>JAWWLV010000018.1:1680879-1696863 GCA_035041135.1 Platyrinchus mystaceus | reverse complement strand
TTGCTCCAAGCCCTGTCCAGCCTGGCCTTGGACACTTCCAGGGATCCAGGGGCAGCCACAGCTTCTCTGGGCAACCTACAATGACAGTCACAGTGAATTCCAATGAAACTGCCCAACCTTCCCTCGGTCTGGGAGAGCTTAAACACACTCACACTTCACCCTTCTGTTTGCTGTGTCAGAAGAACCCCTGGGTGGGTGTCAGTGAGGGGTCAGAGCACGTGGAAGGTGCTCAACATCTGGGGAGGTTTGAGGTTCTGGCACTAAAAGAACTGCTGAGACCAAAGTCACGAGCACTTTGCTTTAAACAGAATTTTAGTTGTTGTTAATTAATGTTTGGAGTCATTAGAAGTTGCTGTTTCAGTGCCACTTTACTCGTGCAGTCTGCTTTTACACTGCTCGTTTTTATTTGCTCTTAAAAAGTCCAGGTAAAAACCTTAAATGTTAAAAATAATTAAAAAAAAATTAAAACATTAAGAATACCCTCCTTCCCTTGTTGATGGGTGTAACTTGCATTTCTCTGGCAGATGAGGATGAGGATGGTGATCGGATCACTGTCAGGAGCGATGAGGAGATGAAGGCCATGCTGTCCTATGTAGGTACAGTATAAAAAACACTGATTTTTTCCATGTTTATCACTTCTTCCTGGTGTATTTTTCCTTGTATCAGTGTTAACAGAGGCTGCAGTTTGCACTGGACAATATTTCCCTGTGTTAAGTCCAGAGTTGAATATTCCTGGATTAAATGCAGGTGTTTAAAAAACTGTGTCACATGAGATATATGGACATGCTTGACTTTAAAAAAAAAAAAAGAGACACTTGTACACTTACTGATCATATCATAAACATTAAGAATAATGCATCTTAATGACTTTTGCATTAGGTATAGTGCAGGCTAAATGGACTATCAATTTCTTGTATTTTTTATGCAGTACTTAAAGTAACGGCTCATTAAAAATGAACCCCTGGGCTCTAAAAATTTTTCAAAATCTACTTTCATCTGGAGACTGTTTCACCCCTCCTAACAGAGGAGTTTCATTGTAGCTGCAGGCTCAATATTCATGGAGGATTTAAAGCTGTATTTTCTGGTTTTTAATAGGAGATATGTGTGTCTGTGTGTGCCTTTGTATAGGTGGGTGTGTGTAAAATCTGTCTGGATACCTATAAATAAATATAAAATCTGTCTGCAGGAATAGTGTGCAGTTACTTATGGAAACTAAATAATCTGAGTGTAGCTTCAGTGTGTCTTTCATGCTGCAGATTTAAGTGGAAAAATATAATTTAACTTCTTTTTTTTTGGTCAAACAAAATTGATAAGCAAGAAGGGGACCAATGGTATTTTCTCCCTGGGCCAGGTGGGCTACAAGGGGTTCATAAATGTTGTTTAATTTGGAGCCTGTCAGCACCAAGCCATGTTTGGCACCACCCATAGGTGCTTTTGGTGGGACTTCATGGAATCCTGGAATGGTTTGGGTTGGAGGGATCTTAAAGCTCGTCCTGTTCCCCCCCCTGCCATGGGCAGGGACACCTTCCAGTATCCCAGATTGCTCCAACCTGGTTGGACACTTCCAGGGATCCAGGGGCAGCCACAGCTTCTCTGGGAAACCCATTCCAGGGCCTCCCCACTCTCACAGCCAGGAATTCCTTCCCAATATCCATCTCTCCCTGCCCTCTGGCAGTGGGAAGCCATTCCCTGTGTCCTGTCCCTCCATCCCTTGTCCCACATCCTGTGTGTGCCAATCCCACAGTTGAGGCAGTTTGGGGTACTGGTCCCTGGAGCCAGACTCCCTGCTCCTGATGCCTAAATGGGCCCATATTCCCCGTTTTCAGCTGTAAGTTTTCCAGCAGGGATGACCAGTGTAATGGGAATTCTTGTTTAAGAGCCAGTGCATCCCCTTTGTGCCCCTGGATTCCACCCCTGGCCCCAGTGCTCTCCTGGATAATGGGAACCACAGGGATGCTGGACCCTCTGCTTGGAGCAGCCAGGGAGCTGGGGCACAAAACACAAAGGAAAATAAAGTTTTGACCATAAATTTCCCAAAATATATTCCAATATGGGTCTTTCCTTCTTTTGTGCTGGGGTTTCCCTTCAGTTTAAAAAGCAGGAAAATAAAAAAATCAAAACAAAGGCAGCCTGGAGGGTATTAGTTTTCCCCTCTCCCATTCAGCCACGGAGGAAAAGGGAGAAAAAGGGTTCAAAGGAAAGGAAATACTTGAATTTCTGTGTAAGGTGCCCGGGAGGAACAGCAGGATCATGATCCCCATCCCTGCCCGCTCCAGTCCCCCTCAGTGCTCCCGGGATGCTCAGAGCATCCCAACTGGAGGGGAGGCACCCCCCAAATTCCCAGGGCAGCCCTGATTCCAAAGCCAGGCTGGTTTAACCCCAGGAGAGGCTGAGCTGTGCCCTCACCCCTCCTGGCACAGCCCTGCCTGTTTGCAGGCGTGTTCTTACAACTTCCCAATTGCCATAAATCCCATTGTGCAATATTCCCCCGAACCAATTAGTCCCTGACATCTGCTTAATGTTTAATTACTTTTTGACGAAGGAAATGGAAAAATTGACAAATAGTTTAATCCATCAACCGTCGGCCTTTTGTGAGGGTGTTTATACAAAGCTCACATGCCAACGGCTCCTCATTTTTCTTGCTGCTCTGGCAAGGAGAAGGACAAATATTTATATTCCAGGCACACAAGATGGCTTTCATATTGTTTTCATGTTTAACTGCTTTCAAATGAACTGAGATGGTTCTTAATGTGGTTACAAGAATTTGCCATTAATTTTCACTTAAGATTGGCTCCAGCTTGCTCCCTGCTCCAATATCTTGGAGTTAATAAGGATTTGTTTGGGAGCTCTGTGCTCACGGCTGCCTGATTGGCACTGCTCATGGGGTGGAAATATCACATTCCTATTACGCTTAAATGATAATTAAGCTTGGAATATTATATATCCCATCCCTGGAAGTGTTCCCAGGCCAGGTTGGAGCAACCTGGTGTGGTGGAAGGTGTTCCTGCCCGTGGCAGGGGGTGGAACTGGATGGGCTTTAAGCCCTTTCCCACCCAAACCATTCCAGGATTTCATGATCAGAATATTGCTCTTCTTTTGGGGTGCTTAATGCAGGATATTTATGTTAATACCATAGGAAAAGGCAGCTGAGTGTCCCCCCATCACCCCCAGACACTGGAAAATGTCCCTGCTTTGCCATGGGACGCTCAGGCTCATCCATCCAATCCCACCCTCAGCAGCTGCACAAACCTGGATCTGCTTTTCCTTCCTTTCTTCCACTTTCAGGGAAAGCAGGAAGAAGGAAAGCAGCCCATCTCCCTGATACCTCACTTACACATTTAATAAAAGGAATAAAATATCAGAAAGGCAGGGGGAAAAAAAAGCCTTTAATAATTCAACGCCGTCGAGTTGTTTCATTACCTTAATATTTGCAAAATTTGCCGGCAGCTCTTGACACCTTTCCTCGCTCACGAGCTGAGCCACAGAAGCCAGGAGGATGTGGGATGGATCCACCTGCCCTCATTATGCTAATCAGGATGTCACAAGCCGTGCCTGGAAGGGTCCTGGGAAAGCGAAGCGCAATAAAATCCGCCCCAGAACAGTTGCTGGGGAGAGAAAAGGGCGTCAAGCCCGAGCAAGGCCGTGATCTCCCACCCTAAAGCAGCTTTGCAAGCGCCGTTATCAGCTGACAGGGAACCCAGTTAAGTTTATAATGAGGATCCCTCTCGCCTTTGGGGTCCCGGCATGGGTTGGGAACGGGATCCGAGGGGATCCGAGGGGATCCGCGGGGATCTCCGGGAGAGGCAGCGCCGGGATCGGCCGTGCTGTTAAAAGGTGTTATTTCGCCCTGCTCCGAGGGAAGGCGGCTGCTCCCCGAAGCCCTGGTGGAAGTGGGAAGGTGGCAGGTTGTTTTCTCCCCTCTCCCAGCCGGGGCTGCCAGCCAGCATCGCAATTAGCGGCGGAGGGCCGGGATGAGCGAGGGAGGGGAAGCGGGATGAGCAGGAGCAGCTTCGCTCCAGCCCGGCCATCGAGGGGGTGGCAGACGGTGACAACACACCGGGCACGGCCGGGCCGGCAGCCAAGGAGGGGCAGGCGGAGCCAGGACTGGGAAGTTTTCCCCCCGGTTTGGGGATGTGTTTGCATTTCGAGCCGCAACCATCTGGGAATGGGGGAGAGGAAGCGGTGAAAGCGCTGCCAAAATGTTTATGCCGGGGAGGTGTGTGAGAGCCGCGAGGATTGAGGTGAAGGGCTGAGAAGGCGCTGCCGCAGGACAGCAGGGCGGTGCCAGGCTGGTGGGTGCAAGCGTGGCATCCCCTGTGCGGGCATAGCATCGCTGCGGGTGCGGCACCGCTGGCATCGCCACCCGGCCGTGGCATCACTTGCCTGTGAGTGGCATCACCTCTGTTCTCCCTCTCCGTGTCCAGGGGCACCGGGGGAGGGTCCTGTGTGTGCCCCCTCCCCCAGGAGCTGCCACCGCGTCCCCTCCCTGCTGCCCTCCCTGACCCTCCTCCCGCAATACCCGGCTCTCCTCGGGTCTACGAACGTCCCTGGGTTTTTCCCTGCTCATTAAGGTCGTTTTTGGGGGGTGGGGGTTGCCAAGGCCAGGCTGCCCCTCTCCCCTCCCCCCCCCCTCCCATTTTTGTCACCAGTCTCTCCAATGAACCGTTTCCCTGCAGACTTTTTGCAGGGAACACCCAAACCACCCCCCCCTCCACGGAAAGGCTGCATTTCCAGAGCCACTTCGCGGCTTTTCCCACAGCCTGCGCTGACAGAAAAGGGGTTTATTGGGCATCGGTTCCTCTCCAGCGAGCGGGAGACGCTGTGTGATGAAATCCCACCCTGCTCTCGAGGTGCTTTTAATTGCCGTGTTTAGGTTGGGATTGCTGCGGGGGCAGAGCCAAAGCTCGGCTTTGTTTTCCTTGGGCTATTTTCAGCCCGGGCTCGGTAACTGTCAAAGCCTGGAGTTAATTGCAGCTCACAAGGTTATCTTTCAAAGTAACTCATATTTCTGTCAGGTGCTGGAGCCAGCCCTCGGCTGCCTGGCTTTGGGATACTGGAGATTTGGACTCGTGTAATTATCCTTGGAGTTTAAGCTGATTATGTCGACTTCAGAGCCGGTGTTTGTTTAATTTCCCCACACTGTGTTGTTTGTACAGTGGCTCCGAAAGTAAACACGGGCCTGATTAAACATCCCCGCCTGCCACCGATGGCCCTTTTCCCAAAGATACACTAAAATAAACAGCCAGGGGCTGGGGGAGGGAGCTGGGGATGCTCTGCCCACGCAGAGCACCAAGAGCTGGGCTCAAAATCAGGATTATCCTGAGCCAAGAAACCAGGCTGAAGGTGTTGCCTCTGCTGGGGGGTGGGTGGGGGGGTCGCCATGGAGGGGACACGGCACTGGCACTGTGAGGATGCTCCTGGTGGATCCCAAGGGGCTTGGATTGTCCCTCTCCCTGCCCACGCTGGACGCAGGCAGGGCTGGAGTGATGCCACAGGGCCAGAGGTGACAAGTCCCTCTGTCCCCTGAGCCCCTGGAAGGACAAACCCCTCTGGCAGTGGCAGCACCAGGGTTGGAGCAGTATTTCATGGACACCACCAGGCCTGCAGAGCACCTGGGATCATGTCACAGGCGTCCTTTGGGAAGTGCCTCGTCTCTTAGGAGAAGTCATTACCCCTTGGAGCAGCACAGCACATTCCACAGGCGTTCCAGCTGCTCCCAGCCCTGGGGTGACCCTTCTGGATGCAGCTGATCCCGAGGAGGAGCCCTTGGTGTGATGGCACAGGTGGGATCCTGCTGCTTTCCCTGGCCTGGGCACAGGGATGGGCACCACCCCCCTCAGCAGCCACAGGGACCTTCTGCAAGTGATGCATCAGCAGCAATTGTCTTTCTTTGCATTCATCACCAGACTTTGGACTCACTCTTGACTAACTCTGGGCTATCACATCACCTGGACTCTGCTGCCACGGGCAGGTTAAAACCTGTGCGGTTTATCCGGATTTATCCGTTATTTTCTGTGCCAGCACCGCCCTGCACACCCAGGGGTGCAGCACCAGGGACCTGCTGCTCCTGAGGAAAGGCCCTCAGCAAGGCACAGGATTCCATGGCTGCTGGGGGAGCAAAAGCAGAGGGTTTCTCCTGGGAAGGGAGCAGGGATGCTGGATGAGCTGTGTGGGACAGCCCTGCAGGTCCGTGCGGCTCAGTTGAAGGCTCAGGCTCCCAGAAGTCCCCCCTCGGTGCCAGCTGCTGCCTGCTGTGGTTTCCAGAGGTGTGAAGTGGGATGGCAGGAGTCCAGCATTCCTGTGGGCTCCTCACAGCGGGTTTGGACAGGTTGGAAAAGCTCCTGGTCCCCACAGGCACCGTGGGTGGCTCCTTCCTATTCTCTCCATCCCATCAGCCTTGGAGCTGAGGGGACTCGACTTCTCAGGTGGAAAAGGAAAAGCTTCCTCCTCCTGTTCCCTCACCAGCTCCTGACCCAAGCAATTTTAGGGACAAGAAATGCTCTTTCCCCATCTCAGCCCCTCCTCAGGGCTGCTGGAGGTGCAGGGGGTTCACAGCTCCCCTCGGTGTCCCTTCCACCAGTGTTTTCTCCAAACTGCCCTAGAGGGATGTCCTGGGACTGGGAGGGGCTGGGCTTGGGCTCCCCAGGGAGCAGATTTTCAGTGTTCCAGGTTTTCAGGGTGCCAGACTTGCAGGGTATCAGGTGTTTTGGGATGCCAGATTTCCTGGGTACCATTTTTTTCTGGATGCCAGATTGTCAGGGCAGCAGATTTTCAAGAGGCCAGATTTTTTGGGGTGCCAGGTTTTCCGGAGAACAGATTCTCAAGGTTTGCCAGATTTTCCGGGTACCAAATTTCCACACTAGCATATTTCTTGACTTCCAGACTTTTTGGGTGCCAGATCCTCTGGGTACCAGATTTTCAGGATATCAGCCTTTCTGGATGCTAAATTTTCAGGGCACCAGGTTTTTCTAAGTGCCAGATTTTCCGCGCACAAGTTTTTCCCGGCTCTCGAGTTTTCTCGGTGCCAGATTTCCAGGGTGCCAGTTTTCCGAGGGTTCCTGATCCTCTGCCTTTTCAGGCTACCAGATTTTCAGGGTTCAGGATTTTTTTCCTGCATGCCAGATTTCCTGGCTGCCAGATTTCCAGGTACCAGCTTTTCCTGATGCCAAAATTTTCGGGGCTTTGCTTTCGGAGCGTCCGGCACTCGGGGTCCCCCCAGCAGGGACAGGTGGCTTTGGGCCAGGACATGTGGTGGCACAGTGGTCCTGACCCTTCCCTGCACGGCCCTGAACCTCAGGATTCATCCTCTGCTCCAGGAAACGGGGGGTGTTTGCAAAGGGGCCCCTTGAGGACACGCTGGGCTGGCACAGGCTGTTGGCACCAAGGCTGCTGGCAGATAAAAATCGCTTAATTTGCGTCTCTGTGGCTGGAACGTCCTGGAACCCCTTTGCAGCTCCCTGGGTGGGAGGAGGAAATGAAGCAGCGCAGGTGAGGAGGAAAAATAACAAGGAATTGTGGAAATTTCGCAGAGCTGCTCGTCACTGTGACACCTGCCTTGAATATTTGCTCATTTTAGGCTTTTTAGTCATAGATTTTTCTTGACTTAAGGCTCAAGGAATCATTTGTCCCAACCTAAAAACACGCCTTGTTTTTTCCTCCTCTTCACTTCAACAAAATGTGATTTTTATTTTTTTTTTCCCCTGTGAAAATACTCATAAAAAACAAATCTCAGTTGAAACCCCTTTGCTGTAAAGGACACATTTAATCTCTCCGAAACAGCAACATTTCACAATACAGGAGCTTTTTTATTTCTTTTTCCTTTTTAAATTGCTTTGGCTGCATCAAAACACATTTCAAACCAGGAGAAGGGCCGTTCCAGTCAAAAAAATGCCAAAATAAAAACTTCCAGCTTTCCAAACTCTCTCCTGACGGGATGTGGATGGGGCTGAGCGTTGCCGACCAGTTCCCCCAGACCTTGCCAGACCCCCAAAAAATATGGATATCTGACCCAAAAATAATTTCAGAAACAGAGAAGAAGGAAGCAGTGCAGGAGACTGCCAGGAGGGAGCTCTTGGAGGTGGAGAACAGCACTAATATTTTGGGAAATTGAAATTCCAGCCATGAAATTGCCTATCATTTATCATCCCCGAGCACCTTCCGAAGCAAGAAAAACAGGCATTAAAGCCTTATTGCTTCTTAAACTCTTCTGATCTGGGGGGAAAAGCCGAGTGATGTGCTTCCTGTAACACGGATTCCATGGAAATGCCCGGGGATGTAAAGCAGCCTCTGTGTTGCTGTGTGGAGTTACAGGTGTGAAACCCCCCCAGTGCCAGCGTGTTGTGGAGGTTCTCGGGTGACCAACCCCACCCTGGGGCCCTGTGGTGGCCCCTCCTCGCCCCCAGCACTGCTGGGATGGTGCCACCCCTGCTGCCAAACCTGCCCCAGGCCTTCTCCTCTTCCACCATGGAGGAGGGTTCAAATCCATTCCCTCCTGCACTGGGGCTGAATTTCAAAACTCGAACTCTCCCAAGCCCAGAAGAGCAAGATTTGCCCTCAAATCAAGGAGAAGGTGTTGCTGCTGCCAGAGTGGGTCATGCAGTAATTGTTTCCTGATTTAAAGGCTGGGAAATTCCTGAGAATTCCACCCAACCCCTGCCTCTCTTCCATCCTCACAGGAGGTGCTGCTCCAGCTCCATTCCCTGTATTGGGAACCCTGAAGTTGCTTGTGTTGCCACAGGAGCAATCCTTGGGTTTATCCCTGTGTATCCCGGGGTTTTCCTGCCTGGTGTGGAGGTCCAGGGGCAGTGATGCTCATTCCCTGCCCTGCCACTCGTTACCCTTATGCTTTCCATGGATTGGGGGTGTTGGGGTCACTGAGCTCTGTAAATATTCATGGCAGAGATTACAGGATCATGGAATGGTTTGGGTGGGAAGGGACCTTAAAGCCCATCCAGCCCAGGTTGCTCCAAGCCCCGTCCAACCTGGCCTTGGACACTTCCAGGGGTCCAGGAGCAGCCACAGCCTCTGTGGTCAACCTGTGCCAGGGCCTCACAGGTCCTTCCCCATATCCCATCTCTCCCTGCCCTCTGGCAGTGGGAAGCCATTCCCTGTGTCCTGTCCCTCCATCCCTTGTCCCCAAATCCCTCTCCCGCTCTCCTGGAGCCCCTCTGAGCACGGGAAGGTGCTCTAAGACCTCCCCATAGCCTTCTCTCAGCAGCAATTCACCTGCTGACAGTCAACCCAAAAATAATCAATAAAAAAAAAACCAAACCCCCACACCCAATGAAGAAACCGAACCAACCACCCGAGCCCCGGCTGATCGGGGCAGGGAGGGGGGAGGAACATAAATTACCCACAACTGGCAAGGAGCGAAAGTGTTGCGCGGTCCCCTGACAGCAATGGGATGAATAACTGATGATGATTAGTTAAATCATAACATTGCTCATGCCATGCATAAGCGATGAGCCAACCGCCCGCGCTGCCCCGGCGCTCCCCGCCCCGCTCCGCGGCCCCCCCGGCCCCCCCCGAGGCGCCGGCTCTGTGTTCCCTGGCACATCAAGCGCTGCGACAATGAATATATATTGACCTTATTATAGCAGCCGGGCTGCTCGTGCCAGAAGCAACCAGGCATACTTTGCACAAATTAAAGCTGTCAGCGCGTAATTTATGGTTCGGCGCGGAAAGGGGGAGCAGCGGGGGCCGGGAGGGGAGCGCGGTGCTTCGGGGGAGGCAGGTAGGGAGGCAGATGAATCGCGTGATAAAATATCTCGCTAATGATGTGATGTTCGAGCTCAAGTGTCGTTTGCATTCGGGGGTTGCACATTTTTTTTTAGCGATTTCCTGCTCGAGATGATCCTCCCTCGCCCACGTTTGGTGGGGCGTTAGTTTCCTTTTTTTTTTTTTTCCTTTCCAAAAGCCAAATTACTGCTTTTACCTGCAAGGGATGGTGTGGGTGTGACCATTTCTTCTCTGAGGACAACGTGGTGACACCCTGAGCCCCACAGCAGGGTGACATCCTTGGGGCCTTGGTGAGGAGCATTCAAGTTTTGCTCTTTTTTTTTTTCAAGAACAGTTTTGAGGAGACACAAAATAAAGGAATTTATCTGTGCACCTTTGCTCCTGTTGACACACACACACACACACAGGGGTAAAACTGCACATCAAGGATGCCCAGCGTTGCCAGCAGCGCCCTTGGAGTCAACATCATTAGGCTTGGGGTGCTGGGTCTTTCCTGCCTTTTTATTTCCCAATCCCTGAGGGAAAAGGAAAGGAGGAAACAAAGGAAAAAAATAAAATCACATGGCTTTATGTCACCCTTGATAATGCACAGGGGCAGGAAACGGGAGAGCCAAGTGAGGAAAGGCAGGAGGGACTGGAGAAAACAGGGATTTATAACCTGAGTGCCCGAGAGCTCCTTTAGTCCAATAAATAAATGATAAAAGAATTAAATTCTGAAATCAAACGTCAGTGAATTATTGAAGTGCTCACCTGGGAATAGCTGGGACTCAGCCAGGAAGCACCAACGTGGATTTGTGCTTTCCATGCCCGGAGAGAGGCAACAGGACACAACCGGCCCCACATCCCCCCAGAATATCCCATTCCTGCAGGGAAGCTGAGTCTGGGAGCTGCATCAGGGGAGTCCTGCCAAGCTGGAGAGTTCCCAGGAGGTCAGGGAGCTGCTGCTCTTGGGGACATGGCAAAAAGCAGAATGTGCAGGAAATGCAGGCAGCCTGAGGGGCACCAACACCGACCTTCCTCCTTGGATACCCTGTGCCTGGGTGGGAGCCCCTCAGTCCAGCTCCTTTCCCTGGAACTGCTGCCAGCTGGGAGTGCCTGGTGTGGGGCAGCCTTGGGGACCCACAGGGTTAGGGAGTGACTGATGGGGAGGGGAACCCAGGGAAGTGCTGGGGATTTTGGCAGGTGGATCATAGAATTATGGAATCCTGGACTGGCTGGGGTTGGAAGGGATGTTCAAGACGATCCAGTCCCACCCCCTGCCATGGGCAGGGACACCTTCCACTAGCCCAGGTTGCTCCAAGCCCCATCCAACCTGCCCTTGGACACTTCCAGAGATGGAATGTACAGCACTGCATTAACCATGTCCACAAAATCACCACTTTTCCACCCAAAGCAGTGACCGTCCCTCGGCTCCAGCATCACCCACCGGCCGTGGCCTCACCGCGGGTACGGCCAGGCCGGTGCTGCCAAACCAGGCAGCCAGAGCTCCAAACTGCCTTTCAAAAAAGTGGGAAAAGAGTTTGTTTTTTTTCAAAAAGTCAGCCCCAGTGAGCTCAGTGCTGGCACTGCCTTTGAACCAACTGTCTGGTGACAGCTCCGCGACGGGAGCGGTGGCAGCACTCGCGAACTATTAGTGTTAAATTATTCCAACAAAAGCAGGCCTTGATGTTGTGTTGAAGTTGATAACTTGAGGACGTGTTTGAAAGGGATAAAAGCTTCGCCTTCAAAGCCTGGCTCCTCTTTTGTACCAGACACACAGCGAATTAACCGTTTTGGTAACAAAGGCGTCGTTCTGGGGGCTAATTAGGAAGTGTGGGGGCTGGGGAATGAGGCATTAAATAGTAATAATAATGATGATGATGGTGATAATAATAATAATAATAATAATAATAGTAGGAGTAGGTGTTTTCTTGTCATCAATAACAGGATTGGCTGTTTCCCTGGCATCCAGTAACACCGTCCTGCCTTCACTTGCTCCAGGCCAGCAGAGATAATGAGTGGGAAGAGATCACACAATCCCAGAACTCTGGAATGGTTTGGGATGGAAGGGACCTTGAAAATCACCCAGTCACGGGCAGGGACACCTTCCACCAGCCCAGGTTGTTCCAAGCCCCGTCCAACCTGGCCTGGAACATTCCAGGGATGGAGCAGCCACAGCTTCTCTGGGCACCCTGTGCCAGGGCCTCCCCACCCTCTTTGTACAAATCTTCCTCCCTGCTGTGGGAGGAGGGACGTAAAGTCTAAACCTTCAGACCCAAAATGAGTCCAGTCCCACCTGGATCCCAATCCCTCCTTGCTGGAGGAGCAGGAGCCACCCCTTGTCACCACATCAGCCCCCGGGGCGACGCTGGCCCGGAGCCGGGGTTGGGTTTGTTCCATCTGACATTGAACCAGGGCTAAATTTGTCCCGTTTACACTCGGGCTCAGTGACAGCCACGAGGAGAGAGAAGTGCCTTCCATTCCCAGCGCAATAAAGATAGGATGGAAAGAAAAAAAAAAAGTTTCCTGGTGGATTAGCACCCTTGAGGTACTTGAAGCTGCCACTTACAATGTGCAACATCCACCGCTTGACCTCCGCCGGGCGCCGAGGGAGGGGGGGGATGAAAAGGGAAGCAAAAAGCACTTTCTAGGGATGGGAACACGTGACAGTCCACAAATCAAGCCCAGAACACGCAGAACTAAGCCAGTAATTAGCTTTATAAACACACAGTTCGGTGGATGTAACAAAAGCTGTAATTTCACATCTGACACCGACCCCCTTCGCCGGGGCCGGCGGGAGGGAGGTTATTAATAGCACCAGCAAGAGTTTGTATTTTTCTTCTCCGTGGCACTTGGGAGGGGGGCAAATGACCTCAGTGTGAAGAAACTTTATTTTCTCCTGCCTCTTGATTTATGTGGGGAATCTGGTGCGTGATTAGCGCCTCTCATCAATAACGGGAGCGCGGGCTGACAGCTGCTGAGTGAGCCGAGACACCCCGGGAAGCAAAGAGCTACAAATTTCCCTGACAGCCCCGCTTGGGTTACACGGCGTCAGCTGCCAAAACACCACTTACTGCAGGCCTGGAGTGCCATGAATAGCGGGGCAGAGAGGAGCAGAGAGGAGCACGGGCAGCGGGAACGGGATGTTAACACCCTGCCTTGGCCAGGGCATCCGCGGAGCCGGGATTTACAGCCGGGGCTGGAGCGGCTGCTGAGGGGAAGGGGGGTGAGTGGCAGAGCTTCTCCCTCTCCCCAGACAGAGAATTAGCACAGAAATAAGTTTATAACCCCTCATTTCCAGGTGAGCCCTCTCTGAGAAGCTGTTGGTGCACATTCCCTTAGGAAAGACTTGGAGGCAGAGCGGAGATCAGTGCAGGACTTGCTGCTTTACCTGCAGCATCGACTCCTCAGAGTGGTTAAACGTGAGCTACAGGTGTGTCCAGGGGGGACAGAAAGCCATGGGCACCCTGGCTTGGACCAGGCCCAGGGCAGGAATTGTCCCCTTGTGCTGCTGAGGCCACACCCAGAGTCCTGCTCACCTTGAACCCGCTCAAGTTGTGCCAGGTGGGGGTTCAGGTTGGATATGGGGAAAATTTCTTCATGGAAAGGGTTGTGCAGCCCTGGCACAGCTGCCCAGGGCAGTGGGGGAGTCCCCATCCCTGGGGGGATTTAGAAGCCCTGTGGATGTGGCACTTGGGGACGTGGGTCAGTGGTGGCCTGGGCAGTGCTGGGGGATGGCAGGGCTTGGTGATCTCACGGGGCTTTTCCAGCCCGAAGGATTCGGTGCTTCCACGATTTTGCTGCTGGCAAACCGGCCTGGGAAATAATTATAAACTTTAAACTGGGGCTGGCACTTCTGCCCAGCACCCTGCCATTCCTAAACCCAGGATTTGCCATTCCCTGCCCAATTCCTGCTATTTTCCATCTTGAAAATCACCCCTTTGAAGTGAGGAGCCCTTTGCTCTCTGCCAGCTCTCAGCAGGGAAAGGACCCACGGGCAGACCCCGGGACAGGGTTGCCTGGAAGACCCATTGCCTGAGGTTTCCCAAATTTTTTCCAGAGATGGGCATGTTTTGAATTTAGGCTTTCGTGTCAAGCTGTGTGCCAGTGCGAGGATTTAATTTGGGTTTGATGTTTATTTATTTAATTTTTTGAAGCCACAGAGCATGCACTGCCAGGGAAATCTGGTTTTTGTCTGCATGTGGAGGGTCTGAGCAGGGAAATGCCTCTTCTGGGATGACATTTCCACAGGGAAAGGCTTTGGGGTTGGAGCACAGGCAGGTTCACCCCAGAAGCCTGGGTCTGAGAGCTGGATCTGGATGCTCCAGGCTGCCCCAGGGAGCTGATGTTGAGGTCAGGGCTTTTCTTACTTCTGGACATCAATGAGAGAAAAAAAAAAAAGATTTTTTTTTTCTTAAAAAGATCAGAATTTTGCCTTTCTTCCCTTTTTTGGGGGGGTGGGAAACCCTCTCCTCCTGCTGAGGTTATTCATGGACACAAGCCACTGCTTCCAGCCCGTGTCCATGCGATGCCCAGGAAAACACAGCCCCAGATCCCCTCGGTTCCTGCTGGAAGCTCTCCAGGTGCCCATGAAATATTGATGAGCCAAGGCAGACACAGCCTCTGGTGTAAGGGAGGACACTGGTTTTATCCTGAGTGTGAGCTGGAGGGGAGCATTTGATTAGAGGGCACAGTGCTGTAAAACACTGTGTTCCGAGGAGGAGGGCTGGGACTGAGCAGGAAAGCCAAGTGTTTCCTTTCCTTTCCCAGATGGATGCTGCTGCCATGGAATGGTGCCTCCTAAACATGGGAGTGTGCTCTGAAACACAGCTGATGGAGATGAACAGCATTTGCTCTCCAAAATATCCTCCCCATCCTCCCTGCCGGGGTTTCCTCACCCTCAGGATCCCCTGGCTTTGGGAGGGATCACAGAGCCTTGGAATGGTTTGGGTTGGAAGGGACCTTGAAGTTCCTTTTGTTCCAAGCCCTGCCACGGGCAGGGACACCTTCCACTAACCCAGATTGCTCCCAGTGCACAATTCCCTGTTTTCCAAGCCAGTTGCAAACATCCTGGGGACAACCCTCACCTGGGCCTTGCCCTTCCCCGTCCATCAGAGGTGTGCAGGGCAGGCAGGGGAAAGCAGCAGCAGCTCCTTATCCTGCAGGGACTCAGTGATGCAGACACTCAGCTCCCTGCTCTCCCACCACGCCACTGGATCTGCTCCTCCAAAACCTCTCCTGCTCCATCCAGAGCAGCTGAAAGTGGGGGGGAGCAGCCCCCACCTCTGCCAGGGTGTCCCCTCTGCTGGGGTGTCAGCAGCAGGTCCCAGACCATCCTCTCCTGCTGCTGCTGCTGCTGCTGCTCCAGCAGCTGTTCAGCTCCTCCCAGGCCACAGCCGAGGGTCACCTGCATTATTAATTCCTCCTGGCATCACCTCCAGGCTGGTTGAATCCCCCAGGGACGACTCAGTGCCTGTCAGGGAAGGAACAGGAGTTCCTCTGCTCGTGGCTGGTGTTACCTCGGGGGGTCCCCAGCACGGTGAGGCCGTCCCTGCCTTCCACCCCTCCTCCTTCTATTTTTAGTGGCTGGGATTTAACATCAAATAGTGCTGACCTGGCAGGAATCTCCGAGCTCCGCCAGCGCCAGCGCCGTGGTCGTGTGCCACATTTCTGACTTGCAAATAACTTGCAGGGAGAGCGAGGGTGTATTTATCAAACACAGCCAGGGCTGCATCTTTATTTAGCTCCTTCTGTTTCCACACTGTATAATTCATGAAATTGCCTTAGAAAGTTGGGGCGGAATTAAATCGTTGACCAGCCCGTGAACCGGAGTTGACACTTCCATTATTTTAAAAGGAAAGCTGAGAGAAACTAAAACCTGACAAATAACCCTGTGCTGGGGAGAAGGGGCTGGAAGGAGCTCAGGGCTGCCTGAGCAGGGAGAGGCACATCAGGGGCAGCTCCAGAGCATCCTGCTGGATGGTGGATCCATCCTGCCCTGCCAGGGGGAGGGTTTCCATCCCAGATGATGGGAAGCCTTCCCGAGCCCTCCGTGGGGTGCTGGGTGGCACCTCTGGGCTCATCCCCCAGTGTGGGCAGAGTGAGGGGGGGATTCTGCCCTTCTGCCCTGCTCAGGTGAGACCCCACCTGCAGAGCTGCCTCCAGCCCTGGGGAACAACAGCACAAGGACGTGGAGCTGCTGGAGAGAGTCCAGAGGAGGCCACGGAGATGCTCCAAGGGCTGGAGCCCCTCTGCTCTGGAGCCAGG
>JAWWLV010000018.1:1656466-1666773 GCA_035041135.1 Platyrinchus mystaceus | reverse complement strand
GGGCAGCCACAGCTTCTCTGGGCAACCTGTGCCAGGGCCTCCCCACCCTCCCAGCCAAGAATTCCTTCCCAATATCCGATCTAACCCTGCCCTCCTTCAGCTTAAGGCCACTCTGCCACTTCATGTGATGTTCAGTTAATGGATGAACTTGCTTTTACAGGTCTTCTCCAACCTAAACTATTCTATGATTCTATGTTTTAACTTCTTTATAAAAAGCAAAAAAACCCCCAGTGAACCCCAAAAAACCCCCAAAGTTGTAGCAAACTGTCTTGTTCCTTTCCCTTCCTGCTCCTGGCCCTCAGAAGTGAAAGGTTTGATGTAACAACTGACGGACGAGCGGACAAACAGCACAGTTCTTTTGTACTTGTTTTGGGCAGGCTTGTAATGACATTAAATATACCCTGTTAAATTAAACCACCTTCAAAGAAGCCCAGATCCCTCAGCAGCAGCATAAATATGTTTTAATGTTTGTCACAGAGAGCCCTTTGCAGCCTTGGAGGCCGGTGCCTATCGTGGGCTCAGACTTGCCTATTAGGCTCTATTGACTGAGACATCTGTGTCACTGCAAATAAAAGACTCTTATTGATTTTCTTAACTGCTGTTCACTTCCCCTCCACGTTTCGAAGGCTGAAATCTTAATTATCTCAGATGCCTATTCAGTGCCTTCACACAATGACCTCTCCAAGCCTCATTGGCATGTCATGAATCGAGGAGTTGTAGCTGAGCGTGTCAGGAAGATAAAGGCTGAGCTTTGCTGTGTCCTTCAGCCTCACCTGGAACACTGAGGGGGGACAGGTGAGAGACCCCCCTCAAAAATGGGATTTGGACACCCCAGTGCCACTCTGAATCCCTGGAATGCAGCTTGGAAAGGTGGTTTTAAGCTTGTCAGCATCCTCTGTGTCCAGGTTTAGTCTGATATCAGGTTCAGTTTGGTGTTCGCGCGTTCCCACCAGGTGGATTTGCTCGTGTTTCAAAACTGGGAGCCAAACGATGTGTTTCTCTGGATGACCTGAAATTCTGGCAGTGCTCACTCATTTTTTTATTCAAAGGTAGAATTGTTGAATGGGAGTGAAAACCTCCTTCTTGTGAGGGGCTGAATTTGGGCACTTTACGTGTTCAAAACAATAAAAACGAGTGGTTTGTGTGCCCTGCAGTAGATTCACAGACTTTCTCCCCTGTGGTTTGGAGTTTTAGAATGGTATAAAAGAACCAGACTTCCTGTTACCGTTTTAAAAATTTTACTTAAACCCATTAAAAAAAAAAATAAAATAATTAAGTTTTAATACTGCCTTTAATACTACTTTTTATTCACCCTGATGGAAGTTAATCTGCTTTCTCTTGAGAGCAAATGATTTTTGTTGTGTTCTGCAAAATTTGGTCCCAGATCCACAACTGGAGCTGGGTTTCCAGTAGTAACTTTTAGCTTTTCCTCCTTTTGGAGGATTAAGTCACACTTATCATTACTTAAATATGGCCTGGGTTATTAGTTTTGATTATTTTTTGGCAGTTTCTGCTTTCAGGCATCCCTAATGATATTCCTCTAGTAGTTTCCATTTAGGTTTAATAAGGAATTCATATTAATCATTAAAAGAAGGAGACATGATTCTTCAAGATAATCAAATATTGACAGGTTAGAAATAGCTTTCTGCCTGGGTTCATTGATATAGGTGATGTGATATAAATATTTATTTCTTTTCTGTCACTCAGAGTAAATGCCACCAATTGATTCAGCATTGATATAGTGTCAACAGTTCATAAGAAACATTTGACTGGCTCGTGTTTTCCGATTAGTCTCTGCTCTATAAAGTGGGATTTACTAAATCTCCTCAATTGTCTGCTCATGGAGTGTGACTGTTGGCTGAATCCATGATTGCTTCCATTTGGGAAGCAAAGGTGCGGCCACAGGACTGTGGCAGCCCCTCCAGATCAAATAAGGATTAATTGGGCATTTTGCTTTTAATGATTTACAGGAGGCAGACACTGATTTCCACCCAACCCAGCAGGTCCAGGCCAGGGGTGTTTTGTTTGCTGCTCCATAATTGAAGCTTTGCTTTCGCGTGAATTCCCTTCATCTCGGCAGCCAATCCAAGTTGGGTTTGCAGCTTTAATATTCCAGTCCTTCCTGGGGAGTTCATTGTTATTATGTTGGTGTTTTATGATGCAGAGTCCAGTTTTCCCAGTTAAAATAAATAAATCACCCCGTGGTTTTTGGCATCTTTATTGGAGCCAGTAAATCTCACTTTATCTGTCCGTCGGTTGCCGACAGACACCCTCCACCCCGGTATTCCTATTTTTCCCTGGGTTCTGGTTGCTCTTTGTGCTGGGATATCACCAAGCTCAATCCTCAGAGGGTGGAGCTGCTCCTATCCCCATCTTTTAGGGAATGATGAGGTGAAAACACTCCCTTTTCCCGGTGAGCAAAAAGCGGGAGAAAAGAGGAAACGGCCTCGTCTCCGATTCGGCTCAATTTGTTGTTTAATAAGTTGTGGAACCACCAAAAATTCTTCTTTTTCACCCCCAAGAAGGGAAGATAGGAGTTTTTTCGTGGCTTTGTGGGCTCATTGGGTTTCTCTTCAGAGTTCTGTTGAGAAGAACATTTCTGGGGATGCAGGAGGGATGTTGGCTGTTGCCTCCAAGACCGGAGAACTCAAGTCTTGCAGCTTGGAAGAGCAGAACTCCTTAAATTAACTTTAATTTAAAGAGTCTGCAGCCTGAAAGAAATTATTTCTAGTGCAAGGGATCCACTATAGATTCCTCACGTGTTTTAAATCCCATTCATGAGTGATTGTTCCCCGTGAGGTGTCTTTTCCCCCTCTTAATTTGCATTTTCTGACAGGTGCAATAAGCAGGAGAGCTTTTGATGATGGGATAAATGTTGCTTTTCCTCATAAACCTTGATATTTGAGTGGGCCATTTCATTCCCTCTCAGATACCTGGCCAAGGTTTGACTACAAATAGGTAATAAAATAGAGTCAGCTTCTACTTTGAGGTATTTTGAGTTTTCTCAGGACTCAGGTTTTAACATCACTGGAAGAAATGTGCAGTATTTCCTGTGAGAAACATTGTTTTTTGCTCAGGTAGTGAAAGGAAAGGACACACATTTTGGATTAATCATTTCTATCCTTAAACCTTATTTTAAATCAATTAAATATTCCATTTTCTGGTTTTAAGACCTGCTGAGTATCGACTCTTTAGGACATTCCACCTTGTTACCATCACTTGTGTTCACACACAAAAATGACAGTCCTGAAGCAGCCAGGCCAGCTCATGTCAAATATTTAACTTGGTGTCCCATAAATTGCAAATTTAAAAGAGCTTTTAAAAACAGGGTTTGTCCAAACATTTACTACTTAAAATTATCAGGCAATGGGGGAATCTTTTTGGATTAGAAAATGCTTTCAGTCCAGAATTTATTCTGATTAGAAGGTTTATTTTAAAGTAGACACATGCATTGCAGGAATGTCTTCAGTGAGTTTTTTAAATAGGTGCAAAATCAGTAGATCTGAAGTTGTGCAGGGGAAGGTTGAATTGTGGTTTTACATTATAAAATATATAATAGATTTGTATCAAAGCATTAGCAGAAAGGTCCCAAATTCCAGCTTTTGCCATTTCCAGTGTTTGTATCAGGCTCCTGCTTGGATTTCTGAGGATCTCATCATGTCTGGAGAGTTGTCCCAGTAAACAGAAAGGTTGGGGCAAATAATTAGTTGTGTATTTCAAGGAAAAACATTTTTATTGCAATTCAAATCTTGGGGGTTTTTTTCCCAAAGATGTTCTTTAGTTAAAAGGTGAGTAAATGTTGCTCTGTGAAACAACCTGCTGGCAGAACTGTCACTCCATGAGTATCACTGATGCTGATTCCAGAATAAATCATAAACTTTTCCAGCCACCCTTAAGCTGACAGTTTTCTGTTGGGTTGTTTCCATTCACCTCCAACTTTGGCTTTGGTTATGTGCTGTTCTGGAGACCCTTTTCCTATCAGTAGCTGTGACCTGACCCTCTTGAGCTATATTATATCATTCCATTTTGACACCTTTTATCAAACTTTAATGAAATGACCCAGGCAAACAAATTGTCATTAAACTTTCCATCACTTTGTCCCTTGGTATCGTCTTTTATAAATTGGACAGCAAATGTTGTATTGATCTTCTCGTTCTTGCAGCTGAACTTGAAATGACCCAGACTGCTTGTTGTTTATGGCCTAGAGTTGCTTTTCCTTGACATTTCCATCCACAGCATGACATCTCTTTTGTTTTTCTTTCTTTCTTGTGGAGATGAATGAACAAGACATACGGTATCGAGACATCCTCGGTCATGGCAATGGAGGCACAGTCTACAAGTGAGTGGAGATTTCACTTAAAATCTTTAAAAAACGGGATTTAACAGCTCTTTTTATTTTTACCCTTCGTGTTCATGTCCAGATACAGGTGGGTTGTTGCTCCTCTGCAGGCAAGATGATAAAATAAATCCTTAACCTAAACTTTGAAACAATTCTCTTACATCTTTTACAAGGTGTCTTGGGTGCTGGAAGGGCTGGTGCATTTTATTATCTTTTTAATACTTAGCTCTGAATCCCCTCTGGGTAACGAGTTAATGGTTCACAAGTGGAACTTGGAATGTCCTGAACTGCCTCCAGGATTTTCAGTGCCATTGTTTCTGCTGGCTCACCACACCCTTATTGGGAATGACACCAGTGGGATGTGGTGACACCAGTTCAGAATTCCTCACCCCCCTTCTGCTGTTGCAGTGACTTCCCTCCCTCCTGAGCAGCTTCACACACAGGCTGATGAATATATTAAATGATAAACTCCCCCAAATTTTGGTAGTGGAGCTTTAATACCCTGCAGCCAGTATTAATTTGAATATCGTAAAATTATAATAACACAGATATAGTTTTCTCGACAGGAAAGTCTTTCTCATGCATAGTGCAAAGTTTAAACTACATAATGTAATATCTGGTACTTAATAGTCTGCAGTGGTGTATGAAAAATATTCCACTGGGAATTAAGAAATCCATACTTTATAAGAAAGCCCTGAGGGAGTAATAAAGGTTTCCTCCAGAGAGCTATTTACCATATACAGTAACCCAGCATCCCATTAGGGTTTTGTTTATACCTTAGACATTTTAACTTTGAGATTAACATTTTTTTTTTCCCCTAAAATGTTTTAAAAGTTATGGTGCATTTAGTTTAGTTTCTAATTGGCTGCCAACGTTGCAGAAGGTTTAATGGAAATGGACTTCCAAAAGCTTAAAGGAATGAATTCAGCCTTGGAATGGACTCTGAAAATCAGGTTAGAATTGTGGGTGGAATGTGGTTCAGAAATCTCATGGAGAGTTGTCTTGGAGAAAGATATTCCTAGGCCAAGAAACTTGAGGAATTGGTGTTGTTTTCCTACTTTATAATAGGTATGAGAGAGAATGTTGAGCTCTCTGCTCCAGGGAACTGTTTGTACATGTGGGCGTTTCAGACATTATCACAGAATCCTGGAATGGTTTGGGTTTGGAAAGGGTCTTAAAGCCCATCTCATCCCACCCCCTGCCATGGGCAGGGACACCTTCCACCAGCCCAGGTTGCACCAAGCCCCGTCCAACCTGGCCTTGGACACTTCCAGGGATCCAGGGGCAGCCACAGCTTCTCTGGGCAACCTGTGCCAGGGCCTCCCCACCCTCACAGCCAGGAATTCCTTCCCAATATCCCATCCATCCCTGCCCTCTGGCAGTGGGAAGCCATTCCCTGTGTACTGTCCTTCCACCCCTTATCCCCAGTCCCTCTCCAGCTCTCCTGGAGCCTCTTTGGGCCCTGGAAAGGGCTCTCAGGTCTCCCTGGATCCTTCTTTTCTCCAGGTGAGCATTCCCAGCTCTCCCAGCCCCTCCCAGAGCTGAGGGGCTCCAGCCCTGTGGCAGAACTTCCCACCTTGGAGCGAACACCCCTTCCTGAAGGGAAGATCATCTCCACCAGCACAAGCCAATAAGGGCTTGCAGAGTGGAATACTTACAGGTAGCTGGATTGCACTAGTCATACGTAGCAGCCCACATATATTTTATTCCAGTAAATCAATGAACATTTGTCAAGTAAAATTAATTGCAGAGGTTTGGCTGTTTCCCCCTCGTGCTGGTGGAGAGAAGAGCCCGTGTGGGTTATTGATCTGCAGCTAAAGAACGAGCCTGTCTACGCCCTCCCCTCTTTGCTCCCTTTCTTCCCAGCTCTTTATCCTAACTCATATCCATTATGGCAATGATATATTCCCAGCATTCAGCAAACAAGGCAGCAAAAATTCTCAGCCTCCCTCGCCGTGTGAATTAACTACTATTGAAATAGTTTATTGAGATGGAATTATTGATCACTTTTCATCCCAGCCCCGGCTCGAGGAGGGGGGGGGAGAGGGGAGGAGGGTTTGTTCTCCTTGCAAGACGTTATGTTTAGTTAGAAAATGGATTTCATTTATTTGGGTTCTTTACAGCTGCAACTGGTTTATTGCTTGGAGAAGAGGTATCTTAGCTTTATTTTTATGACAGTATAATTATACTTTAGAAATACACTTGATTACTGTGTGTAGCAAAATTGTTCCAGTATATTGGCTTGGCCAATATTGCTATACAAACAACTTTTCAGTCAATTGAGTCTGGTAAAAAATCAATACTTTATAGCAATATTTCTAGGGAGAACTTGCTGAATCTAAATGTTTTTTCCTGTTCTAAAAAGAAGGGATTTTATAGTTGTTTGACATCCTATTTTTCCCCCTACCTTTTGCTGTGCTGTTTTCTTAATTAAGGGACGATAAAAATTCTGAAGTTAGATATGGCAAAGCCAGTTAATCAGCCTTGCTTTTTGGTTGGTTGCATATTCCAAGATATGGGAAAATATATAAAACAACCTCAAACTGTGTGTTAATATACAATCAGGAAGCAAGAATTCTTCCCCTGGTGCTTAGTGGGCAACGTGTGCCCTGTCCTGGGTGAAGATTGTCAAGAAAAGGGTGAGATCTGCTCTACCAAAGACTGAAAGCATCTTCCTCTTCTCCTTGCCAGTTGTTGTAGGTAGTTTATATCATTAACTGTGATCTCCACTGTCTGTGGAGTATTTAAGTGCAATTCTGTGAATTTTTTTGCACTCAAATGCCAGCTATTTTATAGGAGCTGGTGGGGTGGGGAATGCACAGCTTGAGCTGCTCCACAGCAGAAGAAAACATCTGTATGGCAGGACATCTATTGGATTTGCTTAAATTACTTTTTTTGGGGGAAATCATTCACTGGCCAGTCCAAAAGACATGTGAAGGATGTGCTTTGTGCTGCATCTCTGAGCTCCATCACTGGCTGCAGAGCTCTGAGGGGCTGCTGGGTTGAGATTTCTCCTCAGTCCTTCAGTGAAAAAAGGTTCATCATTTGATTTGTGTGATGCACACTCTGCCAGCCAGGGTCAGGAGTAGCTACTTTAAAGTATTTAGACCTAAAATCCTTAGTTGTGTATATTTGTAACTTAAATATTACAAAATATAGAGGTATTGATCTCTGGAAAATTATTTCTCTGTCAAATCTCTCTCACATGGTGTATCAAAACACTGTTGCCTTCCTTTAAAATGGAATATTTGTCTCTTATTTCATGTTTTCTAGTTTTTGCTTTGCAATTGTAGCTCAGGAGAAAGTGGGATGTTCCAGCAACTCTGTTTAAGGGCTGGCACAGCCTTCTGTGTTCCTGGAATTTATTTTAAATGGGAGCTGTGGATGGTTTGGAACTCTTTGGGTTCTGTTGGAGGAGCCTCCAGCAGCAGGAGAATATAACACTCTGTACACAGAAATAAACATAAAGCCCCAATGATGCCCTAATTAATTTGGGAGTTACCAGGATCTGGGAGAGAGGGAAGAAAAGGGGGAATGGCTTCCCATCTTCCAAAATGCAGCTTAACCAGAAGGCTTCACTTTGAGTTGAGTAATTGGGAGAGAAGTGGCTGTTGATGATGTACCACCCTAAGAATTGCATGGCTGGGGAAAACGGGGAGGAATGTGGGAAACTTAATTTGTTGGAGCAATTTCCTTGAGCAATTGTGCAGTTTGGGTGAGTGGTGTGTTCCAGCATCTGCCTGTTCCTTTATTCCCTATCCCAGGCCACCTTGGGGTGCCCCATTAGCACATGGAATGTCGGTTCTGTGCCTTGCACAGGCTGCAAACTGTGCCTTGGGAGAGGGGGTGGTGGGTGCTCTGAGTGGGGCAGGCACTGGCAGTGCTGGAGCCAGGAAGCAGAGGAGCTTTAGCTGTGTTTGACAGCAAGGGAGGTGGAGGGGATGGAGCTCCCTGATGGAATTGCTGGAGGTTGTTGTTGCCCTGAGGAGCTTTGGCTCAGCAGGATTTGCTCCTACTGGTTTATCCCGTGGATTCCAGGACAGTGGTGTGTCAGGAGGGAGCTCTGTAGATCCAGGTTGCTCTTTAAAAGCAGTAACTATAATGTTGTGGGAAGCCAGCCTGAATCTTAGTCAGCTGTTCCTCTCCTCTGTTCTTTCACTTCTGGTTTTCCATATGGATATCATGGAGTCCTGGAATGGTTTGGGTTGGAAAGGACCTTAAAGACCATCCAGTTTCACCCCCTGCCACGGGCAGGGACACCTTCCACTAGCCCAGGTTGTTCCAACCTGGCCTTGGACACTTCCAGGGATCCAGGGGCAGCCACAGCTTCTCTGGGCAACCTGTGCCAGGGCCTCCCCACCCTCCCAGCCAAGAATTCCTTCCCAATCTCCCATCTCTCCCTGCCCTCTGGCAGTGGGAAGCCATTCCCTGTGTCCTGTCCCTCCATGTCTTGTCCCCAGTCCCTCTCCAGCTCTCCTGGAGCCCCTTCAGGCCCTGGAAGTGGCTCTCAGGTCTCCCCAGAGCCTCTCTAAAACATGTGGAACACAAGAACAATCATTTGCCCCGTTTAAAATACTTGGATTCCCAGATTATTTTGGCCCTTTGGCAGAGTAGGTTGGTGTGACCCCTGGCACAGGGTAAATAACTGGAAGCAGGGAAATCCCAGGGCAGCAGAGCAGGGACAGAAGCAGGATCAGAGCCCATCCCTGCAGGTTCCCCCCACGTGGCTTCACCAGTGGATGATTTCCAGGGGAGGTTTTCCCTGGAACAACCTTTTATCCACAGTGCTCGTCCCAGCCTTGTGCTTGACCCAGAAGGAGGGAAGCAGAGGCAGGTTCAGTATTTGTTTGGCATTAAAACACATCTTCAGCCTTTTGAAGTCTAAAAATTGCACCTCCCTGAATTCTTGTGCTGCAGTGGTGGAGGCATTTCCCTTTATTTCCTTTCCCAGGCTGCATCCATTTGCTGTTTCTCTTGCTCTGTTTTATTTTTAGTCACACTAAAAAGCACTGGAACAGTAATAACTGATTAAGTTAGAAATCCCCCACTGAGTTTCACCTCTTCTCACTGTGGTTTAAACAAGACTGACCAGTGGCTGCTGGTCACTTGTTCCCTTTGACCCCAACCATTGCTCTCCTGCCTCATAAAATCTGTTATGCACAAAAGTGCATAAAATGAAGATAAAGTACCTCCTTCAAGTCTGACAAAACCCATTCCTCTGCAGAATGGGAGCTGCAGTGAAAGTAAATAAATGAATGGACAGCAATCACAGCCTAGTTGATGAAACTGTTCAATTAAAGCACAGGCATTTACATGGTGTAATTTCCCTAAATTGCCAATGAGCCCCTTTAGACACAACCAGTGTTCAAATTGATTTCAGCATTGATTTTGGCTGAAGCTGATAAATTTCTGCTTGTTAGTTAAAGTAATTTTGCAGAAGACTTTGTAGTGTGGTATTGAAGTGTTCATTTAGCTGATGGTTAAAAGAGGAGTTATTTACAGAGGGTTCTACTGTTGGGCTGAGATGGGACAATTCCCCGGTCATCTTTTTACTTTTAATTTTTAAGCTTCAGTATCCAATCAATACGGTATTGAAACTGATTAAAATGTATCCAGCCAGCTGCCTGTGGCTGTTTAATTAGAAACTGGGTGATTCTTAAATTAAAGTTGGTTGGGTTGGGTTGTGTGCCCATGGCTTGGAAGATTAAGCGAACAGCAACCCTGGAAATGGGAGTTTGTTCCCAGTGAGTGGCTGTGGGTGAGCTTAGAGTCGTGGAATTGTTCAGGTTGGGAATGATCTTTAAGATCAAAGGATCAGACAGTGGTTTGGGTTGGAAGGGACCTTAAAGCTCATCTCATTCCATGGGCAGGGACACCTTCCACTAGTCCAAGGTGCTCCAAGTCCCATCCAGCCTGGCCTTGGACACTTCCAGGGATCCAGGGGCAGCCACAGCTTCTCTGGGCAACC
>JAWWLV010000018.1:1613157-1636636 GCA_035041135.1 Platyrinchus mystaceus | reverse complement strand
TGGCCTTGGACACTTCCAGGGATCCAGGGGCAGCCACAGCTTCTCTGGGCAACCTGTGCCAGGGCCTCCCCACCCTCCCAGGGTCAGGACATGGCTGCAGTTCCTCCTTTCCCCTTCCCAGGGGATTGCTCTGAATTTGGGAGCACAGGCTGTCCTGGGTGGGAGAAGGAGGGTTGTGACCAAAAGAGTGAGTAGGGATCAACTAAGGACCTGGCTTTTATAAAGTTGTGAATCATTTAGGTTGGAAAAGGCACTGGACATCGAGTCCAACCATTCCCAGCACTGCCAAGGCCACCACTGACCCCTGTCCCCAAGTGCCACATCCACAGGGCTTTTTAAATCCCTCAGGGATGGGGCTCCACCACTGCCCTGGGCAGCTGTTCCAAGGCTGGACAATGCTTTTCCACATGAATTTTTTCCTAATATCCCACCTGAGCCTCCCCTGGCACAGTTTGAGGCCATTCCCTCTCACCCTTTGTCCCCCAGATCAGAGGGTTGCTGGTGGACCTGTCCCTAGGTTGTCACTGGATTAAAACAGAAATAACCCAGAGTTCACAACCAACTCGGTGCAGACACAGGAGGCTTCATTTCTGTGGTGGTTGAAACAATTCACCTACTACCCTGAACGTTGCCAGGTGCAGGGATTTATCAGCTCCATCCCCTCACAGTGAGAGGAGGAACAATCTGCTGCTGGAGCTGCCACAGCAATTGCAGAATAAATAGGAAACAAAAGGTAACAGGAGCATCCATGGCTGGGTCTGGCTCTGAATAGGCTACACAGTTATTGCCACACTTTAACACCCAAAAAGAAACGAAGATATGGAATTTTTCAATTTTTTTTTTTTTAATTTTCCTTCCCACGTTCTGATTGTGATTTGGAGAGGACGTCGTGGAGCATAAATATTATAACTAACGTTTTCTTGTTGTGCTGCTGTAAGTTTGGAACCTGGCTCTGATTTTTGCTCTGCCAGTAGAACAAAATCTCCCCTTCTGCCTGGCTTTCCTTGCCTTGATTGAAGAGCAGCTCTGAGGCTTTGATGAATTGTGTTTGCTCCTTGCTCTGGTCTAAAGAAAAACGCAGAAACTGATTTTTCATCACACTTCAGGTTTTTCTGGCCTTGCTCTGTTGCTGCATTGACCAAGGTGAGAACAGCACTGAGGGGATAGTGAGCATTCCATGTTCAGCATTCCCCCAAGGATTCATTTCCAGTATTATTTACCCATTCCTAGGATACAGAAAGGGGGTGAGTACTTAAAAATGAGGGCAGGGAGATGCAGTGCAAGGAAGGGGCTTGTTTCTCCAAATGATCTCCTTCAGCTGCCTCCTGGTTTTAATGCTCAGGGGTAAAGGAAGGAATATTGAACTCTGAATTTTTTGGTTTCCCAAGTAGAGCAGAGCAGGACATTCCTGTAGAATCCCAGATTTCCATGGTGGTTTTAAGGAAGGGCTGAAGCAAAGCTGAACGAGGCAGCTCTGGGACCGAGGTGGGGGGATTAAAGCAAAGCAAACAAACAATGAGCAAGTCTTTTATTGCAGATCAGACATTGCAGCAAATATTACAGCTTCACTTCAAAACAAACCTCGCAACTAATGAGGTGATAGCCGTGCATATTAATAAACACAACTGCAGTCGTAGCCATCACACCCACATCAAACATAAACATGAGATTAACACCTCCACCACTTCTTTGGAAGATGTGAGAATGTCCCAATGATAAGTGTGCTCTTTTCCCCAGAGGATGAGAAGTAGAAATGGAAGGGTAATGAGAAATTAACTTAGATTTAAAACAGAATTAGCAATTAAACAAGTCTAATCATGTACAAAGTCAAAGTTTGTATAAAGACAAACCAAAATCTGTTAAGTTCAAGAATAAGTATAGACCGTGTGCATTTTATCTGCTGTGTTTTCCTCTGTTCACACCTTCTTATTAAAGGAAGTGTATGAAATAAATGTTACCCACTTGTGTTTAATTGTACTGATCTGGATTGGTGTGCGTGGCTGTTTGGGCACTGGGGGTGTGTATATATATATATAAATATATGTATTTATATATATTGCATGGTTGGAGCACCTTGGCTTCTGGTTAGATTTTATAATAGGTTAGGATTAGGTTTTAATTTGTGCTAATTTTGGAACTGTTTTCTGGTTTGTAACCTGTGAGGGAGGTTGAGCAGAGCTGAGGGTCTGGAGATCTCCTGGGCTGTCGGTTGGTTTATGGCAAAAGGGAGGTTTGTGCATCACTCTTTTTGTCCCAGGATGTTAAAAAAACCAGGATAGGCCAATCCTCTTTGTTCTGGCATAATCTGCTGGGTTTGGGGAGTGCTGGGTGGGAGGGACAGACGTTGGTGCTGAGTGGACAGTGGGTGTTCTCATCTTCTCCCCAGTTGCTGTTGTTTGCTGAGGATTTCACCAGAAATGCCCAGAGCACCATATTTGAGTCTCCCTCTCCCCTTTTTTTTTTTTACCTCTGTGAGAAATAATCAGCATTAGGACCACATTTAATGAAGCACAACCACAAATCCATGTGTATGTGAATATATGAACCTGGACTAGTGGAAGGTGTTCCTGCCCAGGGCGGGGGGGGGGGACAAAATGAGCTTTAAGGTCCCTTCCAACCCAAACCATTCCAGGATTCTGTTATTCTATACAAATATTTATGCCTATATGTATAGCTAAACACATACATGGCCACTCATGGACCACTTAAGGCTTCTTTAAAAAAAAAATAGTCCTGGCCTCTACAGAACCGTGCTGATGTCTTCCTTGAACTTGGCATGTTGAGGTTTTCTATTTTTAAAAGACAGGAAAAGTCAAGAGACAGCTTTTAAACAATCTCAGGGTTGTTTTTTTTTCCCCCTACACAATCATGGATCTGTTTGCTTTTCAATAACACAAATGAGTGAAATGTTTGGTGTTGAAAAAGCTGAACCTCTGACAGTTCTGTTTACTGGTAAGTAAGAGCTTGGAGGTCCCTTTTGTTTGCAGAGAGGTGAAACTACTTAGGCAGCTCCATCACGAGGAGAACTTGTTCATCCTCTATAATGATGCTTCATAGAAATCATTTGTATTAAGCAAGCCCTGGTAATGGGAGCATAATGACCCCTTTTGGCTCTTGTTTAAATTCTTTCACTTCCAAACACTAATATTAATCACAAGCAGATGGTGCAGAACATTATTTATGCACATTTGTTTCCCAAACCCCAAAAATATTTAACCCATTAACTGGAGTGGTTTATGAAACCAAAGGCTAATTTGCTGATTAGGTGATTTTTTTTTTCTCCTCACTTATCAACATGAGACATTTTGTCACTTCCTTATCTTTTTTTGAGGAAACCATTGGGATTCATAGCATATATTTGCTTAAATTTAATTTCTGCTGGAAGGGACAGGTTGGGTTTGGTCTTACAGAGCTTGTTTTGCTCTGTATGGTCCCTGAACTCTGGAGTCTTCCCATCCTTGAGGGGCCAACTGCTCATCTTTTCTCTTTTTTTTTTTTTCTTTTAGGATTTTCTTTTCTTTTGAGCTTTGTTTGTGAAAAGGATTTCAGGATCAAGCAAAGCTTAATGAGTGACAGGTGTTTATTCAATTATATCAGCTTCCTGGGAAGGGAAATTGGGGTTTTCAGGTGCCATGAGGTGATGGCTGGAGAGAGCCTGGGTTGGGAGCTGGGCAGTCCTGGTGGCACAGGGGACAAATGGGCTGTGGTGGTTTCCTCTGGTGGGTCGTGTTAGGAGAACAAGGATTTGTGGGCTGGACTTGGAGAACATTGAATTACAGAATCCCAGAATGGTTTGGGTTGGAAGAGACCTGGAAGTTCATCTCATTCCACCCCCTGCCACGGGCAGGGACACCTTCCACTAGCCCAGGTTGCTCCAACCTGACCTTGGACACTTCCAGGGATCCAGGGGCAGCCACAGCTTCTCTGCCCAACCTGTGCCAGGGCCTCCCCACCTTCCCAGCCAAGAATTCCTTCCCAATCCCCCACCTAACCCTGCCCTCTGGCAGTGGGAAGCCATTCCCTGTGTCCTGTCCCTCCAGGCTCTTGTCCATTCTGGTATTAATTATTTTTGTTATGGTTTTTGTTACAATTAAGGCTAAACTGTGCTATAACCTTCCTGTTCCCAGTGTCTGTCCTGTGAAGAGCTGGATCTGTGGGGTGGAATGTCGGGGTTTCTGTGTGTGCAGCAGCACCTGCTGCTCAGTTCATTCCCACTCCACACGGTCCCAGGGACGAGGTGGCTCGATTGGCTCCATATTTTTAGAAAGAAGGTTAAACAGGATTACTGTGCAACTTGATGTTCTGCTCAGGATTCAGGGTAGAGCTGCTGATTGTACTCAGCACGTCTGCTTAGATTTAGCAAAGTCACTCAGCACCAGAGGGGGTAAAACTCCATCAGAAATGCAGCCCATGGATTGAATTCCTGAAGCTGGAGATGGGGACACACTAACTGAGGGTTTGGGTGCTGTCACATGATGGAGATGCCTGTGATTGATTCTCTTTTTTTTTGGGAGGCTTTTAGGGAGGAATTAGAGGATGTACCCCCTCACTTAAAATGCTCAGATCCACTTAAGGTATATAAGGTACTCTTTAAAAGTGGATTTTTAGCTCAAATATAAGAAAGCGTTTAATCAGCTCCTTAATTGAGGTTATACATTTCTACATTACAGAGACAAATTAAACAGGCTACTGTGCTACCAGAAAACAGCTGCTAAACCAAGGCAAACTTAATGATAAACAAAATTAGGTGCTTTTCTAGTTGGGTTTCATCCATCTGCACCCAACGAGTGCTCACTTTTAAGGAAGGCACAAATACAAGCTATTGCTTTTAATCCATTTTGACAGAAGAAAGCAGTGATTAGGCAAAGCCACTGTGCTCTAATCTTCCCAAGTTTAAGCCAGGCCATAACATGCACATTCTGCTTCCCAACTGGCATCCCAGGAACAGGAAAGATGCTCAGTGTTTGCTGCACTACAGCCAGGCTGGATGTTCAGCAGTTTATTCCCATGTTGATTTTACAGTTTGAAACAGAAATGTACCAACTTCTTTTGGCATCAGAGGGGCTCAGCATGAAGATCTTTGCGCTGCCAGTCTGGTTTTATGATGTACATTGGTGGTTTATCTGCTGGAACAGGGTTAGTTCATCATTTTAGGGCTTTGCTGGCAGTTTACCCCTGGAAAAGCTCTGAAACCCCGAGGTTGGAGCCTTTTTGTGCCATAAAAGCCCCAGAGGTGGAAGCCAGAGGCTTTGGGGAACAGTGTGCACAGAGCAGAGGTATGGGATTAACCCCTGTCTGAATGTTATCCCTGTGGAATTCCATCTTCTTTTTTTCAGGCTGATTGTCCAGCTGGTCAAAATCCCTGTGAATTTTAGGTGCTGCCCTTCAATGCTCTTGTCACCTCTTCCCCACTGGTGTCACCTGCAGATTTAATGACAGTGTTGTATAATGTCATCTGTGTCATATCATGTAATATCATCCATATAGAGATGATGTATAATTTATATATTTCTATAGATAATATATAATACATCTTTATATATATATAAATATATATAAAATGTCATCTGTGCTGCTGACTTAGAAACCAGTGGTTGCATTTGAAATACATAAATGTCGTCTGTGCTGCCGACTTAGGAACCAGAGGTTTTTAAATTTGCATTTGAAATATCTGTTTGTAATAATTTCCTATTAAAATCTGTCATGCCAATCTTCATAATGCTCTCTTGTGTATTTGGGGTTGTCCTGTGCAGGGTCAGGACAGGAGCTGGGCTTTGATGATCCTTGTGGAGTCCCTTCAGAGCGAGGAGATGTAATTCTAGGGTATATTCTAGGCTGTAAAATTCTATGATGATTTTATACATATATATATATATCTATGATATGTATATTATCTAGGATCACAGAGGTAATGCAGTTTTGTCCCCCCAACAGATGTGAAGCCCTCCAATATGTTGGTGAACACCCGGGGCCAGGTGAAGCTCTGTGACTTCGGGGTCAGCACACAGGTAATTCCCCCTTTGGATCTGTCCCCACTCCCTTTCCAGTCCCCAAATCACCTGGCTGCAGACAGGCAGCCCCCACAAGCTCCTCTCTGCTGGGACAGCCCTATTCATTTGGAATCTCTGGGCGACTTTTGCTTCATCTGAATATGATTGTTCATTGTTTAATGACAGTAAAAACTGCTGATATTGTAATTACTACTTACGAATGGCAAACTTCATTGATATGCAGCTTTGATCTGAAAGCTTTTTGGCCAGACAAAAGGGAGGGCAGAGCGAGGGCCGTGTCTGGGGAGCCCAACTGGCCCACAATAAAAATTAATATTGGGCCTAACAATAGTGGTGGGCTTTTACAATGTGCAGCACAAATTTTAATTAATTTCCATTTTGGGCCTCCCTGGAGAACTTACTCTGCTAGTGACCCATGAGCTTGCTGGGATGTTGATTTGAATTTCAGCACCTTTCCTCTCAGCCAAACACAGGGACCAAAGAGAAGGTCAGCCTTGTATTATGGGTTGTCAGGGGCTGTTGTCCCTCCAGCGTATTTAGTGCTGGTTGCATTCAAGTGATGAATTGTGGCTTTATTCACATCTTGAGCCAGCTGACTGAAAAATGAGTGTGCTCAATCCTACTTCAAATTGACTTTTTATATCAGACTAGTTTGGGGTACTAAAGCCATAAGCATCCTGTTTAACAGAATTGTTTAAGGTTATCTGCCATAAACTGTAATGCAGTAGTTGTTTAAATTGGAATTCTCGTTCCCAACCAAGGCGAGATTTAATCATTTTTAATGCCTTGGCAGATAAATTTGTTCCCTTTTACATAATTTTTAGTTGATTTATAGGAATGATGATTGTAGGTTAAATGAGGAATAATTGCCCATTTTATTTCCACATTATCTTTATATTGTTCTAACAGCCTGTTTTGTCTGATAGCTGGTGAATTCTATAGCCAAGACGTATGTTGGAACAAATGCTTATATGGCGGTAAGTGGATTTCTGCAGGAATAACATTTAGATAGAAGTGTTTGTTCTCTGTGTAACACAGGATATATTCCAAATCAATCCCCCAACTCCACCTCTCCCCATCCCCGTGTCCTCATTTTGGGTGACAGCTCCATCCTTTGCCGGTAGGGAAGAGGGAATGTTGGACAAAGGTTCCTTTTTGTGTATTTTTAGCTGCTTTTCCTGCCTTGGAACAACTGGGAACAAAGGAAAGAGCCAGTTGGACCTTCAGAGAACAGCTTTGCACTCCTGGCTCGTGGCTCTTTGGGGATCAGTGGCAGTCCCAAGCTATCCATGTTTTGGGAATGCTGCTCCAAGCCTGGAGTTCAGCAAAGCATTTCAACCTGTTTTGGGTGCCTGAACACCCTGTGGGGGGGTTTCCCATGGGAATGTGAAGCTGAAAACCTTAGGATTAATAATATCAGGGCATTAAATTGCATATTGTGGAGTGTTCAGACCACACAGAACGAATCATCGGTGTTTTCGGGCTTTGTTATAAATTTTTGGTCCCAATCCTCGTTAACATGAGGCCACTTCTGTTTTATTTCTGTCCATTAAAGCAGAAATTCCCACCATTTTTAGATCACAGGAGGACACTGCTGAAGATACATCATTTGGGGGAAGGCAGAGGAGGGTGAGAGATCTGGTTTTAAACTTGCCAGCTGGCCTGAGGTTCTCATGTCAGGCAGATTAACACAAGGACCAGTGTGAAAGGAAACCACACAAATTAGTGTGGATTTTTAGATCAATTTGATTAATTTTAATTCCCCATTTAAGATGTGAAAACGTCATCGCTTCAGTTTAAAGCACTCTATTAACTTGTCTTATTTTTAGCCATTGAAATTCCTCGAGCAAACCACTGATGTCATAATATTAATGATGGAAAAAAAAATCAGTGTTCTGCTTGTTCAAAAAAAAAAAAATTACAAACAGCACAAAGTGGTTGGTGCTTGTGTTTTTCAAACCTCAGAAAAGAGGAGAGAGAAATCCGTGACCTTTAATCGCTTTCAGGTATTTTTTCTGACTTTCTTGTAAGAAGAAAGCAGCACCAGGTGCCCATTTATTTGCTAAGTGCTTTTCTACTCAAGGTATACTCATTATGTGCCTTCTGAAACGCTCATGTCACCCTCCTAGAAAGACTTGGGCTGTCCTGTGTCATCAGAAAAATGGTTTAAGAAAGAAAAGGTATAAAAAAAGAACCGGAATATAAAGATTCAGACAAAGAAACAGCTTCAAATTAATCAACTTTTCCAACTCAGCTGTTAGTTTAGGCTGGTCTTAAGCAGGTCTGAGAATTAAATTGTATTATGCTTTTAGTGTAGAAACCAAGATTACAGTTCTCTTTCCCAGGTGTACATTAAATAAATTGCTTTTTTTGCCTTCTTGTTTATGGATGAATGTGATGCATTCAGCTGTTAATGGTAAGAGAGAAGTTAAGGCTAAAATGTGTTTGATCTGATTTGCTGTGGTTTTGCTCCCTGATTGAGTCATTTGGTGTCATCAAATTTATAATCAAGTCCTCCAAGAATAATGAAGGTCCTCAGCTTTGGTTCACCTACTTGGCAGACTGTCAGTGAATTTGAAACTGTTAAAAAAGGTGAGGTTTGGTTTGATGTAACCAGGCAAAAAAAAAAAAAAAAAAAAAAAAAGAAGCTTCTTGATTGAGAAATTAAAATTTCCCACCAAAATACGATTTCTGTAATATCATTTTGTCACCACTTAGTCTAGAAAAAAAAAAAGCTTGGATGAAAAAATAACCAGTTTTTAAGAGAAAATCCTTCAGGCTGTCTATTCTTAGGACAATCCCTGGGTTGCAACCTTTACTTTATGCATGTTATCCCTATTTCCCTCTTCTTTTCCATACTCTTAAATTCATGAGACTACACTTTTGGTTTAAGCCACTGATTTGCTTGCCCTTTTCATCTGTGAATCCATCATTCCTCCAGAGAAGTTGCTGTTTAAAGCTTGAGCTGTTTTAAAGGAAGGATAAACGATTTAATATTGCCCAGTGTGAATTTTAAATCTGAGTTGGTGGCTCAGGAAAGGTCTAAAATAATTCAGTGGGTGGCCCAGCTTAGTCCACATGACCTAAAAGAAGTCCATGTCCTAAAAGAAGATATATCTGTCTCTGTACATTTTTTTTGGCTACAAAACCGTATCTTTATGAGGATATTTATCAGTACAAAAAAATACTTAAAAATCTAATTGTGATGCCCACATTAAACATTTCGAAGCTATGATGACCTGGGCTAATTTTACTTGGAAGAACTTAAAAAATAAGATTTTTTTTTGTCACTTATGAGTGAGATTTGGTCAAAGGGACGTTGTTGTAGGTGGCTGCTGGGGTGTTTTTTGGGTTGTGGCAGCTGGGGAAGGGTTTCCTCACAGGCAGCACGGTGGTTTTTTTACTTAATGTTCAACGCCGCGATAAAAGCTCCTGACCTGGGATTAGCAGCTCGGAGTAAACATCCCAAAACACACCGGGCTGGCACTAATTTGGGAGGTTGTTTTCTAAAAAAAGGTCTCTGGATTATTAAAGACTAAAAATACAGGCAGTGCTTTGTAGGTGGCTGGGTTAGACAGGTGCATTAACAGCACAGTGGGGAGAGGAGTCTCGTGGAGCCTTTTATTGTTGCATTTCATGCTGTACTTGACCTTGGAAATGCTTAAATTGTAGCTTTCAAGTCAAAACCAGCAGTTATATTTTACAGCATTCTATTTCATGAGGCATTAAACCTGCTGTTAATAGTTTGGAGCGAGGTCTTTGGGGTTTGGTTTGTTTTGTTTTGTTTTTTTTTTCCTGCAGGTCAAAAACAAAATTAAGAAGTGTCTAAAATAGCAGTTCCCACGTGTGACTCCGGTGGTTTTTTGGGCTTCAACAACTTGGCTTCTTAAACCAAAGAGTTTCAAAAGCAGTTGTTCCCCAAGCCCTATTGACTCCACATGAGGAGGGTTTTCCTTGCTGTGGTTCCTGGGCTTTGGGATGGGTGGACAAACCATGGGAGATTCTCTCAACCTGACCTTGCCTTCCTTGGCCTTTTCCCTTGGATGAAACAGCCCCAACACAAATTCCAAGGCTGGCTTTGCAAGGTGCAGAGAGCAGTGCATGGATACAGGTTTTCCTGAAGAGTGGATTTGCTCTCTGGGAGGTTTGCTGGGGGGGTGGTTTTTTTGGTGACTCCCTGGTAGTTTTTGGTGCTACAACTTTCACAGGAGGGGCAGCTCCGATCTGTGAGCAGGGACAGGACCCAGGGAAGGGCTGGAGCTGTGCCAGGGCAGGGTCAGGTTGGATATTAGGACAAGGTTCTTCCCCCAGAGGGTGGTTGGGCACTGGACAGGCTCCCCAGAGCTCAAGGAGTGTGTGGACAACGCTCTGAGGGACAAGGTTGGGGTGTCCTGTTGGACCCCGTGATCCTTGTAGGATCCAACTCAAGATATTCCACAATTCTGTGATTTTTTTTTTTTTTCCCAGTGGATTTGCTTGCCCTGGACTGGATTTTGTGCCATATTATGTTTGTTTGCAAGGCTCAAGAAGGTGTTTCCTTCCATCTCTTTGCAGCCTGAGCGGATTTCGGGGGAACAGTATGGAATTCACTCGGATGTTTGGAGTCTGGGGATTTCCTTCATGGAGGTAGGACAATATCTCATTGTCACATGCATGTCTTAAGAATCACATCAACTCTAACATTGAAATATTTCAATGTAATCTTTGCCTATATTTTGTATATTTATATGCTCTTAACCCTCGCTAAATTTTGGCTGTATTTAGAATGGATTTGTTCTTTTGAGCTCTTAAACCCTCCAGTAAAACTCTAAAATAAAGAGCAGGAAGTAGGGCCTGATGCATAGATGCCTCTGCATCCTCTCCAGCACCTCAGGGACTGGAAATGCTGCTATTTCTGTGCTGCATCTTCACAGGCCAGGCCAGAGTGGGTGATTATTCGGGTTAAAACAGCGTTTTGCAGATTGGAATTTGGAGCTGGTTAATGGCCTTGCAAAATCTTGGCAGAAATATTTGCAGGATGGTTTGAGCCTCTACCCTGTGTGATTAAATAAAGTGTTTGGATTTAAGTGTCCACATGGGCTTTCAGAAAGATTTCTCACAAGCAGAGCTTCCAGCAGGAGAAAAATCTATGAAAATGAAGCCGTTCAAAGGGAATGTGGCTGTAAATTGTGCTGTTTGGGGGGTTGGAAAGAGATGATATTTAAGGTTCCTTCCAATCCAAACCAGGCTGGGATTCTCAGTGCAGCCATCGAGGAGCAGCCACTCTCGGTGCAGGTTTGGGCAGAGCAAGGTCAGTTTTGATTCAGGAAAAAGGTGGGGTTTTTTTTCAGCTTAAGGTGTTTTGAACCATAAATTTTTGTAAAAACAGGTTGTTGTTTGTAGGAAAGATAATGTAGAGTGTGTAACTTGAGGAGAAAGGCCTGTGTTGTGATCAGTAAAATCAGATCTGGTGTCAACTGGGCTGGGAGAAGGGACTGGTAGCTCTGGTCTGGTGGTGACAGAAGGTCACGTAGCTCCTCCCTTCTGGCTTTGAGTGGCCACAAAGCAGGTGGAAACCCTTGGAGCCCTGAGCAACAAGCCCTCAGAAGAGTTTTTCAGCTCCCATGAAGGAAATTCCCCCTGCTTGAAGCAGTTGTTTCATCCTTTAAGGGCATTCCTTCAACCCATGGATGACTTGCACCGTTTTCCTTGCACAGCCTGACAAAGGTATAGATGATTAATCAGCAGATGTGAGTGCCCTTCCCTTCTCTTCTGGAATAATATAATATAATTGTCATTAAGGTAAAGCTGAGTATATCTTTGGGTGAAGTGCAGTTGATTTTTTTAGCAGGAGATGAGGTAGAAGTTAAATAAGATTAAGATTTCACATTTTGTAGCCCCAAAAATTAACTGTTGTTATGTTTTCAAGCAGTAAATTCCTTGCCAAACCCCTTTTAACCAAAATGAAGGTGGTTATTGCTGAATCATTGCATTCAGGTGGTGTAAATCTTTCCCAGGGTCTGACTGGAGCCAACTCTAGCAATGACACACTTTAACATGTCACAGGGGAGACAGATCTCTTCATTTGTTTTACTGCAAATTTTAGTGGTTTGTGGTGCTGGAGAGCCCTCACTCCTGGTTTTGGGAGAGAGGCAGAACTCAGTCACACGCTCTGTAAATTAATTTAGCCAAAAAAGGGCTAAGATTGTATTACATGAAGACTTGATTGAGGTGTTCTTCCTCATTTGTGGGCATATAAATATAGGACTTTCTATATGAGCATTTCCTAGTTCCTTTGCTGAATAAAAATCATATTTTGATGTGCAGCAGCAATTCGGTGATTCCCCCATGTGGACCAAGTTATCTGGAGTTCAGTTCAGGGTGATTAGTTGATAACCTGTCTGGGGATCAATTCCATTTGCAGGATGAATTTTGCCAACATTAGGAAAACCCCTTTCATTTGCATTTGCTCTGCTGTTTTACACCTTCCTCGAGTTTTTGTTTCTTTCTCACTTTCCATAAATGTCTTCTGGATCAGATGTCCAGAAAGCAATTTGGGCCTGTTAATTGGTGTGTCATCTGCTCCTCCGAGCCCTCTCCCAACACGGGCGCTGCTGTCTGGGAGCGCTTTGAGTGATGTGTTAAATGATGAAAGCAAGGACAGAGGCTCAGAAAAAACGTCTTCACAAAGGTGAAGAAGGTGCTCAAAGAGCCACACAAGGTCACTGTCATTAAAGTAACACTGTATTGACGTGGGGATTGGGAGTGGAGACACCCAGGCTCGGGTTGATGGGGCTGTTAAAAAGGGAAGCCGCTGTTTGCTGGAGGATTTAAAACCATCTCCACTTAGGAGTGTGATGCTCAACCCCTGCAACTGGGTGTTAGCACAGTTGTAGCTTGGTAATTTAAAAGAAATGGCTGGTGGGATCAACTTAGCACAAAGGGCTCGTGCTGGAGTATGAGAATATAAAATTAGCACTAAATCTTCTCATTTTTTTTAATATTCTTCTGAGCCTTTAAAGCATCTTGAATTTCTTTGCTGCAAAGCTTCTTGTAATGGGAAGTGCAGCTGTTGTTGTGAAGGTTAAGAAAACTGCCCCCAAAAAACTTGTTAGGAGAGTGTGGGAAGTATTAAATGTGAGTCCTGCCTAAGCTTTGGGAGATGGGGAACATTCAAGTTCCCTTTGAAGTAAGAGGTGTCTGAGGGTGCCCAGTCTTCCCTTTATAAATAAAAAATAAAGTAAAAATTAAAATAAAATAGAAGAAGAAATTCTGCTGGCTTTATTATTATTATCATTCTATAATGTATTATATATATCATATATATGGTATGATAATACATGTAATATTATTATTATTATCTTTATTATCACTACTTCCTTTTTTTTGAGTTTGCATTTCTTCCCTCAGGATTTTTCTGGAAGTGCATGAAACTTAACACAGGCTCTGTAAAGCTGTTTAAAAAGTGTTTCCTCACAAATAGTTTGTGTGTTTCCATGAGGTTTTTCGATGTTTTTATTTAAGTGCTCTCGGCTTGACAAAGCAAGTTCAATTTAAACCAATGCCACTGCTGTCACTACACTGAACACTGTGTCAGCATTTTCATTTATAAAAGCTGTTTTTCAGGGGTTTATAACTCAGTCATAAAGCACAGCCAGGCTGCCTGGGCTGAGGCTGAGGGTGTGTGTGTCCCTCTCTCTCTCCAAGAGCCGTGTCCTGCACGGGAGGATAAATTAAATTGCCCAATATTTCTTGTCCCTCTCCACTCTGACTCTGATCCTACTGTGACTGCTCTCCACAAGTGAACTTTAAAACATCCAAGGGAGGTTAAAATACACCTGGGTGGTTTTAATACCAGTACCAAGGCCAGGTTGGACGGGGCTTGGGGCAACCTGGGCTAGTGGAAGGTGTCCCTGCCTACAGCAGGAGGTGGGATGAGATGAGCTTTAAGGTCCCTCCCAACCCAAACCATTCTGGGATTCTTTTCCAGGGCTCATTTTATCCACAGACAGAATTGATGTTATATTGAAATGCAGGAAGTGAAAGCAATTTGCTTATGCCCCAAAACGAAGTGAGTTTTGGAAGGAGAACATGGGCTCACCTGCTTGGCTCATGATGCCTTTTTGCTCCTCCTTTTGTGTCACATCCTGGGCTCTACTTCCCACTCTCCTCTGCTGGGAAAAACAGCTGCTTCCCTGTGTTTCAGCCTCCTTTGAAAGTTAAATTTTCTTGCAGAGATTCTCACTATTCCCTCCTTCAGGGACAAGGAGTTTGGGCATCAGTTTTAACATTAGTTCAATATTAGTTCTTAAAACTCCCAAAATGAGAATTTAAGTCTTTGGTTAGCAGGGCTCTTGTTAACTGGCTATTTGCAAGAGCTTTCCAGGGTTGTTAGAAATATTTTAAGCAGTCGTAAGACAGATTTTCAGCATTCCCAGACACGGGAACACCGGGATTTATCCAACAGACATGCCTTACATCATTATTTCAGGCACACACGTCCTCTGAGGGTGGTTAACCCTGGTTGCTCCCACTGGCAGCGTTGTGGAGTCTCAGACTCTTCATCCCACTTGGGTTGGGGGCGCAGAGGGAGCTTGAGAGTCACAGAATCACAGAATACGCCGAGCTGGAAGGGACCCACAAGGATCATCGAGTCCAACAAAGGCAAGGAGGAGCAAGATGTTTGAAGAGGGTGCTCCAGGAGAAGAAGCTCTGCTTGAAGATGATTCTCTAAAAGCACTTCACTCTTCAAGATGTTTAACTGCATAAAACTGGTGTCAAGACTCGTGTACCATCTGGTCAAGGAGGGGAGGCTTCAGATCTGTTTCTGAGGAGTCTAAAATACACGATCAATCAGATATCGTCGGCTTTGAAGTGATAATGGCTCAAGGTCAAGATTGTGAGCTGATCTGAGGGAGGTTCTGCAGAGCACAGTTTGTCTTCTGCAGGATTTCACTCACCTGTGGATGTTATGGTTGGTCTTTCCTCAGTTTTACACCCTTACCTAAGGAATAGGTGTAGTTGCTGCTTAGGGTGTAGTGGTGGAACCGGCTGTGTTACGGTAATGGTTGGACTTGATGCTCTTGAAGGTCTTTTCCAGCACAAAGAATTCCGTGACTGGGGGTGCAGGGGAGAATCTGAAACCCAAAGCTTGGTGCCTTTGGTGTGCTGAACATGAGCTGGTTTGTTCTGCTGGTTTAACCTGGAGAAACTGGGCAAGGCCTTGCCAAGGTGGAGCTGCTGGTGCTGGTAGAGCCAGTGGGAACAGCTCATGGCAGAAGGCCTTTTTTTTTGTTTGGTTTCATGAAGTTTGGCTGAGAGCAGAGTCATGCCTTGAGCTGCCTTGGACTGTGGATCATCACATAGGTGGGACTGCAAATACTGGACATGTTTCCTTCTTAAGGATTAAGAAAAGCAAGGATATAAAAAGTGGGTTTTTTGGGGGTTTTTTTGTTTGTTTTATTTTTGCAATGAGCCTGACTTTGTTACTGTCAGGTTTTGAGTAGTGTGATGTTTATGACTTGGGTACTTTGCTCAGCCCTGTAACATGCAGAATTTGCTCAACAACTTAAATCCATATTGAGGAATATTTACGTACTTTCAGCCATTCTGTTCAGAATGATGCACTTCAAAAACTCATTCTTAGGAGAAAGCTGGCCTATATTTTTATTATTTCAGCCTATATTTTTATCATTTCCCCCCCTCCCCTTGAGCTGTTTGGGGTGGTTTGTCCAAGCAATTGGCTCTGATTCCTCCTCTCCACCTCCAGCCACCGGTGGGATGAGGGGGACAATGTCCAGCCACGCCACAAACGTGGTGGTGGTGGAATTAGAAGCGAAGGGCCCAGTGCCTGAGGGTTGGGTCATGAATTAATAATTGCTGTGTGGTGGGGAAGTTGCCTCACAGAGCGCTATCAATCACTCAGTGACCAGAACTTCCAGTAATTAGTGTATTTTATGGGCCTTTGCTTCAGTGACTTGGAAGCACATATGCTCCACTCCCAGCTAAACTTAGCCAGAGTAATATTCCAGGATGATTTATCCGCTTGCTGCTCTGGGATGTAACCCTATATTAGGTGAAGATTGTGAACTAAGCTGCAATAAAGTGGAAGTTTAGGTACAGTTTGTGTGGGTTGAGACCTCCATGGATCATGTTGCCCAGCAATTGCTCTTAGGCTGCTGTGGGCAGGCAAATAAATAATCCAGTTCTCTGCCTGGGCAGAGAACAATTGAGGGATAACATCAGCTGTGGTGTGTTTGGAATATGTATTATATATAGGATTATAGGGTTGTTTAATTGTCTAATAGGTGGCATAATACATTAGATAGATAATATTTATATATTTATATGAGGGTGGGGAGGCCCTGGCACAGGGTGCCCAGAGAAGCTGTGGCTGCCCCATCCCTGGAAGTGTCCAAGGCCAGGTTGGATGAACTTGGAGCAGCCTGGGATAGTGGGAGGTGTCCCTGCCCACAGCAGGATGGATTAGAAGACCTTTAAAAAGCCCCTTCCAACCCAAACCATCCCAGGATTCTGTGTAATGTAGATTATTGTTCCTTGTTCTTACACTGTGTAATAGAGCTGCTTCTACTTTTAAAAAGTCAAAAATTCGGGAAGTTGCCAGTCAAATCTGCCTTTTCCCATTATTTAGGTGCCTTGCAGTGGCAGGTGAACCCTCGTGCCAGCACAGATGGAGAGCAGCTAAAGTTAAGCTGCATTTCCACCAGCACAACCAAATTTCCTGGGGTTTTTTTTCCCCTTGAAGTACTGAATTTAAATCCAGCAAACAAACAAGCGGGGAGCCTCTCCTCTCAAACAAGTGATCAAATTAACCTTTATGGCCCATTTGTGGAAATTTTGCACCTGACAATTTCCACAGATGGCCCTGAAAAGCCCATGTCCCACCTTTGTCCCTCTGGAAAAGGCTCTGCTATTCTCAGCCTCACCTTTGAAGCTGCAGCAGTAAAAGCCTGCTAATATTGAGGATTTGTGGCGAGGCAGAAAAGTGCAATTTAATCATGATTGTCTGCAGCCTTTGGTTTGCAGTGCATTTGCTATAGCTCATATTTAAAAGAAGGCAAAGTGAAACTAATTATCTTTAATTAAGGCGAATTAGGCTTTGATTTTTAATATATTTTTTGCAGAGAGAGAGAGAGAGAGAGAATCTCCAACTCATCTGCTCCAGCCAAGGAATGTCCCAGAGGTTATTAGGGCATATTTCTGGTGGGCCTGGTGGTGTCAGTAATAACCTTCCTCCTCGTGGTCCTCTCCACCACCGGAAAATGTCACTTCATCCGTCTCCCTTTCCCGGCTCCTGCCCCTCCGCAGGGGTCGCAGATTCCACAAGTTATCAGCTAATGGCCTTATACATTAAAAATTGAAGCTTTCCCCACTCCCAGGCCTTGCAAGGCTTTGTTCTTAAGCCCCAGACACTTTGGAGTGCAGCTGCAAACTATAGGCAGAAGATTAAATTAATTTGTAACTCTTTTTTTTTTTTTTACCTCTTTTTTTTTCCGGCCTGCATTACTAAATCCTGCACATTTAATTGAAACCCTACTTCAAGATGCTTTGTGTTCCTGCTCCTCTTTGTTGGCAGTTTAACCTCAGAAGCACTTTAAACGCTGGTAAATTGCTGTTATATCCTTTTGGATTCTTTTTTTTTTTTTCCCTTTTTTTTTTTTTAACTGTGCAATAAGAGGACGGGGAAATTGATATAAGGAAGAAAGAAAAACCTTCCCGTAGTTTTTGAGGTATTTAATATTTATTAAGGTCCATACCCTGCAGAGTTTCAGGTGATTTTGAGCCCATCTATCTAGGAATGTGTAAATTGGCCTTGGAATGAAATTTCGCCGAGGGAATTTTATGTTATCCAGTAGTTAAGTCTGATTTTTAAAGTTTCCCGTGTCTGGATGTTCCGAAGTGGCGGCTGCTTTTCCATCAAACGAGGGTTTAACTGCAGTGCACAATCTAAATGCAAAATCCTTGGATGGAAATTTAATTGTGTAAAATGTGCACGAGGTAATTAAGAACAAATTTTAGAGCATTTCAGCCTATAAAGCCCCTCCTTCAGCTCCATCACTTGGCGATAGTGGAAGTGCTTATTTTCAATTTGCAGTTATGCTGAGAAACATGGAATGTGTCTAAATTAAGAATAAAAGCATCCCGTGCTTTCCAGTGGAACTGTAAATTAAAAAACAACTTGCACAACATCCACAATCATCTAAGTGGGAAACTTTATTGCCTGAGTGTCCTAAAAATATGTTTTGAACTTCCTTCCCTCAGACACTTTAGCAAACAGGATATACAGAGCGAGCTGTTGGAATTTTATTCACAATATGCAGCAGGCAAGGAGGATCTCTGTATTTCCCTTTCCAGTTCCAAAATGGTAAATTACATTAGTTCAACAAGTCATTTTAATTTTGTGTTCACTTTTCTGCACATTAAACGTACTTGAGAACAGGTTTTAGTTGTTTTTCAGCCCTGCTTATGGGAGCTCATTCCAGAAGCTTTATGGTTCTTTTTGCTTCCCTCCTTTTTTTTTATTTGGAATAAACACATAACCATTTGGTGTTCTGCTTTTTTTAAAAAATTTCAATTGATATCAAAATTTGATAGTTTGATAAAAATCAGCATCCAAGCACACTGTTCTTTCATAATCTGGAATTATTTCTCAGTTTATCAAGTACTGGTTTAAAATCTGATCATCCATCCATCCATCCATCCATCCTCTGTCCAAGTCTGGGGAAAGGCTCTTTCTCACTAAGCACCAGGAGTGTTTTAAGTGCTCTCATTTTAAGAGCTGCTTTTATGTTTAAGAAAGTAATTCCTTTTAAAAACACACACACACACAACCCCCAAAAAACCCCCTCCATTTAGCTGCTCCAGAGTGAAATGGGAGGGGGGGAAAGTGCTATTCTGGAATGTTTCTTGCTGATTAATCTCATTCTCATTCCTATTTCCACACCATCCTGCCCTTGCAATTCCCTGGGCTTTTATAAAATGATGCTTTTCACAATTCTTGTGTAGTAGGAGCGAAACCACAGAATCATTTGGGTTGGAAAAGACCTCCAAGATCACCAAATCCAACCATTTGGGAGGAATCCGTAGGGAAGTGGGAACCATCTCCTTGAAGTTCAACCATTCCCTTGTCTCCAGAGCACCATAAAACGCTGATCAGTTCCCAAACCCAACTGGTGTGAGGGAAAATATTATATTTTTGTGATGATGCTTTAAAAAAAAAAAGGCAGGTCCTGGAGTTTCATCATGTGAATGCAGAGCAGAGAAGTTTTGGGCAGTGTGTTAGTTTGGAAGTTTATGTTTTTTTCTATCCTGCACTGGGCTTGTGCCTCCTGTGTTTATATGACTTGGGCACGTGACAGAGTCTGTAAATCCCTTTAGTGAAGCTCTAAATCTGTTTGTTTTGGGGGATTTTTTTATTTTCTTCAACGATGACACTATTTGTAAATCTAAGCCTACATACAGAGGTCACTGGTTGGCTGAACTTAAACCATTTTCCTTAGTAAATTTAATTAAGAAAATACAGTGCAACTCATAAGCAAATGAGGTTTTTCCTAGTTTTAAACCAAACCACCCTCTCGAGTGCTGATTGCCTCGCTCGACCCCTGGTGATACAGAAACAGGCAAAATTAAAAAGGACATTAAAGCTTCATTAAATCTGAAACACATTTAGTACAGTGACATATCTGCAGGCTATTTCGGGGAAGATTACAGACTCTTTGCTAAGTTTCTTAATTTATAATACCTTGACAATCTTGCAGGGAGGAAACAAGTCTGAGGAGATGAATCGAGTGATGGTTCAGGGGATGCAGAACTGACTCCTCAGTCCAGGAGCAGCTTCACAGAGAAACGTGTTTCCTTCAAACAGCCCCAAAAAAACTTGTTGCTGGTGCATTTTGGATCCTCCCAAGCTCATTTATGCTCCCTGTACTTCCATCTGGCAGGAAACTCCTCTTTCCCCAGTTATTCTGCTGCCTTTGGAGCCCCTGCCCCAAAGGTGTGGTGTGGTCAGGGAAGAGGGATCATGGGTGGGAATGGGAATGCTGAGTTTGAAGTCACCTTTGAGGTTGTTTTTCTGCTTTAATAACATTTTCAGAATGATGCTGTGTGTGTACAACCATCATTATCTTCTTGTTTTGCAATAGGATAACTGTTACATTCCCTTATTATTCTTGAGCCAGTAGTTCTTGGATAAATCAGGACTTACTCTACTTCTGTTCATGGAAAAATGCTGGGCATTTATAGCTTTATTTCTAGGCATTTCTGGTTTTATTTCTAGGCATTTATAGGCTATTGCAGCAGCAGGGCTTTTTAAGACCTCAAACAGCTGCTTGGAACATAAGGATGGTCCTCCCAAAAGAAGAGAAGATGATAAAGGGTATGTTTTAGTATCTCCTGGTTTATAAGACTGAGTGCTTAACTGTTAGCAGCATTTTCCAGAGCCTGCCATAAGAGTGACCAGAGTGACTTTTCTGAGATGAGGATGATCATGGAATTCCAGAATGGTTTGGGTTGGAAGGGACCTTCAGGATCATCTTTTTCTGCCTGTGGGCAGGGACACCATCTCTGCCTTTCTCCTGAGCTGGGGAGTCTCTGGTCTAGCCTTCCTTGCCTTGTCCTTCCCTGAACAGTAACCAAAATAACTTAAACTACTTACATTTTGCTGAAATTGTTTCCAGGGTTCAGATATTGAATGGGAAAAACGTGTCTAGTACAAAGAATTTATCTTGGAATTTTTATGAGCTGTGGCCAGTAGAATATTGTTTACACAATGTAAGCAAGAATATTGGGTTTGGGACTACTCTGTAAGGCATTAATTGACTTACCCAACAGTGGGGGCAAGAAATGTGGTTGATACCATGGGCAATCAAAGGGAGACGTGAAGGAGAGACAAGGTGGGTGCTGTGGTCTCTCTGCAGATCCCACCCTGGGTTTGCCACCAGTAGGGACACAAAGCTGAGCTCTGTAACCCAGATTTTACCCTGAGCCAGTTAAGGAAGGCCTCTGGAGTTAGTGCTGCTCCACAATCCCTGCTCCCTGCAGATAATTATCACCAAAGGTCAGTGGCGTTGGCCTCGCTGGAGAGGCTGAACTGGTTTCATTTCCAGTGCTGGGGGAACTTTGGGCATCAAACAGAGTCACTGAGAAAAGGGTTTGAGGAGCACAGAAACCCTGGGTGGAGCCAGGGGTGACTGTTGTGAAGGATCCATTCTAAACACAGCCCTTTGTGTGCTGCCACAATCCCTTCCTGCCATTTCCCAGTGTGTACAATGGGAAGAGTTGAGTACTTTTCTCTCTTTAAGGAAATGTGCCCTCCATGCAAATCTCTATAACTAGACAAATATTATTTCCTTTCCCAGCTTGCTCTTGGGAGGTTTCCATATCCTCAGGTAAGATTGTTCATTACTGCTGTTTGCCACTGTGACATTCATTCCTATGTATGAAGGTGCAGAGAGCAATTGTGAACATTTGAGCCACATACAAATAAATCTGTCCTGTTAAATTGAAAAGTGGTATCTGGAAGGAGTCATTTAGAAGTCTCTATTGATTTTTTTTTTTCCTGTCTTTTCTCCAAACTCTACATTTTCTTTCCCTGGAGACAATGAAAATTACGATGGTGTTAATGATGGTTTTGTTGTGGGATTAAAAAATAATCCAGTGTATACAACAACACCTTTATTTAAGCAGAAAGGTGTATCTGCTCCTCTTTTTTATAACTTAATTTTTAATTCCAATTTTGAATGATGGCACAATGTTCTAAAATCTTCTCAAAAATATAACGTGAGTGGTTCACTTAAGAGAGCTCTGGATTTTCCCATTTAAGAGGACTTAAAATCAGTATTTTATTTAGATACTGGCATTTTTCTGACTTTCCACCTGAAGTTGGTGGTTAAACTCTTCCCATCTCCAGTGGCAAAGGTTGGGCTGATGCTGAGCCCTGAACCACCACGGAATATTTTACTTTATCTGCTTGAAAAACCATGAAACTCTGAACAAAACAACCACTCCAGAACTAGGTTTGATGATTACTTTAAACTCTCGAGATGGATGTTAGAATTCACAGTAACAAACTGCTCAGCAGTTCCTCAAATTATTCTTTCCTGGGAGAGTAGGGGGGAAAAAAGTGGAGTGTCCAGGGACTAAAACGAATTATTTGGATGTGGTTTTGATGTTTTCATATGTTTTATGAAGACTGTTTTCTGCATCTTGGTCTGTACAGATCCCAGTGCCTGGAGGCAATGTCTGATTTAAAGGTGGTGTTGGTCTGTGCTCTTTAAGCATCTATTAACTTGCTATTATTATGCAAATAACTGTTGTAATACACATACTAATTTATGCATGGTTAGATTATGCAGATGCCTCACAAACATGGTTATTGAATAATAGGCTGGGGCTCATTCTCTCTCCCATTTTTATAAGCTGTTTTAAGCCAATTCTCCTGACACTTTTTTTTTAGGGACTTGGGAAGGTTTTGCATGTGTGGAAACACTCCTGATTTTTCGCTTTCTCTCGTCTCCTCTGGAAAACGTTTCCTGCCATGATTAATAAGAGCACCCTTTGCATATTTTATCTCTATTTTAAACCTACCTTTGAAGGGAGGATTGAAAGAGAAGCTCTTGTGTTTCACAGTCCTCCCCACGTCGGGGAACTCACTGAGGGGCTCAACATCAGTGTATTTTATGACCTTAAATCAAAAAAGTGACGAGGGGGGATAATTTCAAATAACCCTTTTGGAAGTGTCAGAGCGTGGGGAGGGAAGATGGAGCCCGGACATTCCGCCTGATCTGGGCAAAAATTCCTTCCTGAACTGGGAGCAAACCATGATTGCAAGTTTAAGATGCTTTTTTTTGCTGTTCTAATTAAAAAAGGGAGCGGGTTTGTAAAAGAATATTTGGCAAGTCAGTAGCCCATGAAATTGTGTATATTTTTTTAATGTAAAACAGTTGAGGAGGTGAAACTTGAAAATGTGGCTATTAAGCTTTTCGAGCAACTGCTTTTCAGGAGGATTTTTATGTGAAGAATATGAATTTTAGGCATGTGCTTACTAAGGTGGACACGAGAACCCTTAGAAACCTTCTTTGATTAGGGGGGTAAATAACAGGGATTTTTTTTAATGTCCAAATATCTATTTATTTCCCTAGTAAGGGCCTGATTCTGCAGTCACTTCCTAATTCCCCCTCACTTCAGTGGGCTCATCCAAGGAATGAAGTTAATCAAGGAATGAGGTGGATCATATGTGCATTTCCAGATTTATCCCTAAATGAGTTGGAAGTTGCTCCCCTCTGAAAATGGGGAGTGTGGCCACGTGCATGAGGACACCTGAAATTTCCTGCAGCTGCAAAAAACATGTTGGGTGGGGTTTTTTTATCTTTTTTTTCGCCCAGTTTTTAAGACACAGACAAATGGTGTGTGTAAATTCGGTTTAAATGAATAAGATTTATAGTGGGAATGGTTGCAGTGTGGAAATGCAG
>JAWWLV010000018.1:1575483-1600483 GCA_035041135.1 Platyrinchus mystaceus | reverse complement strand
TGGCTGTTCTAAAACACAGCCCTGAAGAGCTCATATTATGGTAGATTGCAGTTGGACTTGATGATCTTAGGGGTCTTTTCTGACCTAAGGGACCTTCTGGCAGCTTTCACATCTTGTCCTCAGGGTTAGAATTGCTCCAGTTTTCTCAGAAAAACATTAACTAAGGAACTTTGTGCAGCCTTTAAACATCCGAGTGCCGAGTTAACTTCAACGTTAGCATTTTGAGATGTATTTTGGTTTATTTGGTGTTCCCCAGCTCACCACAGAACCATCATTCTCCTGAGCTGGTGGTTCAGGATGTGCCCAGTGTGTGTGGGGCACGTTAAGGCTCCAGGTGACAGAGACAGCTCAGCTGAAAGTTCTTTAAGTGCCACTTGCTTTGTTTGGAACACACTCGGTGTTTAAGTGGAACTCGCCTTCCATAACATTTAGAGCCCGGGGGAAGAGCAGAATGGATGGGCTCTGTAGTGCAGTTTGCTCTGTGTGTATTGTTAGGAGGTCATTTAATAAGATATATAATGTTTAGGTGGTGGCTGCCACACCTGGAAGTGCAAACTCTTGGCCTGACGGTGTCATGGAGAACACTAATATGAAGGGGTTTTCTGAGCCAGCTCGTGGGTAGTGCTGACTTTAACAGCTCCTCCTGCCTTGTGTACACAGACTTTAAAGCAAAATGTGTTTAACTTGTGACTATTCTGGGTCTTTTTTCTTCTGTAAGAAGGGGAATGGCAGGAGGACCTGCTTATGGAGCTAAAACTCTTCCACACAAGGACCTGCTGAGGGAGGAATTCTCTGTGCTCTTGATATTGCTCAGCTGTTGTTGCCACCAGGAGTATTAAGGATTAGAAGTGTTTAGTGTTGTAAGACTGATTATTTTGGGTCAGATTTTGCCCTTGGCTCTGAGGAGGTCCTAAAACTCACAGGAGGAGCAAGAGCCCCTCTCCTGCTTCACTGCAGGAAGCCCTGGATGCTGGTGCAGAATTCCCCACCTGCCTTGGTGACGATCAGAACAGCAAGGGATGATCTGTAGGTTGTCTTTTCCAAACAGATGGGGCACAGCAGTGCTCCCATCATGGCAGGGCTTCTGGATGAGCCACAGTGTCACAGGATAAGGGAGGAGCAGATCTGCCAGGGTGGGATCAAGCTGCTTCAGGAACCTTCAGTCTCCACATGGCTTCGTGCCATGGTGGTAATTTGGAGGAATTGTTGCAAAGTTGAAAAATTGGGTTTGTTTTTTTTCAAGTCCTTTAACATTTATTTTGTTTGTTTGTAGTATATATTAATAGTTCTTTGGGCTTTTGGCTCCTAAAATGATGAACCAGCTCCGTGGAAGAGAGCATTTCTTGAAATTGGGTCTTACCCCAGTCCTTCCCACTGGACCCAGCTAAAACTAAAGAGCCTGACACAGGAGGACCTAGAAATGATTTAAAATGATGAACTGGATGAGCTTTAAGGTCCCTTCTGACCCAAACCATCCTGGATTCTGTGATTTGTCAATGACTGAAGTAGTTAAGAGGTTGTATCTCTGTTCATTATGTATCTTTGACTTTCCTGAAACTCTGTAAGATGGCAAACTATGCAATGAAAACTGTCTGTGGGAGTTTTTAGATGTTCTGCATAGTGAGATTTTTGGAGCTGGTTTGAAACTCTTAGTGAAATATATGAGACATGGCAGGTCACTTTGGCAGCTTAAAAAGTCTGTTTGTTCATTTTCTAGAACCCAGATTTACTTTCAGCAATTCTGCAGGATGAATAAGTGATTTGAGAAGCAGGAGAATTGAACAAAAAAAACCTCAGGCATAGGGGTTCTTCTCAAATCACAGCAAACTGTGCCTGATGTTTGGTGGTGTTAAATGATGTTATCGGGCTGTTAATGACATCGGTTCTGGGATTATTTTTTAATGGCAGAATTAGTGTTGGAGCTTTGTGTGAATAGGGAACATGCCTGCCAGAACCTTTATTTTTTAACATGTGGTGACTTACAGTGAGATCTGATCCAGCTACAAATAAGACACGCTCATTTAAGCAAGTCCTAATTGGAGCAGCATCTCCCACCATGACAAGATTCCTGCTCCTGGTCCAAAGATGAGGATACACTTGTTGGTGATGGAGTTCATCCTGCCACAGCCAGCAATAAAGGCAGGCTGCTGTTATTTGAGAGCTGAGAGTCATTTAATATTCCAGCACTCAACTGAGTTTGTCTCCAACTCCAGGAAATGCTGCATGGGAAGCGCTGAGCAGCGCAGATGATTCCCGTTGGGAAGGACGCGTGTCGCTTGCTGTGCTGCAGCCTTTCCAGAACGCTCCTGCGTGGAGGAGAGTGGAGTCAGGCTGGAAGCAGGAGCTGCTGCCTGGCTTGGAAGGTGTCCTAGATGTTGTCCTATCTGTCATGGTCATGCAGGCAGAGAATTTGCCATGAAACAGGATTATGCTTCCCAAGCACGAGGTGCAGTTTCAGGAAATGGTGAAGAGTTTTTGTCTCGGGATCTGTTCCAGGTGATCATTTGGAAATAACAAAGCACAGAGCCCCAGGAGCAGCTGAGGGAGCTTTTTCCTGTGGAAAAGGAGGCTCAGGGGGGACCTTCTCACTCTCTAAAGGGGGGAGTCTGGAGGGGTCAGGCTCTGCTCCCAGGGAACAAGGGACAGGACAAGGGGAAACGGCCTCAAGCTGTGCCAGGGGAGGGTCAGGTTGGACATCAGGAAGAATTTCTTCCCGGGAAAGATGATCAGACATTGGAAGGGGCTGCCCAGGGCAGTGGGGGAGTCCCCATCCCTGGAGGTTTTCGAAAAACATGTTGATGGGCACTTGAGAACAAGGTTTAGTGGTGAGTTGGCAGTTGGGGTTGATGATCTTAAAGGTCTTGGCTATTCATTGTAGTTTCAAAGCTTCCATAGTTTGTCTCACTGCAGTGGTAATTTAGCTGTTGCTTTTAATTTATTTATATTGAATTAAGGAGAAAAAGAACTTGATTTTTGTCTGTCAGTTTTAGTTGTTTGAGTGTTTGGACAACGTTCTCAGGGACAGGGTGGGATTGTTGGGGTGTCCTGTGCAGGGCCCGGAGTGGGACTCTGATCCTAATGGGTCCCTTCCAACTCTGGATGTTCCATGATTCCATGATTTTATTATTCCAATTGCATTAGAAGCATGGGGAGGAAAGACTTCCAAGAGCAAATCCCGTTTCTTACAAATAGGAGGCAGCATTGCAAAACCTGCCTGTTGTAACAAGTCAGGCAGAAATTGAGAAGAAAAATTAATTAGTTGTCCTCACAAATCCTTACCCTGATAGCTTCATGAGTAAGTAGAGAGAAGCTTTCCATGAGTTTCTTGAGCATTTCTGTTAAGTGCCCCCACAGAGATACTCGGTCTCACAAGACTGCAGTTTAATCTAGCTCAAGGACTTTCCAAACTCCACAAATCAAAGACCTCTTTTTTTCTTTTTTTTTTCCTTTTGTCTCTTTTTAAGTCCTTACTCTAGAAACGTTCAGCAGCTTCAGTTAAGGCTGGTGGGGTGTTAAAGCTGAGCTATGAAGCATTTCAGTGGCAATATATTTTCCAGTTTTCCTCTGGAAAGAATTAACTTGATACATGTATTTTGTAGAGTTGTTTCTATTGGGGTTTTTTTTTTTACATGGTTAAATATATCCCTCCATTTATTGCTATGGCACAGCCTTAAAAATTCACAGGATGTTCAGCTTGATCAAATAACACGATGAGTGTTTCCTCTGGAGTCCTGAATCAGTGCTACATTTTGCTCTTGCTATAAATGAAGTAAAAAAACTCCAAAGGCTCAGAATGAAGCAAGATGTGATTTTTTTTTTCTTTAGGAATTTTGCAGGTGTTGATTTAAACCTGAAAATTTGTGGAGTTTTGAAGATTTCCATAGGATATACACACGTATCTGTGTGTGTGTGTGTTCCCAAACCCACCATAATTTGTCCTGTGTAAGTAGGTTTAGGGTATAGTTTTATGGAGACAGAAACTGTGACCTTACTAGTGTATGAGATTCAGAGACTTATATAGGAACAAGGTAAAACCACAGGTAGGAATTGCTGAATAATTACCTTTAGACCAACCTGAGCAAGAACCTTCCCAAGAGGGCAAGCTCATTTAATGGTTCCTAAAACTCAATCTTGTGGATGTCAATGGTCATGCTTGATTATTTGCAGCAGTGTTTTATGAAAAAGCAATAAAAATGCATGGGGAGGGTACAGAGGAAGGAAGGGAACAACAAATGGGTTCAGTTTTTCCCGGGGTCCCCTCGGTGTGCGCAGGTAGAGGCCGCGTTTCACGCTGCGGTGCCTCAGCTATTTGAGATGTGTTTGAGATGTGTGTCTACCCAAACACTGCCGTGCTCTGCTGCCTTATGATCGACCAGAGACCAGCAAGGGGAGGCAGAAATTCCTGCGTTTGTTTCAGAGAAAAAGCAATTACAGTTCCAGTTAAAGGATTAACCTGTTTTCCCAGCTTACTGCCGGGCCCTTCGGAGAGCCCCAACAACAGGCGAGGGGGAGAAAATGCCTTGTCCTACACTCTGGATTGTTCCTCATCTTAATTACACCCCTCCACTTCTTCCCTCCCCCTTTCTGGGCTCTCAAAAATAGCCCCCAGTAGCAAAATCTGCAGGAGTAACAAGCAAATAGCCCCAAGTACCCGCTGGCTTATTTAACCGGGAGCGTCCGCGCGCGTTCCCGACCAACGGAGGCCGCTGATATTTCCAGGAACTTTGGGAGCAGGGAGCACTGCTGAGGGAATAGCTGGTCCTCACGTGATTTGGGGTGTTAAAGGTAGGCTGAGTGTTTTGGTGGATAAAACACTGCCCTTTCGACCTTGGTTCCCATCCAGCTGGAGATGTGGAAATAAATGAGTTTTAGTGCTGCCACTCGGATCCCAGCGGACAAAACTTCACACCAAAATGCCCCCCTCGTATCATTTGTCACGTTTGGCATCTGCTACTAAGAAAAGAGCAAGAAGTGACCTGGTGCTGAGGTGTAATCATCCCTCACCTTCCTGCTGGGGGTGGGAGCAGGATGGGGACAGACCCAGGAAGGCTTTCAAGTCTGGGCCTCTGAGCCACCTCCAGCCACCAGTGGCTTCTGCCAACTTGTTATTTGCTGGAAATCACCTGCCATTAGGTTTGTGCAAGGCTTTGAAGTAGATTGGCTGGAAAGTCAGAAATGGATTTTTTTTGTTGTTGTTTTATATATATATATATATATATATATACTGGGGAATGCTGTGGAAGAAAGTTGTTCTAGGAGTAAATCTGAAGTCAGGAATGGATTTTACATATATATATATAGAAATATATATAAAATCCAGAAGAGTTGTCCCAGTGTGAATAAATCTAAAGTCAGAAGTGGATTTTATATATATGTAAAATCCTGGGAAGTTGTCCTAGTAGGAGTAAATCTAAAATCAGAAATAGATTATAGGTAGGTAGATAGATGGATGGATAGATAGATAGATAGATAGATAGATAGATAGATAGATAGATAGATAGATAGACAGACAGACAAACAAAATCTTTTAGGAATGCTGTGGAAGCAAGTTGTCCTTGTAGGAGTAAATCTGAAGTCAGAAATGGGTTTTATTTATTGATTGTTTGATTGATTTAGATAGATATTATAAATAGATAAAATCTTTTTTTAGGAATGTGGTGGAAGAAAGTTGTCCTTGTAGGATCAAACCTGAACATGTCCAATATTGTCACTTGCTGGTCCCGTTGTAACCACATTTATTACCTGTAATGGTACCTGGCAGCATTTCTGGTGCATCTAAAACTTGTTTGTCTAAACTGAAAAATCACTGTTTGGCCACGAGGTAAAATACAGCTCCTCCAGAAAAGTGAATATATTTTTTGAAAGCTTGAGTAGAAGAGAAGCATAAAAATTCTTTAATCCTGGAGATTCTGTGGGCTGAAGTGCTAAGCCAGAAATGCTTTTGTGAGGCACAGACATTATTTATTAAATAGTGCCATTTCAGCATCAATGGAGGAGTTGCAGAATAGGAGTATGTGCCCAGAGGAGATGATAATTCCAAAGGCAGGGAGTGCTGGGGAGGCCCAGAGGAGAGAGGAGCTGGAGTTTGGTTTGCTGGGTTCTGGTAACTTCCCTCCTGTGGCCCTGGAGCCACAGGACCATGGCAGCTCCTTCTGCACGAGCGCTGCAGAACAGCAGGAGCTGTGGGGAGTGGGGAAATTTAACCCTTCCCAGACAGGGAGCCAGCACAGGACAGGGAATAAAACCTGTTTGCACCCAGAGCCACTGGGAATTCCCGGCTCTGGTGCCCCGCAGAGTTCTTGCAGGGATGTCATTCCCTGGGTTTGCTCTCCCTGAGCAGTGGCAGAGATGCTGGAAACAAATCGTGTCCAGCAAACCCACAAAGATGGGTCAGGCACCTTCCCCCTTTTTTCTGTCCAGTTTGGAGGTTTAGCCGGATAAATTCTGGCCTTGGAGGAGGAGGGAGGAGGAACGTGGGTTTTTAGCTGGGGGCTTTGCCTTGTCCACCCTGAAGGTTTTAGGGAGAAAGCTGAATTTGCTGATTTTCCTGTTAATAGAAAGGTTCTGGGCATTCTCCTTCAGAAAGGATGTGAGAAATCTCAGCCTTCCAGTTGTTTTGAGAAAATATTTCACTCTCAAGAAATCACATGTTGGGGGTAAGACCCTTGAAGGTGTGTAAGGCCTGGGACCTTCAGGTGCATATTGGCAGACCCCCAGATTTCATTGACATGACAAAGTTTTCCAAAAAATAAGCAGCTCCAAGCTGTATGTGTTGATTCTGCTTCTTGAGCTTATCCATGTAAACCTTCAAGCTGGACAGAAAAAAAGGGGGAAAGTGCCTTATCCATGTTTATTTGTGTGTTTGCTGGACATTATTTATCTCTGGAGCTCTCTGCTCTGCTTGGGCAGAGCAAACAGAGCAGGAGACATTTCAAATAGCAGGTTTGAGGAGTAGGTGAGGATAGTGCTTGGATCTGTAATTCAGGCTCCTATTGCAAAGGTTCCAAAGGATTAGTTGGTTTCTGGACACAGTCTTAGGTGGTTCACTCTTCCTTTGTTCAGAAAAAAAAAAGAAGATACAGATCCTAATGTTATTGCTGCCTTCAAAAGAGAGGGATTTGGGAGGGATTGCTCAGTATTCTCATTCTCAGGTCTTCATTTAGATAATGTGGCTTCCCCTGACTCCATGGAAGTCAATAAGGTTTATCCCAGAGCCTTGGCACTCTATAAATTAAATATTAGGGGCAGTGTTTGAAGTTTAAAGCCCTCCCTCCTCCTGCTGGCTCAGATTTTCTGCCGCTGTGCATTTTCCTTTCTGCCTGAGCACCTTGCTGACAAGTGCTAATAACAAAATGCCAGGAGAGGGTCCAGTTGGAGTTACCACACATTAAACATTCTGAACTTGTCCTTTTGCTCATAGATTGTGCATAATTAATAATTAAACGGTTTCAGTTGTAATGGGTTGACCTCCTTGAACTGTTCATTATTCACAAGGCAAAGGCATCACTCAAACTTTTTTTTCCTCTTGCCCTTCCCCGGTCTCGCTCTGTGTGCACAGTTGGGCTGGTCTGGAGAAAGCAGAAGCTGATCTTGTCTTCTCCTGCAGCAGATCCCAGTTATGGAAATGTTGCTTGGATGCTTAGGGAAGCTTGGGAATAATGGTACATTGCCCCCTTACAACTGTTTGTGTCTTTACTACTGTTTTAGCATCATCGAGGTCTTCATGATAACTGGTCAAAAGATGCAGCAGTTAATGAGAATGGAAGAGCCATTTCCCAGTTAAAATTGAGTGCATCTATTCTTCTCTCCCTTAAAATCTTGGGGTTTTGCTTTCTTTCCCTCTATAGTGTGATTTCATGGGGCAGGTGGTGAAAATGAGGCAGGTCATGAGGGTGCAGCTGGACATTCCCTGTGGTTACATCAAACGTGACTGTATTGCTTGGTAGAGAAATGTAGCTTTGCTTTATTTCCTTACATTCCCATCTCTTTGAGTGTCAGACAACATCTGGGGAACCTCAGGATACAATATGGGATGTATTTACAGATCCTGATACTTGGGCAACCTGGTCTAGCGGGAGGTGTCCCCGAAATTCAGCCTTGACCTCCTTGAACCTCCCAAAAGACTTCCTATTTTTCAGGCAAATGTCCAGTAAAATTGAGTGTGCCCAGTCCAAAATCCTTGGGATTAAAGCATCTTGTTTCCCTACTGAGATCCAGTGTGTGTTCATGCCCACCCTTCCACACACAACCTCCTCCTGAGCTCCCCAGAGCAAACCAACTGAGGCAGGGCCGTGGCCAACAGGGCTACATTAGCCCAGCACGGGGTGGAAATACCTGCACTGAACAGAAAAATGTTCCTCAAAAAAAGGAGAAAAACAGGATTTAACGTTTACTTTCATCAAGGTGAAATTTTGTTAGGCAGGAGCCCCTTGTTTCTGTCTGTGCTGCAGGACAGGAGCTCTGTGGTCCCGGCTTTTATGCTGATGTTGGAGCTGCTTCTCCTCTTGCCTGCATGAGCCCATAGGGTTTGGATAACCAAAGCAGGATGCTGGTGGCTTCAGAGCAGCTCAGCAGCTTCTCCTCCCCTCTCATAATGAGGTTTCACTCGATTATGGGTCCTTCATCTCCCGTGAATGCAGAAATTATCACCTCCCAAATGAGTGTGAAGTGCCGGCTGCCCATCCCGATGCCCAGCACGGCCCAGCCGAGCTGGCAGCCCCGTCACAGGGATGTTTGGCTTGGAACGAGCTCCTCACTTGCATTTTACTTAAAATAACCAGCAGGGATAGATTGCTGGGCAGAGCCAGTTCCCCGGGGAATGGGCTCCCACAGACTGTGATATGTGCCCGGAGTATTTCCCACCTCTCGTGCTTTGGGTCCATCCCAGTGGCTTCAGTTGGGAGCCCAGGAAGGCTGAGCTGGGCAGGAGAGAAGGATGGTGGGGAGAGGCAAAGCCTGCTGGGCTCCACATGAGCAAGGCTGGCAATTTCTGTATTAATCTGGATAATTTAGTTCTTTGAAGTGGAGAAAGTTTAATTGCACTGCTGATTTCCTTGTGTTCCCTCCACTCTCCAGCACAAACCCTCCTCTGTTGCTGTCATTTATAAGTTTGGAAACAATAACCTCTCCCTCACCCGGTCTGAGTTCAAAGAGAATTTGGGCATGTTCTATCAAACAGCTCCTTGTATTTAATAGAAGTCTTTGAAAATTGTACAGCAATTTTGGCTTCTCCTTTTCCTCCTCAGTTACTTTTGATTGAATCGTATTTTCCAGCAGTTTCCAATTGTTCGAATTGGAAACAAAGCCTTAATAAGAGTTCTAGTTAATTTTCTGTCTTGTAATTACCGATCTCATTTTTCTGATAATTGGCCACAGCAATTATATGTATATTTACTAATCACATAGGAGGCTCTGCAGTCGTGTCTATCTGCCACCATTGATAATGGCACACACATTGCAGAGGTGCTTTTATCATCTTCTTTTTTCCACTACATCAAAGCTATTTCCTCGCCTTCCCCATAATGAATACATGCATGCATTTGACACAGTTGTGTGCTAGAGAAATTGTTTGGCTCCCACCAAATGCTGCACGCTCCGAGTTTCTTGCCTGCAGCGCTGGAAGGTTGTATGTAATGATATATTGCTCATCCAAATGGCCAAAGCACTCCAAAGCACAGTGAGATTAAAATAAGTCATTCCTTTGTTAATTTAAATAGGTGCATGTATCATACTTTGCAGGGTACTTTGTGGAGGGATGTCAGGGAGGAAAAAAGACGCCGAAAGGTATTTTTAATAGCAAATGAGAATAGATGAGAATGGAGTCATTTGCAGCTGCGTGTTTTATGTGGCTCTCTTGTTCCAACTGTAGGTCTAATGAGATGACACTGTTAAAGTACTCTGCAGTGTAATTTCATTACATCCTGAGCTGTTACACTATAAACACAGTGGAGCTCTCTGTCATTCTTGGAAAAACTCCTAAATTCGTAAAGCCCTTCTTTGCAAATGGTGCTGTTGTTTGTTCCCTGTTTGGAAGCTTTTTTTGCCTTTTTTCCCCCCCCCTCTTATGCTCTTAATTCTTTTTTTTTCTTTCCTAAATGCTGGGTGGTTGTTTTCTACCACTAGCCTGGTAAATTTTTTGCTTCTAAAAATTCTTCTGCCTTTTAAATTCTGCCCAGACAGCATATGAGGACAGGCTCTAAAATGAATAAGTGTAAATAAACATGAGTGTAAATAAATAGCGAATGCAGGGAAAGAAACAAAGGTCAACACAAGAATAATTTCACAGCTCTTTGTTAATTACAAGACCATTTGTGTGTTACTTAAATAATCATTAATTTCTCATTTACACTTTCCCTACCTTCCTTTTTACCCTGTGGCTATCATTGTCCTTTTTTCACCTCCCCTCAGTGTCTTTCCACATGTTTTTACCCATTGTGTAATACTCATTAGTTGAAATTCAGTGTTTTATAACACATTCTCCGAAGAATTTGTACCTTTCTCCCTCCGATTCTCGGCGTGAAACGGGGGCTTTGTGGTTATTATTCCTCGGGGTGGGGTTTTTTTTTGTGTTTTATTGGTGGTGGTGGTGGTTTTTTTTGGTTTGTTGTCGCTGTTTTGTCACTCTCCTAAAATAAAACCCTTCCCTTTTTTGCCTCGTGCCCGCGCTCCTCGTTCCGCCGCAATCCCAGGAATCGCCGGTGCTTCCAGCCGGGGAGTTCTCGGAGCCATTTGTACACTTCATCACTCAATGGTGAGCTCAGTTTGCAAACATGCCATGCCCTGGATGTAAATGATACATGTCATTAACTCCACAGCTCCCCGAGACCTTATGGCTTTCCTTGCATCCTTTCCGAGAGAACAGGGACTCGGGGGCCTTGGGCAGATGGGGCAGCAAAGCTGAGCAAACTGTTTAAATTATGTAAACGTTATTTACACAAAGGGTCGTAAAAGTACTTACAAGGGGGTTATTTTTGTTCTGTTTTGTGGTTTATCCCTGTTTTAATAAAATCCCTGCCCTGAATGTGGGTGCTGAGGCTCCCAAGAATTCATAGGGGTGGGGGGGGGCAAGACTCAGCCAAAAACTCGTTTATAATATCATCAGTCACTGCTTTTAAAAATATTTCTTATAGAATTGCCTCGATATTTAAGAAGGCAAGAGGCCTTGATGAACTCATTGGCTTCTCAGTAAGTAATTTTTACTGAGAGTCGTGGTTTAAAACACACCACTGGGTATATTTTCTGTCCTTAAAACTGAATAGTTCATTGAAAACCTTTTAAATTAAAGGAGAATTGGGGAGAGGAGGAGGTTGTAGAATAAAGAATATGGTTCTTGAGTGACTAGAGGATACAAATCCTGAGGGTAAGACATCCAAAAGAAGCCAAGTGAAGGGAAAAATCCCTTTTTAACTGTCACACTGCCCTGAAAAGAAAACAAAACCAATCAAAGGGCAGGCACTTATGTACAGCAGAGAAATAAGCTTGAATTTTGTGAAAATAGGATGTGTTTGAGGGAGAAGGGTCTTTTCTGTGACCATGCACACCCAGGGCTGGATGCTCAGCTGTGCTAAATGAGATGGAGCAATCCTGGTGTGTGAGAGAGGGAATCCTGCTCCAGGGATGTGTCCTGCACACCCAGGGATGTGTCCTGTTCCAGGGATGTGTCCTGTTCCAGGGATGTGTCCTGCACACCCAGGGATGTGTCCTGTTCCAGGGATGTGTCCTGCTCCAGGAGTGTGTCCTGTTCCAGGAGTGTCTCCTGCTCCAGGGGTGTCTCCTGTTCCAGGAGTGTCTCCTGCTCCAGGGGTGTCCCTGCTCCAGGGATGTCTCCTGATCCAGGAGTGTCTCCTGCTCCAGGGGTGTCCCTGCTCCAGGAGTGTCTCCTGCTCCAGGAGTGTCTCCTGCTCCAGGGATATGTCCTGTTCCAGGGGTGTCTCCTGCTCCAGGGGTGTCCCTTCTCCAGGGGTATCTTCTGCTCCAGGGATGTGTCCTGCTCCAGGGGTGTCCCTGCTCCAGAAGTGTCTCCTGCTCCAGGAGTGTCTCCTGCTCCAGGAGTGTCTCCTGCTCCAGGGGTGTCTCCTGCTCCAGGGGTGTCTCCTGCTCCAGGGGTGTCTCCTGCTCCAGGGGTATCTTCTGCTCCAGAGGTATCTTCTGCTCCAGGGCTGTGTCCTCCTCCAAGCCCCACACAGAGCTGTAGGTTGGGCTCTGCACATTTTGGGGTTTCTACCATCTGTCAGGGCCGCTGCAGCAAGAGTGACCAATTAACACTGAATTTTGACTAGATAATATAGGAGAAAGTACCTCTCAGGCCTGTAACAAATCCAGGCACAAAAAGCAGTCTGATGATCAGTTAATTAAAGGGACTAAATAATTAAAGTTTGTGTAACAGAGGCCTCAGTTTTCAATAGTTTCAGCTTACAAAGGCCAGGGCAGTTCGGAGGATTCTGCAGCACCGAGTGTGGAGCTCCACGTTTTGATCCTTCCCCAAAAACTGATGACAGACTGCTTTAAAAAAAATAAAATGAAAAAAAATGAGGCAGAGGGAGGGATAACCTGTGTTAAAATTTCCACAGATGTCAACCTGAAGCATAACTGATGGTGGTTAATAGCCTTGTTTTCCCTGGGGACGCAGCTACTTTGGACTGTCAGATTAAACTGCTACCTCAGACAGCTTGTGGTACTTGATTATTTGAGGGGCTTGTAGTTATTTGGAAGGTAAATTGTGTCCTTAATATCTCCAATTTACAGCACAGATCATCCAGTATTTTATATATAATGTTATATTAGCTGTGCTTTGCAGTGGGAGGAATTACTGCTTATAAAAGGCAAGTAATATGGAAGTATGTGTTATTTAAGCAATCAGTTCCTAATAACCATGAGACATGTCAAGTGAGCAGCATCCCAGACTTTATGCCAGTTATGCCATAAACCCTGGCTGCTTGGATGGAGTCCAATTAGTCAGTAGGCAGCTCCTGATGGTCACCTCTGTGCCACGTTATTGTGTTCCTTCATGCAGCTCAGCACAGCCTTCAGGAGCTAATTGCACCTGTTGCATGGAAAACTAGGACTGTTTGGATGAGAAACATGATCTTATAAACAGGTTAATGCTGGGTAATGAACTATCACCCTGCAGTGTGATGGAAATAAATGGGGAAAAAATGAAGGTGGAAACCCCAGGGTATTGCGTGTGCTCCTGAAGCTGTTCAGCAGTGGAGTTGAACCTCCCACCTGTTTGGATAATTCTTTGTGTCATAATCCCCAGAAAAATGGGAATCAGCTCTCCCTGTGCCTTCTGAGCTGCCTGGATTGCAGTGATTTCTGTGTTTATACACTTTCCATGGTTACAAACATCCTGCATCCCACAAGGGAAGGCTGGGAGGGAGGAAAAAATCCATATATATATATATATATATTTTGGCCAGTCTTCCATCAGCACCTGAGAACATTAAAAAAATACATTGAATTTCACTCTGTGATAAAAGAGATACAAAAGATAATTCAATATTTAAACACGTAGAATAAATGAACAGTTGCTTTTATTTTGTATTTATTGTGTTTTGTGACACAGCATGAAGAAGCAGCCAAAGGAAAGACCAGCACCTGAAGATTTAATGGTAAGTGAAAGCTCAGTATGTATCTGTCTGTGACTACTTTTTATTCATGTGTATAGAAGTGTATCCATTTTTTCCTGTTTTTCAGTATGTACAGATTTAAATCTAAACTCTTCCTGGCTGGTGCAGCAGTTCCATGTTTACAGAGAGCACCCAAACCAAAGGTGGAATTATGATTCCACTGAAGCCTTTGGGTTTTGCTGTTCACTTATGATTTGAGGACCTCATAGAGAACTTTCACAGCCAGTATCAAGTTTCAATCAAAACCATTTTGATGCTTAATACCCTTTTTTTTTTGTTTTCAGTTTGTATGTCCAGGGATTAGAGCTTAATGTAGGTCATTCTTTGTCAGCACTTGCCATATTAACCTTTCAAAATGTGAAGATTGAAAACAGAGGATGTGGTCAAAATAGTGCATTTTAATTAAATGCAGGAGCTGCTGTTTTCCCTTAGATTGAGTTAATATTTGGCTGCTCTCTGTCCATGGGAGGGTTCTCAGTGTTGGAATCTGAGCTCAGAGACCACTTTTCTTTTGCTGGCAATTGTCATTTTTTCAGGGAGGCAATAACAGGCTACCTGCTCTCAAGCTGGTCCCTTGTGGCTGTGCATTTAGTGCTGTTTTGACTGTTTTTAAGCAGCTAGAAAAACACCATATCAAGCAATTACTACAAATATTTACAGCAATTTATATTGTAGCTAAGAGTCATAATCCCCTCTGACTCACATCAAATGTCTTTGATTTTTAAATGTCATTACTTTCCTTCATATGCTGCTTCCTGTGCCTATGGAAAATCGTCATTTTTTTCTGGGGATGAAGTATCTGGGAATAATTTTAGCATAGGAATACTTTGAATGTAGGAATAGTTCTGATGGATTTTAACAAGATTAAGACACTGGTGCATCCTCTCATTTCGTGCTTCCACGCTGGGAGCTGCAAGTAGAATAAACAAGTGTTTCTGTTGCAGCTATTCTCTAGTTAAAGGCTAATCTCTGAAGATGCCCTGGGGCAGGTCTCTCACAATCCTAGTCTCAGCTGAGATCCTGGTTAGGAAAGTATTTAACTGTGAATCTAATTTTAAGGGTATTAACTTCACCAGATCTGCATTTGCAGTCAGGTACCTGCTTAAAGACCTCGGGAAAATGAGGCTTCCAGTTTCTCAGAGCCCCTCCACTTCGGGGTGGTGTCTCCTACCAAGGGCTCACCCTGCCTGATTTTGTCTCTTTTTTTTTTTTTTTTATTAACTTTTTGATGGTTGGGAGATTCTTGCAGTTAGTCACATCTGAGAAAACTTGGAGCAGGTTCTGGAGGTGTAGACACATTTACCTCGTGCACTATTCTGCCATGGCTGGGTGGCTCAGCTATTAAAACAATGGAATGGGCTTTCATAAAACCTCTATCTGTTTGTAAATGCACGTTTGGGTGATGCAATAGGCCTGCCACTTATAAATAAAACATCTGCAGATCCACAGACCCCCATAAGTATATATGTATGTTTGGAAGCAATAACACCACTCCAGGGTGTAGAGCCATAAAAATGAGGCCAAAGGGTGAGTGCCTGCAGTACCAGGGAAGTGCACAGATTTATCTTTACAACTACATGCCCTGGAGTGTGCTGGTTCCCTTTTGAGGAGGCATTTTGTAAAATAATTTTGAAATTCCAGCAGCTCTAGAAGGGGAAAAAAAAAATAATAATAAAAATAAGGGTTTCTACTTTTTAAACAAAATCTTTTGTTTAATGCATTTTCCCTCCCTCGTGCTACTTGCTATTCAGTGATAAAGGAACTTGTAACAACAAGTAGTAAAATATGAGGGAAAGTGCTGGTGAAATAAAGCAGTGACCCAGTCCTTGGCTGCAGGACCCTCATCACTGCCCTGAATTCCCTTCTCCAGCCTCATGGGCTCCCAGCACCCAGTGCTTTCCATACCACACTCACTGTTAGCTCAGGAGTTGCTCACCAGTCAAACCATTTACATTCTTGCCCTTTCCCAGTCTTTTTTTATTAATAAAACTCATATGCATATGTACATTAGCATGACGTGTCCCTAATACACAGATATACACAGCATATCTGTACATAAATGTGTGTATAAATCAATTTATATGCATCCACTTAAATTTAAAATGGAATAATTTATGTATTGATGAATAAGCAGGGCCAGGTAATTAATAAGCAGGGCCAGAAGAAAAGTTGTTCAATATCACAAAATCATTTAGTTTGGAAAAGACCTCCCAGGATTGACCCATCACCCCCTTGTCACCCAGACCAGAGCAGTGAGTGCCACATCCAGTCATTCCTTGAGCACAAATATCCTCTGAATTCTAGAATTTCTCACCAAAATATCCTTCTAATTCCTTGTCATCCATCCCTGAAACCCCCATGTGATTCTGGTGGATAAGAAGCAGTGGACAGAGTGATGTAAATACTGGAGGATATATGGAGTGGGTAGAGTGATGCAGATACTGTCAGTGAAATCCTGGATCTTCAAGGTCAGCTTATCACTGACTGAAATTAGGGCAGGATTCCCCCTTGTTCATTGAGTTTTGGGTTTGGTATTTTTTTTATTTAAAAGCAATGTAGCAGCAAGGATAAAAGGTGTAACACATAATCATCATTAGCTCCAACCAAACCTTCCTCCCCTACGGACTCCAACCATCCTGGAAGTCACTATTTTGTAACCAATTTAGTGTAATTAAAGACTGAAAGCAAAATGAAGGGAGCAGAACATCAATCTTTTCCTACTCTCCTGATAATCAGGGAATTGTTAAATGCATTTTGAAGAGCTGCCTGACAATACCTGGAGTGCCAGAGTGGCAACTCTAGCAGAGCCACGGGGTTAAAACAGGGATGGATTTACTTTCTCTGGCAATAGAAGCCCTTTTCTTATAAAAGTCACAATTTTGTCAGAAAATAGGGCCAAAGCTGAGGCTGTGTGAAATTCCTGCATAAAGGAATCCATGTGCAGGATGAGCACCAGGTTTCCATAAGAGCTGGCCTAGATTGGGTTCCTGTGTGTTGATTTATTTTACTATTTATTTATTTATTCATCCCCAAAACAAGGTATCATGTTGTTTTCTTTTGTATATACATAATCAACTTGTTGTTTCAAAGTATTTCAAATTAACAGACTTGTTCCACAGGAGTGAAAAAAAATGTCACCAAGTAATGGGAGATTTGTCCATCCAGGGAAAGGAACAATCTTTAGAATTTACCAGTGGTTGTTCTAAACCTACTCTAAAGTTATTCTAACGTGCTGCTCTTTTATGTCCAGTTTGTTCCCTCTTAAGAGAAGGGCATAGAGTCAATTAAATGGAATATATTCCTGTATTAGAACAGGGAAGGTTGCACAACATCTCAGCGTGTTCCTCTCTCTTCTCTCCTCTTCCAACATGAAAATCTCAGCAACTGTTCTGTATAAAGATGTTTTTTTCACCATGAACTTCCATTTTTTTGGTGGAGAACATGGAGTTTTCTGGCATCCCAGGCCTGGCTTGCAGGGCAGTGTGTGTATTTAGCAGTGGTGAGGTTTAAACTCCAGGCTGGCATCCAGGGGCTGGGCTGGCTCAGGAGCTGGGATGTGACTGTATTTACGGCATTTTCCCGAAGCTTTCCATTCTAAGCTCTATTTAATGGAATCTATGCATAGTAAGTAATCAGGTCAGAGAGAAGCAACATCCCCTGTTTGAGATCAATCGCTGGCTAATACTTTATCTAGGCCACTTTATTATCTCATGCTGATTCCATTCCCATTCTCCTCCTCCTTTGTAGCGTGCACTTCAGCTGTGGTAAAAGTACGGATCACATACATATTAAAAACATATACCCATTCTATCTGTATGTAAATGTGGGAGGCACAGCTGGATATTGCAGGAGTTTGATTTACTAATAGTTATTATCTGTTCTAGCTGTTCAGAGGCAAAGAGAGTCGCAGAAAACAAGCTAGCGCAGAAATTGCCTTTATGATTTCACTGCCCTGCTTTGGTAATTGTTTAAAATCTCTTCTTTAGCTGCAAGCTTGGCCTTTTCCTTTGCAGACTGTACATGATTTTCAGAACTGGGGAAGTCTCTTGGTGAGGTGATTTTTTTTTTTGGTCAGTGCAGCCCTGAACTCTGTCGTGCTACACCCGGATATTTAAACGACAAGGAATTGTATCGGAAATACCAAAAGTCAGGGATCTGATCTCTTCTTCCATTCTGCTTTGCCATGGAGGCATAAAATACAGTCTTTAGGATGCTGCTTGGATTTGCCAAGGAAAGATTGGGCTGAGAAAGGCAAAGCTGTAGGCCAAGGGTGCAGTCCCCTCCTGCACTTGATTGCTTCTGCACAGATCTAATAATTTTTGTTCAAATCTCCAAATTTTAAACACAACTACGAGCTTTTCTCCTTTCCTTAAATTTAAATTGCTGGTGCTTTTTACATCAGTGTTGTATTAATTTAGAAGGTTGTGTGATAAATTGTACATCATCTGTGTCAAAACCTGCTGGAAAACTTGCTTCTTTAAGTATTATTATTTTAATGCCTAATGCAATTTTGACATTTCTCATTCCTGTGCATCCAGCAATCCCTCTCTCCATTCTAGGAATAGCTTTAGACCAGGCACCCTGATTTTATTAGCTGTAATGGGAGTTTTTTCACATAAATGGTTTGTGTATTTAAATGTGTTAAGATACGTGTCAAGACGTTACAGATTCTCAAAAATGGGTTCTGGCTCCCTGTTCTCCGTCTCAAACAAGTGCAGGAAATTAAAAATGTGAAGCTTTTAAGTAGCTGTATTTTAAGTTGCTATATTTTAAGTAGATATGTTTTAATTAGTTGTGTTCTAGAGGGTCTGGACAGTAGCACTTCTCACCAGGTGGGGCTAAAAATGTTTGCAGTTCATTGTGTTAAACCCTTGCTTTTAGCTCTTAGGAACTACTTTTATGGTTTAAACAAACAAATGGAGGATCAGCATAATCCTGCCTGGATTTTCATATAAACCTTCAGATAAAGCCAATAAAATACTGGAGTAAAAGGGATCTCCCCCAGCAGTGTTATGGCAGTGGCATCACTGAGGAGCTGAGATGGCTGCACAGGTTGGGGTTTTTGATGGTGTTTGGTGACTTTTGGGGTAGACCAAAGGGTTGTTGCAGTTTTCTTTACACAAACACACCCCATAAATCAGGTGAAATCAGCTTGACAGATAAATGTGTGCTGTCTGCACCTGTCCAGATGTTTATGCATTGTTGTTGGATCACAGTGAGCCAAGAATTTTCCCTCTTTGGCTCCTTTTTTTTTCCTGAGCTGGTGCAGGATCTATCAGTGATGATTTGTCCAGCATAAAATAGTCCATGTTTGGACTTGTGATGGATGGCTCTGTTTGCAAACATTTAGGCTCTCCTCTGTCACAGTGATCCCAGTTATTCACTCCATGACAAGGAGAAATTCTGACAGACACCAAACACATGCCAGATGTGAAGGAAAGGGCTCTCTCCTGATTTCCCAAGGCAAAAAGTACAGAGCCAAGTTTTAGCTGTTGTAAATATAGAATCATTTAGGTTGGAAAAGGCTGTTGAGATCATAGAGTTCAACCATTAAATATATATGATAAATATTAATCTGTGTCTTCAGTCTTTCAATTTAGACATACAGTGAACCAGGAGTTCTGGATGAAATCCTGGATTCTTTGGAGGCAGTATCAAAATTTATATTGACTTCATTGATGCAAGGATTTCACACCAGGGCTCAGGATGCTCCTGTCACTGTGTGTTCATTATTTTCCTTGCTCAAGGGAGCTTAAGAGGAAAATATATGAATTCTTTCAGGTGGCAGCATTGCTCAAGCTGTTCCCCACTGAGCTGAAATTGGGAAAGGTGTGTCAGGGATCTTTCCCCCTTTATCTTTCAAAAAAAAGGTGGGGGAAAAGCCATCTCTATCCTTAGGGGTACGAGTCCTTTGTCACTTGAGAAATCAGCTCTTGAAATGGAGAGATACATCCTATCAGTGTCACTAAATCCAGCAATTACAGAAGACTGAGATGGTGACAAGGTTAAGTGGGAGTGGTGGGGTTTGAAGGTGGTGTCTCCATTCCCTGCCTTCTGCACACCCCTTGCTCGTGGGATCCCTGAATTTTTACAGCAAACATGAACATCTGACTGTCTCTTTCTAACATGCCCTGAAGCTGCACAGTATTCTGGCACTTCCCAGGGAAATGTGAAAAGGAATAACTCGGGTTGGCTCGAAGAAGTGTTGAAAATCTGAGGAAATTGGACAAAAGCAAATTGGCAACAGCTCAGAGTGATACAGTTAATATTTTTGGTTACTTGAGTCTCCTGGGCTTTGCAGTTTAATTTGAGCAAATGTTTCATTTGGCACTTCAAGTTGTTCCCTGGTTCTCCAGGCACAGGGACAAATATTTACATCTCACTCATTTTGGTAGCAGAATTGCAAATCTTTCAATTACTGTAGGTTGAGAAGTTGTGCATTTGCCTTGTTGATGTTTTTATGTCAGCTGTCTTCCTTACATATTTATTTAAAAATATCTCTGTAAAAATAAATCCGTTAACAGTTCCAAAGTAAGAGCCATATCTTTAATTCCCAGCATATTGTCCTTTCTATTCATTCCAAATTCATCAAGGAATTTGCTCTAAGAGGCAACTGTTGAAATCTAGGTAGGATTTGTATAATGAAATTGGTATTTTAAATGTATTCAGGCCCTCTGCATAGATTAAAAAGGCTGGTGCCTATGCAGTAGCAGCTACTTGTGGGTCTCTAGTCCGATTAGCACCTCAGGACACTCCTGCAGTATTAAATAAGAGTAATAATTGCCTATGAATAAGCGCAGTATAAAGCAGGAGATAGAGATATGGCTTCTTAGTGACCTGTGTGCATTATGCCTCAAATCCCTTAATCAGATTTGTGCCGCTTGATTCTTCCACCCGCAGAAATTCAGCTGGAGGATCAGGGCCTAAAGTAGTAAAAAATCAATTAATGCTACTTTCTAATTTGTGCGGCCGGCAAAAAGAAACGCCGCCTATAAACAGGGAACATTTTCCTCCTTAAGAGGGCTGCGCTGGAAGATTTTTTAATTGGATTTTCATTGTGATTGACAGCTTTTGATTATGACAGTAACTTTATTTGGCTGGACTGTTGGAGCCCCCTCGTTCGGGGTGGGTTTGTTGGTTTGTTTTGGGGTTTTTTTTTGTTTGTTTTTTTTTCTTCCCATGAAAGCTCCTTTTTCTCCCTGGAATTCCCACCGGAGCAGCGGTGCCTGTGAAAGAGCCTTTTAGCACCTTTGTTGCCGCCATCCCCTGGTGGCGATTGGGCCCAGCTGGTTGCGGGGTCGGAAAATGCGCCTCTCACAAAGAGCTCGCATCTCCCTCCTCTCAATAATTTTAAGAGCCCCAGAAACCTGTTGAGGATTAGAAGTAGCTTTAGATGTGAAATGAGTGTTAAGTATTAGTAATCGGGAGATTAGGGCCCCGGGGACAACGGGAGATAAACAACCGCAATTAAGGCAAATCTGCCAGAGTAAACAAAATTGAGCAGAAACAGATGCCCTCGCCATTTTGGGGGATTGATTGGAGGGCACCGAGGAATCGATTTTTGTCTTGTTTACACTTCCAAACCCCGGTGATAAACCGGGAGGCTGAATATTTCATAGCGCCTGATTTGAGTTAATTTTTCTCGGCGCCTCACGGTGACCAGGCCCGGGCTCGCTCAGCCTTCACAGGGAGCAGCTAATTGCCTATGAAGGGCCCCTGTGTTTAAATGGGCTTGACAGGAATTTAAATTTTGTTTCAATCAACCTCTGTGCTCACAGCCTGCTCCAGTTTCTAATTTTTAAATTAAACATGATTTTTTTTTTTTCTCCCCCCCCCTCTATTTTTTTTTTTTGTGTTGTTCGAAGCCAAGGCCTCCCCTCCGGAGCCGACTGCTCGCGCTCCCAGCCGGGCAGCTCGGGAATGCGCGGGGTTATCCAGCCTGTAATTCCAAAACACAGCGAGCAGCAGGCGTGGAAAAGTTCATTGTCCCATAAATGTGCATCTGCCTGCTCGGATTTAATGGGAAAGGCTGGGGTAAACACTGTGCTGGTGTAAACCGGGACCGGGGAGAGCCGCGTTTCCACCGGGGAAAGGCGCCCGTTTGTGTTAAAACACAACCCCGAGAATGAAAATGGTGTTTGTGGCCTCGGTCGTTTTTTCAGTGACCTTGGGAGAGATTCAAAGGAGTTTATTTTTTTTTTTCCCAAGCCAGCTAGTGGTGATATATTTTGCCTTCTCTGTGCTTTCAGTGCGTTCATCCCGATGTCGGGTCATACCTGAGCTTCCTTCACTCCTCAGACCGGGGGACTTGGCAGCACGTTCATCTTAACCATTTAATACTTTATTTAGTCCCTTTACAAAGCCTGGCAGACACGGGGATGTTATTTTGCACTTGTGCCACAGAATGCGGGATGATCCTATGGGTACTTTTAAAAACAACTTGTTCATTTGCAGAAACTTCATCACGAAACCACTAACGAAGTATGGGCTGTTTCATTCTCCCTTTTTTTGCTTCCAGCCACATAATTTTCTGGGTTTTTTGCTTTTCTTAATTGTTGTTATGTGTGTGTGTGTGTGTGTATGCAGACAGCGTTTTCTACTCCAAGCTTTGGGTGAAAATCATTTAAGAGATTGTTTCAGTTTACTTCAGCTTAGTAATTTGCTTTGTAATTATTTTTTCCTGTCAGGAGAAACCAGTGTCTCAAAACTTGGAGAAAACACCTGTTTTCTTGCCCAGTCCAGGGGAGGGTTTAGTCCCTGTTTGAAGGAAATACTGTAGCAGCTTTTTATTTTTGCTGTATCAGCTTTTAATTCCTGATGAGCTCTGGTGTGGATGAGACTATTCCTCTGCTCTCATGAGCTGAGGGCACTTCTGCAGGTGCCTCTCCATCAGCATTAGAGTTCAGGTCAGGTGTGCCTTTCTGGTGTGAATCCCCTGCTCTCTCAGAGCCCCCACTCTTTCATTCTCGTCACAGACAGGTCTTGAAGCTCGTGAATTGAATCGATTGCAAGTGAAACCACACCAGAAGATGTGCTCCAGGCACACTCCTAATGAGCTCCAGCTACTAATGGACACTGGGTCCACAGACCAGACCAGACCAGACCAGGGCTGGTCCAAAGCAAAACCTCTTCCATCCCTGAAACATTGCACCAACCATTTCCCTCCGCAGATCTGCTCCCGCTGTCGACAGCTTGCTAATGTTGACATTCTCCATCAGCCTTGGGCCACTCTCCCGATTCCTCTTCTCCAGCTCTTCTTAACCTCAGCAGCACTTGCAGAAGTAAAGCTCCAATTATATTTTGGTTGCTTTAGAGTTTTTTTAAGAGTCATAACAGACCAAAGTACCTTTGCTGGGAGCGGGCTCGTTTTCCTTAGCCGAGCACCACGAGGAGTGCCCAGGGCAGTTATCGATTTAACAACAAATATCAAAAGCAAAACTGCTGTGGAAAGAATGATCTGCAGATGGGCAAATAGACTCCTCTGTGCCACAGCCAAACCCAAAAGTCTGTAGGAAATATAAGACTGGTACATGCCACAGGAAGGGAACAAATAGCTGACCCGTCCGTGGAGGCATCGTGAGGTCCTGCAGTAAGAGGGGGTTGAATTCAGCTCCGTGCTGGGGAGTGGAGCTGCTCTGATTCCTGCTGAGCTGAGCTGGAAAACTCCCTCTTGACTCTTTGATGGTGAGTTGCCAGCTGGACACACCAGGCAAGTGCACAAGGTCTGCTTTTGGGGCCACCAGCCATCCAAAACTTTAAAAGAAGGTTGGAAAAAAGGATTGAATCATAATAGAAGGATTTGTATTGCTGTTTAAAAATGTGGGTTCAGGGAGACAGTTGCTCTTCAGTTTAAGGTGTTGAGGTTTAAGTTAAGCTGTTCTTCCTCTTGGTCCATCCATTAGAAGACAAATTCTGGGAGTTGCAGGAGAGTTTTGGTGCCTCAACAAAACTAAACCATCTGAAAATCCCTTGCAATTAACTTCATCATGTAAAAAGGAAAAGGGCGTTGGTAAAAGTTAATCTACAAATAGATAAATAATAAGGAAAAAAACACCCTAGAAAAAGAATCCTTCTCAAAAAAGAAAAAGAAAAAAAACCAGGAAATATAATTCCAAGGCTTCAGTGCTTAGCTGTGTTATCCATTTATCTTTGTTTGATATGTTTCAGATCATCTTTTCACCATCTTGCATATCATCAGAGAGATAAAATCATTACTGTGCTAATCTAGGTAGCCATAGTTCTAAGGCTGACCTAGGCTAATCTGCCTTTGCAATTTCAAGAACTATGTTTGACTCCTCTGAAAGTAACCTTAAATTGTAGTCTTGTAAGAATTCCAGAGCTGTATCCTTCACTCCTTCTCCTAATGAGGTTATGACCAAATGCTCATTATAATTGCTTTAGACTCCTTTTAATTTTCAAGCTTATTAATCATAAGAAGAGTTATTTAAAATTGCATAAATTAATCTTAGATTAAAAGCCCATCAAAGCCTCGAAACAATTAAGAATAAGTAGGATTTCCCTGGGGCAGCAAGTTTTATTTTAATAGTGTAGTCAGGTGGATATCAGAACATTGAAGTATGGTAGTGATTAATGTATGCAAAATTTAAATGAGAGTTTTTAAATGGCAAATCTAAATCACATATTGACCTAACTGTAGGCTTTAACTGCATTGTCTGTCATATATTTAAACTGTTTAGTAATCAACATTTTAATTACAGTGTATGTTAGGGAGGCCAACAAACAAAACTCCCCACGTCCCGATGTTCCACGTGGAGCTGTTTAGCAGGCTGGGCTCTGCTCTTGGCTGTGAGGAGTGAGGAGAGAGCAGGAACTCCAAGGAGACTGGTGATACTTCATTTTCCTTATGGATGTGTTCTTGTTCCTGCATCATCTCCAGAAAACACCACCTGGAGATGGGACGTTGGACAGGGCTTGGTCTAGTGGAAGATGTCCCTCCTGTGGAACTGGAGGAGCTTTAAAGTTCCTTCCAACCCAAACCATTCCAAGATTCTATGCTGCAACTTTCTGGCCCTCTGTGCCACCTTCACCCTTCTCTAGACACATCAGTTCTCTCTGCTCCCCGAGCTGGCAGGAGCTGCAGGTGATGTCCTTGTGAGGGGGGGCAATTCTATGAAAGCATTAAATTCTGGGTGCTTTTTCTTCTGCCCCTGGGAGTCCCTGAGCCCTCAGCCCTCCTGTGCCACCCACAGCTTTGCAGCTCCCACAGAGCTTCAGGGAAAAGCTTCAGGGTGACCTGATTGTGACCTTCCAGTGCCTGAAAGGAGCCTGTAAGAAAGATGGAGAGAGAGACTATTTGCAAGGACCTGGAGAGGATAGGTTTAGATCAGATATTGGGAAGGAATTCTTGGCTG
>JAWWLV010000018.1:1542733-1559672 GCA_035041135.1 Platyrinchus mystaceus | reverse complement strand
GCCAAGTGCATCAAGTGCAGCTACTGCAGCATGTACTTCTCCCCCAACAAGTTCATCTTCCACTCCCACCGCACCCCGGACTCCAAGTACACCCAGCCCGACGCCGCCAACTTCAACTCCTGGCGCCGTCACCTCAAGCTCAGCGACAAGACGGCCACGGAGGAGCTGTCGCACGCCTGGGAGGATGTCAAGGCCATGTTCAACGGCGGCACTCGCAAGCGGACCTTCTCCCTGCAAGGGGCGGCCGCCGGCGGGCCCGGGGCCGGCTCCCCCGCCGCCAAGGCCGCCCTGCACCCGCCGCCGCCCGCGGGCCCCGAGCTGGCCCCGGCGCACAAGAGCCTGCGGTGCAGCGGGCAGGAGGCGGCGGGCGAGCGCGGGGCGCTGGGGCTCGCTGGGGCGCACGGCGGGGCCGCGGGCGCGCACGGCGGGGCGGGCGCGGTGCGCAGCTACCCGGTGATCCCGGTGCCCAGCAAGGGCTTCGGGATGCTGCAGAAGCTGCCGCCGCCGCTCTTCCCCCACCCCTACGGCTTCCCCGCCGCCGCGTTCGGACTGTGCCCCAAGAAGCAGGAGGAGGCGCTGGGCGGCGCGGGGGGCGGCGAGGCGGGCAAGGGCGGCGCGCTGCCCCCCGGCATGTTCTGGGGACCCCCGCACCCGCACCCGCACCAGCCGGCACAGCCGCCGCACCAGCCCGGCGCCGCCAAGGACAGCGGCGTGTACCCCTCGTTCCCCGTGTTCTGGCCGGCCGCCGGCAGCCTGCCCGTGCCGCCCTACCCCGCGCAGAGCCCGGCCAAGGCGGCCGCCACCGCCGTGGTGGTGGCGGCGGCGGCAGCGGCGGCGGCGGCGGCGGCCGAGCCGGCGGGGCTGGCGGGGCGGCACGGGGAGCTGGAGGGCTCCGAGCCCTCGGGCAGCGGCAGGAGCAGCGCGACCCCCCAGGAGGGCGCGGGGGCGGAGGGCGAGCGCTGCCCCAGCGCCCTGTCGCGGGCGGCGGGCGAGGAGGAGCGCTCCGGGGACGAGGCGCTGCTCGCCCCGCTGCCGCTGCCCAGGAAGGGCAGCTACCTGTCCGCCTTCCGCCCGGTGGTGAAGGACGCCGAGAGCATCGCCAAGCTCTACGGCACCCGCGAGGCGTTCGGCGGCTCGGGGCCCCGCGGCCCCGGGTACCTCTCCCCGGACTTCCTCAGCGAGGGCAGCTCCAGCTACCGCTCGCTGTCCCCCGGGGGGGACACGGCCGAGGAGCCCGAGGTGGACGTAGAGTCCAACCGCTTCCCGGAGGACGAGGAGGAGGAATCCGCCGCCGTCCCCGCCGCCGCCGTCCCCGCCGAGGGCCGGGAGCCGCCGCCGCCGCGGCTGCTGGGGGGGACCGAGGAGCCGCCGCCCGCCGGGGCCGACGGGCCCGAGGAGAAGACGGGCGAGGTGCCCACGGAGGGCGGCCCGGCCCCCGACGGCAGCCCCGAGAGGAGCAGCAGCAGCAGCGGCACCTACGAGGTGCGGGGTCGGGAGGGGACCTGCCCTCGGGGGTCCCCGCGGGGTCGGCCCGGGGGCCCTGACTCGCTCTTTTGTAGGTGTTCGCTCCGGAGAGGGGGGAGCCCCTGCAGCCGCTGAAACCCGCCGCGTCCCTGGGAGCCCCCGCCGCCTTCCTCTGCACCCCCGAGGCCAAGGGTAACGCGGGCCGGGGGCGGGCGGACCGGGCGCTCCGAGAGCGCGGCCCCGGGGGCGGCCCTCGCCGGCGGCTCAGCCCCGGGGGGGCACCCGGGCCGCCGCTTTCGTTTGGGGGGATTTCGGGAGAAAAGCGAAACAAACGGTTCCAAGGCGGGGATCGGGTCTGGAGCCCCCCCGGGCCCGGCGATGCCGCCGTGGCCGCGGCCGGTGCAGCGGGGATGGGCTGAGAGGGCCAAGCTCCTGCCCACAAGCTACTTTCCAACAGCAAAGCGATTAGGATGTCCGCTAAGAAGGTTTTAACGAGGGCTTTGTCCGTAATTATGTAATTAAGGATATATCAGGACCATACTTTCATTGCTTATGGTTGAAAATCGGTTTATTAACTTTAAGAGCAAGATAAAGAAGACAATCACTCCGCGGCAGAGGATTTAGAGACCAGAAAATCCTATCAGGACCAAAGGAATGTCTCTCATCCCAGCCCTGTAAATACCGACAGAGGTAAGCCCCGCTCCGCGCTCCCCCGCGGGGCGATGCGAGGCCCCTCCGCGGGTGATGCGGGGTCCGCGGGGCCCCCCCGGTGGGGCTGACGGCGCTTTGCCCCCCCTCGCAGGCGAGGAAGGCCTCGCCATGGATGTCACCGGGACGCAGTTGGTGGAGAAGGACATCGAAAACTTGGCCCGAGGTGAGGAGGGGTGCGAGGTTCGGGGTGCGGGGCTCGGCGCCCTGAGGGGGCGGGCAGGGAGGGGGTCTGGCGGTACCCCCCGGCCTCTCCCCGCGGCTCGAGGTATTTGTGTTTTGTGCAGGAGTGATTAACTCCTGTGATTAATGTAACGTAATGCGATTAGCGCCGCGCTGAGCCGCCTCCAGATGGAAAAGTGCGGGCTCCCCTCAACCCCGCCGTGTATTTTTAAACAGATGAGTTACAAAAACTGGTCCTGGAGCAAATGGAGCTGAGGAAAAAGCTGGAGAGGGACTTCCAGAGCCTGAAAGGTACCGTTGACCCGTCCCCCCCGCATCCCCCTCCCCGGCCGGGGAACGGCCCCGCACCGGAAGCGGTGCTGACCCCCTGTCCCGCAGATAACTTCCAGGACCAGATGAAGCGGGAACTGGCGTACCGGGAAGAGATGGTGCAGCAGCTGCAGATCGTCCGAGGTAAGGCCCGGCCGAGTCCATCTGCCCATCAGGACTTTTATTTTTTTTTAATCTCCTTTTATCTTCTTTATTTCTTTCCTTTTTTTTCCTTTTTCCTTTTTTTTTTTCTTTCTTCCTATTTTTTTTTTTAATGTCTATCCTTTCGTGCCCTCCAATTCGTCTCGGCATTTCCAGCCGCCCCGCAAACGGCTGCGAGGCATCATTACACGGCAGCGAATGAACCTTCCCTCTCGCAGTAATTTCCACACGGGCTAAATTAAAAACCGAGGCGTAAAATTACCTGGGCAGCCGCGAAGCCGTGCCCGACTTTGCACCCACCGCGTGCCCCCCGTTCCCTCCCTCTTTCCCCCCCTTCGCGCTGCGGTGCCCTCGGGCCCAGCGCATCCCCCGACGGGGCGGCCGCGCTCGGATTTCCCCCGGGCGCGGTGTGATGCTCCCCCCATCCCAGACACGCTGTGCAACGAGCTGGACCAGGAGAGGAAAGCGCGCTACGCCATCCAGCAGAAGTTGAAAGGTACCGCGGTAGGACGGGGAGGGGGACACAGACGGCTAAAGGGGGGGCGCGGGGGGCTGCGGGGGCTGATGGCTCCATCCCTTCGCAGAGGCTCACGACGCGCTGCATCACTTCTCCTGCAAAATGCTGACCCCGCGGCACTGCACGGGGAACTGCTCCTTCAAGCCGCCGCTGCTGCCCCAGTGACCCCCCCCCGGCCCCCCCCTCCCCCCGAAGCCATGCGGGCACAGCCCACACAAGCCATTTCCACGAGGAGACACTTGTACATAGAGGACTCGGAGCCCGGCTTTCCTCGGACTGGCAATACGGCGGGGGGCGGCCCCGGGTCGGCCGGGGGGGGAGCCGGGCCCTTCCCGCGCCCCCCACCCCGCTCCGCCTCCCCCCCCTCCCTGTGTGTCCGCTTCTTCCACCCTCGTCCAGACTGGAAACAAAAGTGGCTATGTGCAATGGATATAAATGTACTGTGATTCTCTTGGTACAGTATTTGTCGGATTTTTATTTATTTATGATGTATATTTATCCCCCTTCCCCGCCCCGGGCCCCCCTCCTTTATCCCCCTCCTTGTAAATTCTGGATGTAACGGCACTTTAACGGGCGGACCCGCGACTCCGGAGGCAGAACATCGCTCGCCCGCTCTGGGGACAGACCCCTCTGTACGTGATTTTGGTTCTTTAATAAAAACGGACTTTAAGAAGCCGCCTGGTGCGTGGGGCTGGCCCGGGGGGCGGAGGTGTTCCCACCCCGGGGTGGGGGGTGGGCTCGCACGGCCCCAGCGGCCGCTCTGGGGGTCTTCGCTGCCCCCCGGTACCGGGGCTCTGAATTTGGGGGGGCTGCGAAGCTTCCCCCATCCCTCCTCCTCCTCGCCGCAGCCGGGAGCTCATTAATGCCCATTTATATGCTCGTTTCACACATGAAGGTATCCCATTAATGAGCTCCGAGAGCGGGCGCGAAGTGCGCGCACACCTATTACCCCGAAATACCCGTTTTCAGCCCAGAATTAACCTCGCGCCGCAGCGGGATCGGGATCGGGACAGGGAGTGGGGAGGTTGCACCGAGGTCCTGGGGAGCTCCGGGGTGGAAGGGACCGGGCGGGACTCGCCCCGGGAGCTGCGGGAGGGATGCACCGTGATCCCTCTGCGGAGGCCGGGACCGGGGAAAAGGATGCGGGGACAGGGAGCATCCCGGGGATCCGCAGCATCCCGGGGATCCGCAGCATCCCGGAGACCGGGACCAGTGCGAGGGGAGAGGGCGGAAGGGGGGGATCACCCGGGGGGCTGCGCGTTGCCCACCCCGGCGGGGTCTCTGAGCGCGAAGCGGCCCCGGGAGCGCTGATGTGCCGCTAATTAGTTCGCGGGGCTCATCAGGCGGTTCCGCGGCCTGCGCCGCCACCGCGTGGGCGCAGCCGGAGGTGCAGCCTCCCCCCTCCATCCCTTCTCCACTTCTCCCCGATTCCCGACCCCGGGATCAGCTGTGCCGGTGTCAGGAGCAGCGACTCCCACCTATCACCTGAGGGAGAGGAAGCCCATCCCAGCCCGGGCACGTGGACATGGTTGGCTGGGATGAAGCCAAAAAAAAAAAAACCCTCGGGGTGAGAGCAGGGATGATTTTTTGGGATTCTCTTTGTTTTTCTGAGCTTCAGACAAAGTTCCTATGGCTTCTTTGCCCTGTCCCTGGAAGTGTCCAAGGCCAGGTTGGACGGAGCTTGGAGCAACCTGGGCTAGTGGAAGGTGTCCCTGCCCATGGCAGGGGTGGAACAAAGTGGCCTTAAAGGTCCCTTCCAAAGCACTCTGGGATTTTCTCCTTTGGACACAGACATCCTGCACTGTGTGAGCTGAAGGAAGTCTCTGAGGGGGAGCAGTGGAGCTGGTGGCATCTCTCATGCAGGTAAGAGCTTGGGAAGGGGGATCACCTTGCTGGGAAATGGAGGGGGTGTGTAAATCAGCGAGCACAATCAAGCTCTGCAAACCAAGAGGTGGAGGGGAATGAAACAGTTGGAGCTGGTAGGGGGGGCACATCCCTCTGTGCTCCTCTGGCTGGGTCACTGCTGGCACCTCAGGGGCTGGAGGTGACCCTGTGGAGGGACCCCAGAGGGGCCTGGCCCGGGTTCTTGGGTGCCTGCCCAGCCCTGTTGTGCCCACCTGCCCGGGCACACCCCGTGTGTGGCAGCAGTGCCCACAAACATGGGCACAAAAATGAACTATGGTGTTGTATTAATATTTTCACACTACTTAGCTCTCATTAAAATGTGCTTTGCAGAATTTAATATGCGACTTCAAATGACACAACGTATTAAGTGCTTAATATACTAGAAATTATGAAACTATTATAGTCTAAGTAATATGAAATAATTAGAGTGAATTAAACTTCACCGGTAGAATGAGGGAAAGGCTTCAAATTTTTTATTCTTTTTTTTTTTTTGTCTCGTAATAGTTGAATGCAGTAATAGCCCCTGAAAATAAACAACCAGAGTTAGGATTTTTAAATAATTAAAGCAGGAAGAAGCCTGGAGTGTCTGCATTTGAGCCTGTGATGCATTTGGAAGTGGGGAAGCAGAAGGTCTGTTTGCAGTAGCTGATGGAGTTGTTCTTTCAGGCCAGTGGCAGAGCAGCTCCGAGGAGCTGCTCACCAGACCTCCAGCCTGGCCAAGGCTTGTCCCCATATGCTGTTTCCCTCTTGTGCACAAGGCTGGTTGTTTGGAGCTGAGCAGACGTGGTGGCTCTCGGTGACAGAGAGGGTTCCACGTGGCCTGTGAGCTGGGAGTCCCCTCAGCAGAGCAGGTCCCCTCTTAACGGGGGTGCCAACACCAGAGACCCCCTGTTAAAACCCCAGGATGTGGCCTCTGGCTTCGGGAAGGGATTTGAGCCATGGTGTGGATATTGGGGGTGAATTTCAGGGGCTTTTCTCGCAGAAGGGATCCCCCTTGGAGTGTGAGTGGTTTGCAGCAGAGATGCAGCTGGTTGAGCTGCCAGGCTTGGGCAGGGGGTTTGCCCTGGGGTGTGGCAGGAGGGCACTGTGTGGGACTGCACTGCTCTGGCACCCACTGGACACAGGGCAGGGCAGGGACCTGCTCTCTGTGTGTCACAGACCCCAAACCTGTCAGGAGTGGGGGCAGCTCCAAAGGGCGTTCAGAGCGTGCCGTGAATGAGTGGTGATTTTGGGTAGATGTTAGGAAGGAATTCCTGGCTGTGAGGGTGGGGAGGCCCTGGCACAGGCTGCCCAGAGAAGCTGTGGCTGCCCCTGGATCCCTGGAAGTGTCCAAGGCCGGGTTGGATGGGGCTTGGAGCACCCTGGGCTGGTGGAAGGTGTCCCTGTCCGTGGCAGGGGGTGGGATGGGATGAGCTCTAAGGTCGTTTCCAGCGCCCTCCATGATTCCATGGTGAGGCCAGGAGGTGGCGTTCCCAGCGCCGCTCTGCTCCGCGAGTTTGGCTGGTTTTGAACTGAGGTTTTGTGCTACTTCCATGGAAACTACCAAAACTGCCCCTTGGGAATGCGAGTCTGAGCCGGAGGGGGGAAGCACAGACAGCTCAGCCTGGTCCGTGGACTTATCCCAGCCCGGAGTGGGACGTGGCATTTACCCTCACAAGGTCCCTGTCCTTCCTCCAGCCTGTCCCAGTCTCTCTGGGACAGTCCCGTCCTCCCCAGTATCGGCTGCTCCTCCCAGTGGGTGTCCCATCATCCAGGTGGATAATAAGGACAATATTGAGCCCCAGGGATAGCTGCCAGCTGGACCTTGTGCCTGGACACAGCCTTTGCTCCTGGCAGTCTGGCCAGTTTTCCTACTATTCCACTTACCCAGTGTGTATCTCCCTGCTTTGGCTCCGAGGATACTATGGAAGCTGTGCCAAAGGCCCTGCTAAAGCCAAGGCAATAAACCCCTTGTTTTCCCCTCCTCCACAGGGCCCTTCCATCCCAGAGGGTGCCCAGGAACGATTTGTGCCTGAGGAACCTGCACTGGCTGTTTCCAGTCACTGTCACCTTGGCCCCTTGAGAGAGCATTCCCGCAGGATTTGCTCCATCACCTCCCCAGGGTGATGCTGGTGAGGCCAAATGTTCTGCCCTGACCACTCTGGGTCCTCCTCCTCTCCCAGACCAAAGCTGGGAGTCACATTTGCTTTTTCCCCAGTCACCAGCATCGCTGAGACCTTTGGGAGATGATCCAGTGGCCCCCCAGTGATTCTGGCAGGTCCCTTGGGTGCTGCCCACCCAGCACCACAGATGTCTGTTTGTGCAGGGGGCCAAAGTGGACCTGAAACGTTCAGTTGTGACCAAAATGTGCTGTGAGATCTTGGCTGCCTTGCCCCAGCAAACCCAAAAAAGCTCTTTCTCTGGGGAAAAATCCCAGCTATTTCAGGCTGTGTCTGGCTGCAAGGGCTGGGGACAAGGTGTGGTTTGGTCCTTGCCTGGCTGGAGGTTCCTCCTGCCTTCCTCTCCTGTGTTTTTGGGAAAACAGTTTAATTTGAGCAATGATGTGTCTGGCTGGTGTCCTCTGGGTTGAAATCCAGTATTTTAGGGACAAGTGTGAACAGGATGAAGTGCCCACATGTGAGGAGATGTGGGTTTAATTAAATGGATTGAATTTTGGGTGCAAACAAGACTTTGTGTTGTGTGGACAAGGGAAGGGTGTGTGCACAGGGCAGCTCTGCCTCTCATACAAAACCATTTATTTCCATGTAACAAAGTGAACTCTGTGGTTCTCCTAGAAACTTAAAACATGTTTTCCTTTTTTTTTTTCTTCCTTTATTTTTTTTTTCCTTCTTAAAAGCTGAAAATTCTTTGCTTTGATCTGCTTTCTGACTCTTAATGAAGTTGTGGGATCTGCCTCCCCTCATTGTGCCTGCTGTTCTCGCTCTGCTTTGCTGCCCAGCCCTGTCAGAGGCAGTGCTGGGATGGGCCCTCCTCTCTCCTCTCCCAAATATTTCACACCTCCTGACACCAGCCCAGCTTCAAAGCCCACAGCAAACACGGAGGGCCCACTGAAGGCCAGGCTTCCACTGAAGTCTGTCAGAGCTGAACATTACACATCCAAAGGTGGAATTTGACACTAACAAATGAATTCTCACTGTTTTTCCATGGAGGAATTAAGCTGCTGTTGCCACAGTGCAGGTGGATTAACTGGGAGGGGGTGGGTGAGGGGGACTGATGCCTGTGCATCAAGTGTTGGAAGCAGCCATGGGATGATGGGTCCCCAAGAACCTCTCCCTGAAAATTTGGGTGCCCAGAGCCACTTGTCCTGTGCTGTAATTAAACTAATTGGTGGGCTGGGCAGGGGGCAGTGGGCAGGGGGCACTGCCCAGGGCTGGCACACGGACCTGCAGCAGTGCTGGTCCCACCCTGCTCATTGCCAGCCCCACACAGGGTCTTGAGGACCCCAAGGGCTGCCCACCCCTGTCCTCAGCGTGTTTTGCTGGTGGGTTCCTCATCCCAAACTGCCACTGGTGAGCTCTGAGTGGCTGTGCCAGCCAGGACACACAATCCCAGAAGGGGTGAGGTCGGAAGGGAGCCCTGGAGGTCACCCAGTCCCACCTCCCTGCCCCAGCAGGGTCCCCAGGAACAGTCACTCAGCCTTGTCTGTTGAATATCTCCGGGGAGGGTGACCCCACACCCTCTCTGGGCAGCCTGTTCTGGTGCTCAGTCACCCTCACAGTAAAAACCTTCTTCCCAAAGCTCAGTTGGAACTTCCTGTGCATCAGTTTGTGCCTGTTGCCTCCTGTCCTCTTGCTGGGCACCACCAAGAGGATTCTGGCTCCATCCTCTTGGCAATCTTCCCTTCAGATACTCACAGACATTGCCTGGAGATCTGATCTTAGTTTACATCTTATTTGATCTTATTTTGGAGATGATCTCTCCAGGCCAACCAGGCCCAGCTCCCTCATCCCACCCTCCTCAGAGGGATGCCCCAGTTCTCCCCATGGCTGGGGGACCAGGAGCTCCGTGTCTGCCTTGTCCTGAGCAGCCCAGCACTGGACACCATCACCAGGTCTGGGGAGAGGGGCAGGATCACCCCCCTGACCTGCTGACGTGGGCAGGCAGTGCTGCAGGACTGTTGCTCTCCTTTGGGAGAGGACAGGAACACCTTTTTGGGAAGCCTTTGCCCCGTTGTGCTGCCCCAGCTCTGCAAGCAGGATCAGCCTTCAGCTGGAAGGGCCATTAATGTCACCTTCCACAAGTACTGTGCTCACAAAGGAACCTGCCAAGTGTAGCACGTTTTAATTTGCTCTTTTCCCAAGCATTCCTGGGTTTATGGCTCGGCTCAGCCTGGATACAACGCTCTGTGCAGACATAAAGCTCCCTCCAGAGGGTCACTCCACACCACAGCCTTTGTGGGCTCCCCCGAGGACACTGATGTGCTGTTTCCTGGAAAGCATCTGCCTAAACAGGGGGTTTATGGTGGGTTTTGCAGAAAGCTGAGCTTTGGCAGCTGGCAGGGACGTTTGTCTGTGTGGTGGTTGTGTCTGACAGGCTTCTGGCTCAGCACAGGTTCGTCACTCCGTTCCCTGCTTTAAATGCTCGGTTGTTTTCAGGTAGCGTGGATTTGGGAACATGTTAATTGTGCAAAAATGAAAGAGGAAGGGGGGGGGAAAAGGAGAAACTTGAGAGAAAATGCATTTTGAGTGATGCCTGCACCACGTTGAGAAGCACATTTGCAGTTTCTTACCATCTGTAGCAACTTGTCCAAAGCAAACATTACCAGTCAGTCCAGCTTTGGCTGCATAATTGCCATAAACCATTGCAAGGGCATCCAGAATAGCACAGCCCTGGAACTACTTCTAGGATTAGGTCCTACTCCCTTGAAAAATAAACCTTGGCAAAGAGCTCAGTTCTCCCTAATAAAAATTCCATTTTCACAGCTCTAATCAAGTTTTCCAGAGCTCTGGTCCAAATTAGAAACTGCTCACAGAATATCTGACCCGGGAGAACAAGATGGAGATTTTCATTTAAAGCAGCACCAGGCTGGAAATTTCCAAAGTTCCCTGTAGCTCACCTGTGGTAAAGCTGTGGAGTGTGTCCCAATAAATCCATCCCTTCCATGGCAAAGCTCCTGGTCCCTGCTGACAGGTGGGAGTCTCCTTTGGAAGATTCTTCCAGAAATGGCATCTCTCTTCACAGCCAGGCTGGGAGAGTTAGGATTGTTCACCTGGAGGAGAGAAGGATCCAGGGAGACCTGAGAGCCCCTTCCAGAGCCTAAAGGGACTCCAGGAGAGCTGGAAAGGGACTGGGGACAAGGGATGGAGGGACAGGACACAGGGAATGGCTTCCCAATGCCAGAGGGCAGGGAGAGATGGGAGATTGGGAAGGAATTCTTGGCTATGAGGGTGGGGAGGCCCTGGCACAGGTTGCCCAGAGAAGCTGTGGCTGCCCCTGGATCCCTGGAAGTGTCCAAGGCCAGGTTGGATGAACTTGGAGCACCCTGGGCTAGTGGAAGGTATCCCTGCCCATGGCAGGGGATTTGGAAGTGGATGAGCTTTAAGGTCCCTTCCCACCCAAACCATTCCAGGATTCTGTGAAGATCCTGTTGTTTCCCTGGAATCCCTCCTTGATTGTCACTTACCTGCCCAAACTGGTGAGCAAAGACTTCCCACACCAGTGACTCCAACCATCACCATTTCCTATATTCTCTTCTGCTCCAGAAGGCAACCAGATCTCATGGAACTTCATGAATTCTCATGAATATTCCAAGGACCTTGCAGAATACCCTTGTGGAGGGTGTGAATGGTAGGAATGGCATTGCTTTTGTAGTCATTGACTCTTCTGAGCCAGACTCAAGCAACACCTGTTTATTTTTAAATGCCAATTCAGCAGTGATCCATGCAGGACAGGTCACAGATGCATCCAGATCTGCATAGGAAGAACACTGACCTGTTGGTGTGAGGCCACCAAGCCTCTCCAATGAGGAAAGGCTGAGGGAACTGGGATTGTTCAACCTGGGGAAGAGAAGGCTTTGGCATGATCTAACTGCAGCCATCCAGTATCTGAGGAGAGCCTGCAAGAAAGATGGAGAGAGACTATTTACCAGGGTCTGGAGTGACAGGACAAGGGGAATGGCTTCAAATCAAGGAGTAGAGATGTACTGAGAGTAGATTTAGATGGGATATTGGGAAAGAATTCCTCTCTGTGAGGGTGGTGAGGCCCTGGCACAGGTTGCCCAGAGAAGCTGTGGCTGCCCCTGGATCCCTGGAAGTGTCCAAGGCCAGGTTGGATGGGGCTTGGAGCAACCTGGGCTGGTGGAAGGTGTCCCTGCCCATGGCAGGGGGTGGGATGAGATGGGCTTTAAGATCCCTCCCAACCCAAACCATTCTGGCATTCCATGAACTTGGCCAACCAAGTGACAGCAGAGTCTGGAGGAGAAAAAGGAGGAAGCCACAGCCACAGTTCATCTCTCAGGCTGGCTGGGCTAAAAGATGCTCAGAAACATAAAAACCCCGGGCAGGATCGTTTCTTAAACGCTCACGTGGGCTCCTAATTGTGGAAACATGTTGGATTATGTGATACCATGGGGTTATATAACACCTTTTATGAAACTCTTGGCACGAAAACAATGCATAAAAATAACAGATGTGGCAAATCACAACCATGTTCGGGAATCTTTCTGCAGTTCAGTTTAGTGAAAACAATAGACTCGGTTTAAATTGGGAGGGTTTTTTTTTCTTCCGAAAAAAACGTCTAAGGGCAAAGAAGTGTTTGACAGAATAAAAAGGCTGAAAGTGCAAAAAGGGGTTTCTCCTGAAGAAGTCTGGAGAGGGTGTGAGAGGGAATGGAGTGACCCTCCCTTCCTTCAGGGAGACCTTCCTTCTGAGCCAGGCAAGGGAAAGGTGATCCTGAGGCGTGTCCTGAGGGAATGATGGTAAAGCAGCACCCTGAGTGAGAACCCAGTGTGCAATTGTCCTTCCAGGACCATCACGGTGCAAATGTGGCACTTGGGGATGTGGTTTAGATGGGCTTGGCAGTGATGGTTGGGCTCAATCTCAGAGGGCTTTTCCAGCCTTAATTATTCCATGATCACTTCTGCAAAAGCCAAAGGGGTGCCCGAGGTGAGCTGCGAGGGCAGGAGGGTCTCAGCAAGGTGGGTGTCTGACTGCTCCCAGTCTTTCCCCATCCCAGGAGTTTTCCCAGATGGGTTTGCAGCACTCCACAGGAGAGGTGCTGGGTGTCAGGAATGTGGCTTTTCCATGCTTTTGTGAAGCTGTGCTGCTGATAAGAGGCCCCTCACAGCCCGTAATGGGAGCAGGATCTGCCCGAGAGCGAACGCGCAGTGACTGCACCGGTGGATAACGAGGAACAGGCTCCAATTAAACACCAGTTCCTCCCGACTGTTGTGGTACACGGTGTCCTGAGCACGGGCTGTCCACAGTCAGAGCACCTAAAACCAGACCCAGGGCTTTAAACTGCGAGGCAGTGCTGGAATAGGGAATGGGATCGTGCTGGGAGTTGTGTGGATTTTCAATCTCCTTCCCGGCTATCAGCCTTTATATGCAGTCGATTTCTACTTTGGCACAAGCCCTGGCTCCAGTTGGCATTTGGGACCATCCTGGTACTACAGTGCTTCCCAGAACTGAATGTGGCCTCCAGTCTGCTCCATTATGTCCCATTAATTCATAATTCATTGTTTGAGGGAGCCCAGATGTGAGCGCAGGACCGGCCGCTCCGGCGTTCCGGAGCCATTTGGCCAAGAGGTGCCAATTGTTTCTTGGTGTCATTTGAAAGGATTTTGGTTCCCAGATGGGAGAAAACTGCAGGACATCTTCAATGGAAAAGGGAAAACTAGGACTTAAAGCCCTTTTTTATTAGTAGAGAAAAGAAAGATATTTTAGCTAAAGGCTTCCAACTTCAAAAAAATAAAAGGGAAATTTCAACTGAAAGAGAGAACTTACTGTTTGGAAAGGGTTTGCAGGGTGGAGACATGGAACTGAAAGGGTCTTGTGTAACTTTGCTTTTTAGGTCTAAGACTAAATTCCCTCATTTATTCCTTTGCTTTACCACAGGGAGATGGCTGAGGAATGCTAAGGAAGAGACTGATTTTTTAGACTAGCTGGAAGCATGTGGCATCTTCCAGGATTGGCCCCAGACACTTCTGTCTCTAATTTTTGTCCAGACAGCTGATATTTCATAGCTCTTCCCATCCTCCAAGTCCTCTGTAAGTGTTAAGTATTTTTGCATCCAGCAAATGGAACAATAACGGAGGACTTAATTTTCCCATCTGTCAACTAGTCCTGAACAAATTGTATGTCTTTCTCTTTAGAGTGAAATCTCAGCTAAATTAAAAGCTTTAGTGTTCATTTTCATGTAACAGAGGTTCTGAAAGAAATTCTGTCATCACATTTCTGCCTGAGTTTTTTTATTTATTTATTTTTTTAAACATATTACAAATGACAGAAGCCTTGTTTGTGTAATTTGGTGATGGTGGCTCTATCTTGGGTATCTAAGCTTGGCTCGTGCTGCCCCAGTTATGCACCTCATGTTGAAGCCAGAATTGTCATGGAATCAGGGAGTGGTTTGGGTGGGAAGGGACCTTAAAGCCCATCTCATCCCACCCCCTGCCATGGGCAGGGACACCTTCCACTAGCCCAGGGTGCTCCAAGCCCCGTCCAGCCTGGCCTTGGACACTTCCAGGGATCCAGGGGCAGCCACAGATTCTCTGGGCAACCTGTGCCAGGGCCTCCCCACCCTCCCAGCCAGGAATTCCTTCCCAATCTCCCATCTCTCCCTGTCCTCTGGCAGTGGGAAGCCATTCCCCCTTGTCCTGTCACTTCAAGTTCCTCTCCAGCTGTCCTGGAGCCTATTTGGCCACTGGAAGGTGCTCTAAGTTCTCCCAGGAGGCGCCTTTTCTCCAAGCCAAGTTCTTGAGGACAAGTGCTGTATTTTAAGGAGGGTTAGTGGTGTTGGTAAAGGAAAGCTCAGGGGCTTTGGAGAGATTTCTGTGCTGCTGCAAAGCCCGAGGGTCACGAGCAGGTGGTGATGCCATGGGCTGCATCCTGCCCTGCTGAGGATGCTGAGCACAGGTTGGGCTTTGCTGTTCCCCAGACAGTGTTTGGGAGAATTCTGTTTGTCTTGGGCTTGACCTTCCAAGGCTCCCGAGAGCAGCACTGAAGTTTGGCTGGTTCCTGTGCGTGTGGGAGGTGCTGCCACATTCCAAACCATCTTGGTGGGCTCTGGAGCTGCAGGACATGTTGGCTGTTGGTGACTTGTTGACCCTGGGCAGGCCATGGCAGCTCTAGGCCACGTGGTGCTGCTCTCTGTGCCCTCTCAACCCTGGATCTGCAGCAGGGGGTAACACAAGAGGTGCCTTGGGTGCAGATATCCCCTTGTCTTCCCCGTCCTTGCTTCCTTGCAGGAGATGTTATCCGTCCTCACGTCATCCTCCCCCAGCATCACCCATCTGGCAGGCTCAGATAAGGGCTGAGAGGGGAGATAAGAAGCTCTTCCCCTTCTCCTCCCTCGTCTGGAGCACCAGAGAATGATGAGGCTCCACTTCCACAATCCCACTGTTAAACCCATGGGAAAGCAGCACCCGAGGGAAACGGGTCACACCTCCCCCCTTGGTCTCTGGAAGGCAGATTTGTCAATGCAAATCTGGGGTGAAAGAAGGGAAATAATAAAAATAAAACAACTTAGAGCCAGGTTCCCCTTCTCCTCAGCGCCCCACCGGGTCCCTTAAGCCACCCTTGGAGTTCCAGGGTAGGTTTACCTCGAGCAAAACCGTGTTATGTGATGTGGCAGAGGCACACCCTAAAAGAGACAGGTAGGAATTTGGCTGTGGAGCTGTTTTCATTGGAAAACAAAAGGGTTTCTGTGACAGTCTGGAACAAGTGCCAGTGAAAGGGTATGAACTCTTTGCAGGCTGTGGTAACTGCAGAATGTTGCTCACAGGGTTCCTACAAGTCATCAGGAGCTTTTCCCACCCCTCTTAATGAGGCAGGTTGAGTGCAACGAGGTGATGTGGTCCAGCAAATGGAGACAACAGAGCAAAAATGCAACTTTTACTTGTTGTCTGCCAGCTCCTCCCTCGGCAGTGCACTCCTAGAGGGGCATCCATGGATGCAGCAATGCATCCATAGCAGGACTTTCACTAACACAGCCCAAGGAAGCCGTGGCAGGGCTCCAGCAGGAATCCTCTGGGCTTCACAGCTGCTGTGATTTCTGCTGTGAAGCGCTGCTGTACAAAGGAGGTGTGAGAACTTCCCCACACCCAGCGATAATGAAGCAGAAGTGGATGGTTCAGGTGCTCCCTGCTCCGAGCTTCCGTGCTGGAAGCTGCCACGGCAGCAATTCCAGCTGTGGGATCCACAGCACGAGCTTTGGAGCGGATCAGGTTCAAGTGCTGTTGCTGGGCTGTGCTGGCTCGTGCTGCAGAGGGGATAAATTATGATGTCAAAACAGAGGGATGTTGTCACACCCCCATCTCCCCCTCTGGGGGTCAAGGTTCTGCTTTATAGCTCGGAAAGCCATTAGTCCAGTCGAAAGCATATGGCCAAGAACGGGCACAGAAAAGTCTTGTGTGTTTGGGTCAGAGCTGCAGACAAAAGGCTCTTTGTGCTCAGAGCTGACAATGACAAATAAAGAGGAACCTGTTGATCTGGGAGAGAAATGGAGGATTATGAAAAGATCACACGGCGAGGAAAAGACCTTGGCTGTTTGTCTGGACATGGGTCTCTGCTGTCCTTAAAATGCTTTTCTGTGGCTACGGCGGATTTGATAATACAAATATTGTCTCCTGCTCGTGGGTGCCTTTCCCTGACCTACAAAATGCTACCTGTGCCTAAAGATGCTGCCCCCAGATCATGCCAGAGGGGTGATATGCTCTCAGCTGGGTCCTCACCACGTGTGAGGTGATGTGATTATAACGAATGTTTGCAGATCCCTCAGAGCACCAGAAACACCAAATGCTAAAAAACAGTGTCTGTGCAGCAGCCACGACCATAAATACAGGACACAAAGAAAACCCACTAGCAAAACGCCTATAATTCAACAAAGTTCCTGGAAGGAGCCCAAAAGCTATGTCTAATGCTAATAATAAGCATATTTCCCAAAGGTACCATTTGATTTCTATCCAAAACTAAACATATTTGAAGCTCTGCCTGGACGTCATTGTATAGTAGATTAACTGGGGCAGTTTAATGTGTGACTAACTTCATAAAGCCCTCAGCCAGCTCTGAAGGAACAGCAACAGTCTTGACAAGGCTGGGCTACAAAACACTTCACAGATAACGCGGTGCTTTTCACAGCAAGTCTGGAAAAAATAGAGCAGGGCTTTGGTTTCGTGGCACATCTGGCAAGTGCACAGTCCTGATCGGTGTGTGCAGAGAACAGGCTGAACAGAAATATTTATACTGAGCATTGATGGGCTGCCTAAAATGACCTCCAGAGTGTATGCAGTGCACCATAGATTTTTAAAAAATCTATTATAGCCCATTATGTTCTGGAATGTATCCGAGTCCATCAGCGTGGGCAGTGCCAGCGAGTCTCTGCCTTTGCTGTAGTGGAGGAGACCTATGGAAAAGTGTTTAATTCAGAATAAAGCAGGGGGGCGTGGAGGGGGGGGGGGAAATAACACCAGACTGCTTTTGCTCTGGTGTGATTTATCTTTACAGCGGAAGAGCCGGAGATGGGGACGGGGCGTGG
>JAWWLV010000018.1:1504794-1526778 GCA_035041135.1 Platyrinchus mystaceus | reverse complement strand
TCCATCCCTGGTACAGCTTCCAGAAAGGAATGAGGAGGGAAAAGCAACAACAGGGCAAAGTGTGGAGGGTAACTGTCCCCTGGTCTGCAGCCACTTTGAGCTCAGCCCTCTGGATCCAAAGGGGGCTCCCAGCTGGATGAGCCAGAAGAAACCTATTTTCCAAGTGCCTGTCCAGATTTCTCTTGAACCTTTATAAACTTGTTCACAGTATTTATGGAAGGATTTCTGTGCTTCTCTTTGCTGAGTGAGGACCCTGCTGGTTTTCCTGCTTCCATCCAGCTTCATCCCCAGCTCACTGCTGTGTCATGCAGGAGACTGAAAAGTTGATCCCTGTCCACTCTCCTTGTTCTGCCATGGTTTTATGGATTGTATCACCTTTGTCCCCATGTCCTCCATTTTTAGGTTGAAAAGTCTTAGCTTTTGCTGTTTCTTCATAGGGAAGTCCTGGTGGACTTGTGCCTTCCTTCTGTGAACATTTCCACTTCTAATGTGTGTATATATATATATTTTAAGATGAGGCCACCAAAATCAACACACTTGGAGCTCTGGGTGAAGCAGGGATTTATGGTGTACAATGATTCCTTCTTTGCTCTCTGTTCCCTTCCTGATGATTTCCCCCAGTGATTGGTGTGTTTGCTGCTGAGCCCGTGTTTCCAGAGGGGTGTTTAGTATTTCCAGAGGGGTATTTAGTGTTTCCAGAGGGGTGTTTATCCCAGGCCCAGGAGTTGCCCCAGGGTGACAAAGGTCACAGAGCCATCCCTGTGTGTGGAAGGCTGGGTTTGGCTGCTCAGCCTTTCCGAGAGGCATCACTTGAGTTGTGTCCATTGAGCTGCTCCATCCCTGAGTTCTCCCACTTTCCCTCCATCCTTCCACCAGCTCCCACCGTCAGCAGCTCTGTCATCCCGCTGCTCCCTTGGTTTCCTGGGATGTCAAGGAACAGGTTAAGCTGTGCCAGCCCAGAACTCCACACATGACCTTCCCCTATTGTTTGCTCTTGGAACAGCTCAGCCACACCGGTAACAGAAGAACTTGGAAAAGCAGCTGAGGATCCATGGTTTTCTGTTTGGAAGAAGTTATTCCTGCTGTCAGAACACTGGTGTGTGCAGACTGCCTTTGACCTGTGCTGGGCCGTTGTTTTTAAACACATGGAGGACTTTGAGGTGGTGCCAAGCTGTTTGAAGGGGAAGCAGGGATGTGTTGGGACTTGTTTCCTATTTTCAGTTAACTAGAAAACTTTTGTAAAATGTGCCTTTGTTTTTCATACAGTTTGGTAAAGGGCTTGAGCTAAATAAGAGTTGATTAACTGCACTGACTCCTTCATTGCTTGGGCTCTGATGTCTTGAAGCCTTTATTTTCATTTTCCCCCCCCAGTATTACTATTGTTTGCTTTTGACACACAGGCTGAGCAATGTTGTGAAGCAACATCCACACCTGGAAGTGGAAGCTGTATGTTGTTACCTAGTGAGAATTCAGGAGGCACAAAGGAGAAGACACTTCATACTGAAGTTCTAGGCTGAAACCCAGGAAATGCTCTGTTTTGTTGTGAGCCCCTAAATAATCCCCCCACCCCTGTGCCTTTGGCCTGTGTAGGTAACAAGGACAGGCAGAGCATAAATTCATGAACATGTGAGAGTCATTCAGAGGACATTAATGAGCTGCCAAAGCCTTGTGTATATGCAAATTCCTATTCAGGGTGGGATTTGGATGAGTGCATTAATGAGGTGGGGCAAGAGTTTGGGCAGTAAAGATGAAAAGGAGCAGTGACTGGAGCAGCATCCTCCCTCTGCCTGGAGAGTGGGGGGGGACTGGGAGGGAGGCAGCTCATGGAAGGCTTGGAAAAGTGAGGGAGTGGTACATGAGCAGTCAGTGCTGCTGCTCTCTCTTCCTCGGGATTACCGTGGAAGTTTGAACTCTGCTATCAAAGTTTTCTTGGGCAGCTCCTCCAGTCCTGGCTGTTCTTGTGGCTGAAGCCAAGTTAAACCCAGTATCGTTCTTGGAGTTAACTTGCAATGGTTTTCATGTATTTTAAATCATAGGTGTGGCTGAAACTTGGCTTATAAACCCCCTCATTCCATCAGGCAGTTTGTTTCCAGGCAGGGCAGGGGTTATTGTGGGAATAGTGAATTGAATTCAGTCTTACTCTGATTATAAGAAAAATTGTGTCTGAAGGATGAGGTGTCTGAAGGGGAGGGGCACAGAGTGTCAGGTTGAGGGCACTGGGAAAAGAAATATCCCTCTTCTCACTGAGCAAGTGTCCTTAGTGTCTTTCCTTAACATGTGCCAGAGTGACTGGGAAAATGGGGAAATAAGCTTTGCCTGTGCTATGTGTGGGCCAGGAAAATATTGCATAGGGAATATATATATAGCTGTCTACCTCACTGCATGCTTGAGCCTATAGGTAACACTGCAGCTAACACATAGAAAAATGCAGTTTTCTGGCATGGACAAGCTCTGGAAGATGGAAGGACAGAGCAGCCCGAATTTGGAAGGGTTTGGATAAGCTTTGTCCGGAGTTCAGGCCTTGCCTAAGATGCATCTTCCCAGTCCGCCTGTGGCTGCACGTTGTCATTTGGAACTGTTTTCTTTATCCTCATTGAAAGCTGAAGAAAAGCAGGAAGGTCTGCTTCCTCCCCCATTATTCTGTCATCTCTCTGCATTTGTGCAGGGTGGGAAGAGCCGGGTCGTTGTGGGAGATATGAAACACTGCACTTCCTGCTTTCCCTTTCTTTGTGCCGGTGCCTCCTTCAGGCGCCTTCCCAGGATCCGCATTCAGGCTCTGCCCCGTGGCTCTCCTTCCAAGCTGTGCCTGTACTTGGACTGAAACCCAAGTGATTCCTGACAGTCTCACTGATTCTTTACCAGAGCAGCAGCCAGAGAAGTCATCCGTGTCTCATTAACTGACTGACCCAGGATCCTGGATCCGCCTGGCTGGGAACGGGGCTGAGCTCTCCCTGACACGGCAGCTTTTCCCTGGGACGTGAACTCCTCACTGCCACCACTCTCACCTGCACTTGCATTGGCATCTCAGCAGTTGTTCTCATCCAGCTGCTGATTAATAATGTGTTCTGGCACTTTAAAACCGATCTGTGTCAATATGGGATGTAAATATTAGTTCTGGGGCACCTCGTGTCTCTTGGGGATGGTCCTGTGTAGGCTTAAGGGTTGGATTCAGTGATCCTTGTGGGTCCCTCCCAACTCAGCAAATTCTGTGATTATCTCTAATATCCTGGCAATAAATCAATCATTCCAGAGTCCTGCAAACATGGGGATGCTGTTTCTTGGTGCTGCTGCCTAAGAACCGGTTGGTTCCCGGGGAGATGCTTCTGTAAAATAGAAAGGGGCAGTAATTCTTCTGCCACCAACTGTATGGTGGAAAACCATTTCAGATGTGCAGATTCTTTATTTACCTATGTGAAAAGCGGAATATAAAACCAAAATTTCTTATTGTTTAAGATTTTAATTTATCTTGATGACTTATGACTACTTAAAAAGAAGTGTGTACTTTGTTTTCCTGCTGTAATTTCTACACATGGTTTGAAGACCTTATGAAGTAGAGATGCTGTGCAGAATGATTAGCTTTTTCTTTGCTTTTTCTTTATTTTTTAGTTTTTCTTTTTTAAAGAAAGACTGTGCAGATGCCAGTCTGATTGCTTGATTGAATGCTTTTTTTTCAGCTTATTGACACAGTGGGCATTTTTGGCTCCACTGCTTGTTTCTGTGATAATTAAGACTAATTGTTAGTAGTAATAAATTATTATTCTCAGTGGACCAGTGTTAGAAGGGAATAAGATATTTGGCCAGTGCATTTCATAGGTGTTTGTTGTCAGCAGATTCATTTCCTTTGGAAAAGGATATCTTTAAATGATAAATTATTATCTCCTATACCTGTTGTTTTATCTTATCTCCTGATTTTCCTGTTCTCCCATCCTTTCTCCTTTCTTCCCTCCCCAGTTTTGTCCTAGATGTTATTAGCAATTATTGGAGGCTTTTCTCTGTTCCTGTGGTTCCAGATAAAAGCCCAACCAAACATCCTGGTGCATCCTGTGAGATGGCCCTGAGTTACAACCCGTTCACGAAGCCTGGGAATACATTTCTCAGAAGGGAATTTTGCTTCCAAGTCTAAAAGAAAACATTAATTTTTATCCCGTGTCGTTTGAGTTGAAATTTTTTTTTTATTTTTATAAAGTGTGAACGGTGAGCTGATAATTCCAGTTTTCCCTCTCTTGGGGCATCAACACAGGGATTGGTTACTTTTCAGGGAAATGAGATTCAATTATGTACTGGTTTCACCCTGCTGTTCAGTACTTTGCAAGGCAGGATCCAAATTTAATATGATTCTTAATTAAAACTTTTTGAGATACCAGAATAATAGTCAGGGATGATGTAATCTGTCTCCTGTGCTGCATTCTAGAAAATGGGACAAATGAGGGGAAAAAAAAGTCGATGGTTTGGATGTATTTGACTGTGTGATCTCATGTTCTGAAGTGTTCTCTCATTTGGAGCTAATTAATAACAAAGTTTTAGTGCTTAACTAACTCTTCAGCACTGGGTGGTAACTTAAGACACGTGGGGAATAGATCACTTTGCAAGAAATAAAGATTTTTTTTTTTCCTTTAAATCTTGGAGGAAAATATGCCTCTGTTATGGCAGTAATTTGTTTAAATCAAGTGATGCTGCAGTTGAGTAACACATGCAAAATACTGATGTCTGTAGGTGCAGCAGAGATTTAAAAACCCTGCATGTAGGAATGGAGGTCTTGCTGCTGAGAGGCTCTGGGAAGCTGCTCCTGGAAGCCTCTTTATCCATGCTGCAATGCAAGTACATTCATGGAATTCCAGGTACATTCTTCTCCAGCTTTTCCTGCAAAATTGACTTACAAAAGCTCCATGTGCTTCATGCAGGTATTTGAGATATTTAGAAAGCAACTGCAGCTCCTTTCTCTGGTGTTCTGCTGAAAGGGGGTGGCTGACAGGATCCTCATTTTACAGAGTCTCTATCTGTAAATCCCAGATCAGTCAGTTCATGTTACAATTTATTTTGTGTTAGTTCTGTATTTTAAAACATACCTTTTGTTGGTTTTAAATCACTGAGGGAGGGGAAATAAATGTGCCTCTGTGACCTCCTGTGTGTCTTCCAGAAGCTGAGACTTCCTGGTCCTCTCTCTTTTTCCTTGTTTGATGCAAAGAGACAAATCTTTCAGACTATTCTTGAGTGCTGTGTAAGTTGTTATATTTTGGGGTTTGTCAGATTCTAACAGGACAGGGTGTGTTTGGAAGCTCTTTTAGCTGTGTCTGTGCCTGGCTGGGAGCTTATTCCATAGGAACTGGCTCTTCTGTCAGCCACAAAGGCTTAGTTAAGGGTAAGAACATTCTTAACAAAAAGTAAATTTGTCTGGCAATGACCCCCTCCCAAAGAGCTGAAAATAATCGTGCTCCCTCTTAGCCTTAGGTGGGAGCTGTTTGCTCTTTGAGAGGCTCCTTGTTTTGTAGCCAGAGATTGTCTAAACTGGTATTTCTGCAACGACTTGTCCTGGAAATGCTGCGAGCGCAGAGCTCTGGGAAAACAATTCCCCTCTGCAAGATAAATACTCCAGGGACAATTAAGTTTGAGCGTGGCTGAAAAAGCCTGGAGTCTCCAGGAGCAGAGATGGAGATTACTACTGTGTCAGCAGCCTGGTTTAATACCAGGGTGATGATCTGGCTCACCTGGTGGGGAGAGTCTCCCGAACACGGTAGAACTTTCGTTGTGGATTAAGATCAACTGGGCCTTTGCTTTAAATCAAACCCCGCTTAGACCCGACTCCAGGCTTGGCAAATCCCTCCAGCAGATCCCTCCTGCAGTTTGAGCTGCCCCAGTGGCTCTGCCCCCACTTTGGGAACGTGCAGCCAGGGGCACAGCGTGGGCTTTAAACCAAAAAATGTCACAGATTTAAGTGTTCAAGCCCCGAATTGGCATTTTGGGGGTGTGATCACACAGTTTAGCTGAATCTTCCTCCACAGGCAGGGAAAGGGGTGGGATGGAGGTCTAGAAGGGCAATTCCCTGCACTAATACTGTGTGTCAGTGCTTTCAGAAGGTATTTCCCACAGCAGAATACCACAGGCATCTGCCAAAAGCATAAGAGAACCTTTAAGACTTGGGGATTATATTAAAAATTCCAAACTCTGCCTGTTGTTTCCAGCAGCCAGGTCAGGGGGCTGGAGCTGCCTCTCTATTTGCTTTTGCAATATCCTGTCACTCTTCACAGAGCTTTGGTACTTCTGTCACTGTGGGTTTTCTTGAAAGCAGTGACAGACACCTCTAACAACTCAGTGGAGTCACTGGTGGGGGATTAGATGGAGGGCTCTGGAATTCAGGGCTTAAATTTATTAGGATTGAATTTATTTATTGTTTAGGTATGAGCATCGCTCTGACCTTCCTAAAACTTACTGAATTCGGGGGCAGTCAGGTTTTACCAGCACAACAGATAGGAGCAACTGGTATTTGCCAAAGGCAGGTTAAGAAAATGTTCCTTGGACGAGTTTCCTGTGGAATTCTGATTTCAGGGATTGTGATACAGTTGGTAAGTGGTTACATGAGTTGAATACAGAAGGACTGTGGTGGGAAAAGACAGGAGCTCCTGCCCAGAAGCTTCAGACTGAGCTAAAAAAACCTGCAGTTTCTTTGGGATTTCTTCCCTGACTGAGATTTTTAGTGTTGGCACAGACTGGAACGTGAGAATCCTAGAACCACTGAGGCTGGAAAAGAGCTTCATCAGTGAGGGTCATAACGTAATTCCATGGAGATACCTTGTTTGTGAGCAGGCAAAGGTAAATAACCCTGGATGGCTCCAGCTTTGGGGTGGTTTTTGGGCTGGCCTGGCAAGGAATACATTGCTTGGTGCAAATCAAGGAAGCCCAGGTCGGTGGAGACCCCACCAGCAGGTCAGTCCAGGCTGCTTTGGCATTTCCAGTAGCAGGACCTCATCTTGCTGACTCATTCTTCCTGGTTTGAAATCTATTTTTATTGCCAGCTGGACCAATGTATAGATTTTCTCATGCAATTGCAACATGTTCTTTATGATACACCGTGTCAACAGAGAAAGGTTTCTTTGGTTAAGAAATCCTCGCTCTTATGTGTGTAATAAAAGGCAAATAGTATTTGTACTGCTCTTTTAGTGCTGCCCCAGCACCTTGCAGGTACCACTGCAGGAGACAGATGAGTTTTGCATTAGGAAAACCAGCAGGCTCCTTAAAGGCTGGGGGTGTTGTGTGTTTCTGACTGGCTTTTGCCTCCCCTCTGGTTTGAATTCCAGGCCCTTCAGCCCCAGGGGGGTTTTGGTTGCCCTGGACAAACGCAGGAAGTCTCAGCCTGTCATCGGGGCTCCCGAGCTTCCAGGAATTGCTTCTTTCACTCCCTCCTGCAGGATTTTTGGGAGGCTGATGGCAGTTTTTTATGCTTTGGCCTCCACAGCTTCCCTGTGGGAGTCTTGCAGGTAGAGTTCAGGGCTGGGCAATGCGCTTTGGTAAAAGATGGGAATGTTTTGACCTTCATGATTTCCCGTTTTCACAAACCTTAAATGGCCAAGAGTTGATTGTGTGTAAGTGCAGAGAGCTCCCCCAGCTCAGGTATGGCTTCCTCCCCTGGAAAACTGATCCCAGAGCTGTTCATCCATGCAGGAGCTGTATTTTTACAGCTGGGTGTGGAGGTTTACTGAGATCAATTCAGAACCATTTCCATTCTCATCTAATGCTTCCTACTTGCTTTTATTAGAAACAAGAACAATTTTGATTTATTTTTTTTTTACCTGTCTTTTGGAAGTGCATTGTGGAATTCCTGGAATAGCAGTTTCCTTTTTTTTCATGAGGGGGAAATTTCCAATTGTGTTGCCCTCCACCCGGGAAGGAACTTGCTGCTTTCTTCTGTAATAATGGCTCTTAATTACTGAAAGATCACTAAACTATTCACTATGTTTCTAATAACAGAAATTTACTGTCACTCTTAAATTACTGTTTATAAACGAGTGATCTCCCATTGAGTTTCTTCTTTCTCCTTTTACTTACTCTCTTCTTCCATCTTTTGACTGGTGTTTGAGTGATTTTTGTTTTGGTTTTCTTTTCTTTTTCCCCCTTTAGCTTCCCTTTAAATGGTTGGAGAACTGGGGAGGACCTGTTGTGTTGCTTTAGGCACTGAATGCGGTGTGGTACCAAGCCAGATGCTTCTTGTTGTGCTGGCACATCTTTTGAATGTGTTTTGGAGCTTATTCCCAGCTTCTAGTTACCATAAACATCCAGAAATAACTTGGATTCTCCAGGTAGATCGTGGGGCTGATTAGTGGAGATGGAGAAATACCCTTTCTAAGAACTCATCGAGCTGTTGGAGCTCTTGGTGCTGCCACAGGTGGATGAAAGGGCTTTGAAAATGTCACCTTGTGCATCACACTGTGAACACTGCTCTATTTATTAAAAAACATAATAAATACTGGCTGCTGCCTGGTTTTGCCCTCTCAGACAAGTCCCTCCCTTCAAAAAATGGGAGGAAGGGTGCAGGGTCACTGTGGGTGGTGTTGGATCTCACAGGTAGCCTGTGTCTGATCCTTTCTGCAGCAGCAGGACTTGCAGCTCATCTTCCTGCATTTCCAGGCACTGTTGAAGCCTGTGTGTGTTTTCCAGCCCAGAAATGAAGTTCCCTGTCTGAATCCTGCTCTTTAGTGCCCATCCCTGAATCCCAGGCCCAGGCATGGGGATAGCAAAGGAATTTCTTACCCAGAGGCAATAACACTTATATTTTTTTATGTTCAAACTTAATTCTTTGCTCAAACTTAATTCATAGGTCAGTGAGACAAGATCCAGTTCTTGAAAGCAATTTTCTTGGCTCTGAGCTGTTGGACTTCTCCAGTCAGGAATCTGCCCAGCCTGGGCAGATCTTTCCTTGATGGTTGGAACAACTGGACTGAAAAGAGGTTTCATCTCTTTTTGTCCTTGCAGAGAAAACCAAAACAAATGATTCTTGCCTTAAACAAGTTTCAGATCTTTAAGCTTTTAAAAAGTGTCCTGGCTTCCCTGGAAGAGCTGTGGGTGGAACATCCCTTTCCTCTGGATGGAGAGAAGGAGGGGAATGACGTTGGATGCTACTTGTGGATCACTTTTGAACTTAAGTTGTTTTTTTCCAAACCTTATTAGTTATCTGAGGAAGGTGTGGAGCAGGAGATACTCCTTATTTCCAGGAAATACTCCTTGTTTCCAGGAAATACTCCTTGTTTGCTTGACAGTGCTTGAGAATGTTTCCTCACTGTGCAGAAATCAGGATTCTTTGGGAGCATGAACGGCATCAAATGGCTGGGATGGCACAGCCTGGAAAAGTGGCGTGGATTGGGAACAGGCAACTGGGGGATGGGCAAATAAACCATCCTCTCGGATTCCATGGACCTCCTGCCTCATTATGGGACTTGTCCTGTGGCAGTGGAATGCTCAGCTGGCTTTGGGAAGGATGGGATGGATGGAGTGTGGTCTCAGGCCTTGGATGAGGGAATGTTGGAGGGGGAGCACGGATAAGGATCCAGCAATGCCATGACTAATTCCTTTTGCAGAGAACACGTGTTGGAGTTGTGTTGTCGAGCAGGAAATGTCAGCTGTGTGTTTGTAGATCAGAGTTGCCTTCTACACCCCGGGAAGGTGTTTACACAAAACAGAAAGTCGCTGCTAACCTGAGATAAGTCGGGTTTTTGTGAGGCTTGTTCATGTTTTTTACACTTTGAACCATCTTCCCACTGTCCTCGCCCTCCCTTTGGATTTTGGATATTCCCTGGGTCTGACAGGTACCAAAAAGCACAACATCAGCAGAGCACCTCGTGTGTTTGGTGCTGGGATTTGCTGGACCTGGAACTGCTTTTGCTCTCTGTGTTTCTCACCCCCCGACTGGGCAAGTGGCAAAGAGCTCACCCTTTTTTGCAGCTAAATGGCATCAATGTTTGTGCACTAGTGATGTTTGTAGGATCAGGTATTTACTGTCTACCATAACTGGATTTGCAGTGTGCAAGATGATCCCACAGTCAGTCCTTGGGAACTCTGTATATCCTTTTATTCCTCTTTAATTCAGCTTTTTGTTGTTGTTTTGTTCCTTTATTTCCTGTAGCTCCAAACGTTTTGCCAGCTCTGATAAGCAGCCAGAGGTGGGGGCAGTGATTGCACTGTGGGTGTTTGCTGTTGTTGGGGTCAGACTCTTTGGGGTGGGTTTTGTCCCTGGTAGGAGCCTCTGATCTCTTTGCTCAACTACTTCAGGCAACAGGGAAGAAAAGGGAGATTTCCTGAAGCAAAAGGCTTTGTGTCTTTGCCCTTCAGCTTTGCTGCTGCAACTGAGCCAGCAAGGGGTTGGAATTGTGATGAGGTGAGATGTGACAGGGAAAAATAATATAAATTGCAGGTTTTTCACATGTTTTGTGTGTTTGGTTTGTGCCCCTGCTGGAATTACCCTGCCTGTTCCAGGATTAGGGTACCAGTGTGCCAGGGGGTTGGACAGGGGCACTTCTGGTAGGGCTGGGCTGTGTCCTCAAATAAAACTGCTGTGTTGGAGGGGGAGAAAGGAATTTTCCCATTCATGTTGCAGCAACCTGTGAGGTTTTTCCCTGGTTTCTCAGGCTCTGCTTCCCAGTGCCACTGGTGGACACGATCCACTGGCAAAGCCCTGTGGAAGTGTGTGTGTGTGTGAGGATTGTTTTAAGGCATTTCCTCTTTATTTTTCATTTCCTCTTTATTTTTATAAATTTTCTCATTGCCTCTATTTATTTAAACCACTGCCTCTCTTTATTTTGCCTCTCTCTGTATTTTATATTTTTTATTCCATTTCTTTTGAGGCAGAAAGGTTTATCAGTTGAGTCTGGAGCTGTAATAAACCCACCAGGCTTTAGTGCTGCTTTTTCAGGGATGGATTCTGTAGTGCCCTGAACATTGCAAACAGAATTGTTCTTGTCTCCTCTGTCAGGAATGTGCCGGGGTGGGGAAGATGTGGGGAATTTTGTTTGTTTTGGTCGGGCAGTCTGGACCCTGCTTTCTGTAGCCTCATTTCTAATCTGCCTTTACCTTAAAAATGGAAAACATCCAACCTGGAGCAGGAGCTTCACTGTTGGCTCGATCATTTCTTAATCCTCCGTGTTTTTTGCAAGCTGGGCCTTTGAGTTTATCACAAAACAAGAACAGAGTGAGGCTCTCAGAGGTTCTGGCTGCTCAGGAAGTGACTTTTAATGGTGGTGGCATTAAACCCTTCAGCTCTAACTACTCATTCTGTTGAAGAAATGTTTGTAAAGCGTTATAAATAGTGGTTTTGCCGTGTTTCAAATCTATTTGTTTCACTTTCAGCTGTCAACACTTCAGACTGTAATGAAATGCCTTATTCTTGTAAGAAATCTCAATTCCTTAAGATTCCTTGTCTGTTCTCGTTAGTAGCTCAGTGACAGTCCCGTAGTTAAAAGTGTGAAGAAAGTTCTCAGGCTATTCAGGCTACAAAATGAATTCCTGTTACATCCAAAGGGTTTGTGGAAGTCTGCAAGGAAGGCTTATCTAGGATTGGCAGCAAAGTTCCTGAGCTCTGGTGCTGTGGTTCAGCAGAGCAGAACTGTGGCAAGTTTGAGTTCAGTCTGGTTGGGTGCAAACCTCATTAAATACATGAATCATCTAATTTAGGGCTTTGCAATGACATGGATTCAGTGGAGGGAAATCCTACAAGGAGACCTACAAGATCTCTTGCAGGTGCTGGAGGGCTGAGGGACTTAAGGGAGTTTTGGGGTGATTTTGCTAAAACTAAGGATGCCACACTTTCTGATATTGGCACTTCAGGTTTAACAGTTAATGTGAAAAAAATTACTGTGTGTGAATGCTTTGCCCAGTTTGAAGGACCAGAGAGGATGGGAGCATTTGGACTTGAGTTCAGGGGCTGCACATGCAAGTTCTGGTTTGGTTCTCTGCCCTTCAGTGGCTGGGGAGTTGCAGAAGCCTCATGTGCTGGACTGGTTTAGTCAAGAAGTGCTTTGAGTTTGATCTTTTGGGATTGACTACTAAACATTTAGGGTATGAGCAATGGTTTTGTCAAGGGTATGTACAGATTGCCAGTTGTGGCAGTGGATTCTGGGCATTTCACTTGCTTGGGATTTCTTGGGAATCCAAAATCCTGCAGGATTGTGATGATGAACAGGCCCCTGCCAAGCTTTGAGATGAGTTGTTGGTTTGCTGGCTCCCCTGTGCCCAGCAGGGCAGCAGTGGGTGCTCCCAGGTGATTCTGGGTTTCACTGCTTTGCAAAGGGTTTTTCTGGGTTCCCAAAGAAGTGAAACACTTGACAAGTCCTACCAGTTTGATTCATAACTGGGAGACAGTAGATGAGTGTGTAAATGAAGATGTTAATTAACAGAAGGCAACAACAGGACACGCAGCTCTGAGGTGAGAAGGAAGGAATGGAATCAGAAGTTTCCTTTAACCCAGGAGCGATGATAGGGGACTGCACACAAACTGGATGATGACTTCTCTCTCTTTTTAATTTTTAATTTTAATTTTCTTCTCTTTCCTTTGAACCTGTGTGGATTAGTTCTGCATGGCAGAAAGGGAGGGGAGGGCTGGGAAGGGAAGTGTTCCAGAGTGTATAACTTCTTTTACATCCAACTGGAGGAATCAAAACTTTTCAGCATTATTAGAGTCTTGAAGGGCAGGGATTGAGAAATAATTACATTTGCAGTGATTAAGAAACAGTTACATTTACAGCTTTATTTTTTACTGGCAGCTTGTCCTTTTCTCAGTGTTTTTCCCCCCAGCATTGCTGTCCTTCAGAAATAGAAATCCCTTGAAAAATTGCTGTTTAAAATAGATATATGTGTAAGCAAGCCCTGCTTTGTGTTGTACTGGAGATGATCAGTGGGGGCAGAGCAGTGGCACTGTATGATAGAGCCAGCTGGGTGGGCACTTGGTGTCCAGCCAAGGCCAACCCACCACAGTGTTCTACCTGTTTTGATATAGTTGTTCCTGCTTGGGCAGTTTGAAGTTTAAAGTCAGGTGTGAGGGCTGACCAAGCTCAGTTTTTTGTGAATTGTTTGCACACTTCCCCTGGTGACCAGTCGGGTGTTACAGGGTTTATATGGGAAAAGCACTCGGTTGGTTTGCTGCATGTGGGTTTTCTTCTGAGCTTTAGGGCCGTGCCAGACTCGGTGTTTGCCGGTGGAACTGATAAAAGGGCGAATAAAGCAGAAATTCAGAGTTTCTTCGACCAAATGTGGTGAAAGAAGCGAAAGTTGCCACTGACCCAACCAGCGCTTCCCGAGCCATTACAAACTTTCTGCCTGGTGGGATTAAAGCCCTTTGTGCTGTTGCTGTGTTGAGATGCTGTAAAAACCCCAATGCTGATTTCTCTGTGTTGTTCCCTTGAAGCAAATGGTTATGAGCCTTCGAGTTTCGGAACTTCAGGTGCTGCTGGGCTACGCGGGGAGGAACAAGCACGGCCGCAAACACGAACTGCTCACGAAAGCCCTGCACCTGCTCAAGGCCGGCTGCAGCCCCGCCGTGCAGATGAAAATCAAAGAACTCTACCGGAGGAGGTTCCCCCAGAAAATCATGACCCCTGCAGACCTGTCCATCCCCAGCGTGCACTCGAGCTCCATGCCGGCCGCGCTGTCGCCATCCACCATTCCACAGCTCGGCTACGACGGCCACCCCGCCACGTCCCCCCTGCTCCCCGTGTCCCTGCTGGGCCCCAAACACGAACTGGAACTGCCCCACCTCACGTCCGCCCTGCACCCCGTGCACCCCGACATCAAACTGCAGAAACTGCCCTTCTACGACCTGCTGGACGAGCTCATCAAACCCACCAGCCTCGGTAAGGAACCCGCGCGTAAAACACACACAGACGTCACGCGTGTTCAGTGTGTGTCGTGGGTGACACAGAGTATTGCACATTGCATCTTATATTTTATATTACAGATGTTATATACACTGTATGTTAATATATGTATCATATAGGCTATATTTTAGATATCATAATATATATTATCTAGACTATATTTTATATATCGTAATATATATTATAGACTATTATAGACTATTATATAGACTATATTTTATATTATACATATTATATATGATATAGACTATCATAGACTATTGTATAGACTATATTTTATATTATACATATTATATATGATATAGACTATCATAGACTATTATATAGACTATATTTTATATTATACATATTATATATGATATAGACTATCATTGACTATTGTATAGACTATATTTTATATTATACATATTCTAATATATATGATATAGACTATCATAGACTAATATATAGACTATATTTTATGTCATACGTATTATAATATATATGATATAGACTATCATAGACTATTATATAGACTATATTTTGTATCATACATATTATATATGATACGGACTATTATAGACTAATATATAGACTATATTTTATATTATACATATTATATATGATACAGACTATCAGACTATTATATAGACTATATTTTATATCATACATATTCTAATATATATGATACAGACTATCATAGACTATTATTAGACTATATTTTATGTCATACATATTATACTATGTACGATACAGACTATTATAGACATATAGACTGTATTTTATATATATATTATATATATAATCTATATTTTATATATATTATAATATCTATAATACGTGTAATTATATATTTTTTTAAAGTTTTGAAGTATATATACTTTTTCAAGTTTTGAAGTATGTATATAGATATATATTTAAGTTTTGAAGCATCTACATATTTTTTAAACTTTTGAAGCATCTATATATTTTTAAAGTTTTGAAGCATCTACTATGTATTTTTAAAGTTTTGATGCATCTATATATTTTAAAGTTTTGAAGTATGTATATATATATATACTTTTTTAAAGTTTTGAAGTATATATATATATATACTTTTTAAAAGTTTTTAAGTATATATATATATATACTCTTTTTTAAGTATAGCCAGCCTAGGTAAGGAAACATTGTAAGAACACTTATATATATATATTTTAAGTTTTGAAGTATATATATATATACTTTTTTAAGTTTTGAAGTGTATATATATTTTTTTTGACATTTCTAAGGATGAATATGTGTTTTTTGAAGTCTAATGGACAAATTGGCCTGGTAATGCAGTAAGTGGTTAAATATTGCATCACAGCAGTGTTTAGAGAATTGCTATTTTTGGTGACTTTTGGAACAGATTGTTCTCCATGGAGAGACATCTTACGTAACACTCATTAGTTGCTTTAGCTGAGCCACTAAATGTGCTTTAAACATCCGTTATATTTGAGGGGGGAGTTCCACAAGAAACAAACTAAACCTTCAAAAAAGGAAAAAAACCCAATCTGCTCTCAGTAGCTCTCACAAACCATGGACTTCAATTGTTGAAAAAAAAAACCCCAAACTAAACTAAACTCCCCCCAAACCCATCAAGCCTAGAAAATCTCATCTGTGCTGGGAAGGAATTCCAGGCTGGATCCGTTCCAGCCTGCACATCTGAATTTGGGGAGACTCCTGGTTCTTTTGCCATGAGTTGTGGCTCCTTTCCTTGCAGCAGATTTTTGTATTAAGGTCTAAATCACTTGGGTGGCTGCTGAGAAGAATCTGATGCTTCCAGAGATTTTATGTAAGGATGTGTGATTTTCCTGGCTCTCCCTCTAGCACTTTACAGGGTGGTTTTTAACTTTTAATACCCCAAAACACTGCTTTAAATACACCGGTCCTGGTGATTTCTGGAGGGTTTCTGCTTGTGTGGTGGAACCTTCTGCCGTCTCAAACCCTGGCAAGCACTCAGTGCAGGGAGGAGGAGGAGATTTGTGAGAGGAGATGGTGGGTGAGTGAGGAGAAAAAAATTTAAAGAAAAAAAAAAAGCCCTTTGCAAAAGAAATCCCTTGTAAACAAAGCCCAGCAGGTGGTTCCCAGTGCCAGCCTGCAGAGCCGGGGGGATGTGGGAGTGGGGACGGTGTCTGTGCAGTTTGGAGGGATCTTGCACAGTCATTTGCATGTTTTGTTGTCACTGAGACACTGAGGGTAAAACAGATGGTTTTGGGTAATCTCATCTTCTGGTTCAGGTATTCTTTTCAGAGGTGTTCTGTATCTGTTTAACTTTAATCTAAAGCCTAATTGATTAATAAGCATTCCAGGCAGCGCTGGTGGTACGAGATAATTGGGTACTCAGTATGTGCCTCATCACTTTTACGTTATAAATACTTAAAAATAATGCTCTAATTTCCAGAAGACATTCCAATGCAGGAATTATGGAGTGCATTTATTCCTAGAGGTGGTAAGAGCACTTTGCTGTCAGCTCTGTGTCAGACAAGGCAGCCCCAGATGGAGGGATCAGGATTCAAGCTCTGCCATGTCTCATTGCCTCAGGAATTCATATACAGTGGGATGTTCTCCCCCTTTTGTGGACTCTGTCAGGGTAAGAACATGGAAGGGGGTGAAATTCCAAGCAGATACCTTTGTAAGGAGTTTCTGTCCCTTCTGTTAACTTTAGGGTGCATTTGGGGTTTTTTTGGGAGTTCTGGCTGCAGATATCTTTGTTTTTCTGAAATAATGCTGTTAAAAAGCTTTTTTTCCTTGTGCATTTGGGGGAGGAGGGAGCTTCAGTGTCCCTGCATGTCATGGAATGGTTTGGGTTGGAAGGGAATGTAAAGACATCCAGTCCCACCTCTTGCCATGGGCAGGGACACCTTCCACTAGCCCAGGTTGCTCCAAGCCCTGTCCAACCTGGCCTTGGACACTTGCAGGGATCCAGGGGCAGCCACAGCTTCTCTGGGCAACCTGTGCCAGGGCCTCCCCACCCTGCTCAGCAGACTTGGATTAATCATCTCCATTTATACAGTTACTGATGCTCTTCCTACAAAGTCTTAAATTACTCACTGAATATTTGCCCCAAATGGTTTGGGGATCCTTCTCACTGCTGCCCACAGATGTCCAGTTTCTGTGTCCCTTGGTGTGTTTTCCAATGGCAGATCGTGCTGCAAGCACTCAGAACTTCTCCTGGCATTTAGCCAGTGTTTCAGCATCTCCTCCTGGCTGTTTCCCATCAGATTACTCATGCGACAGGGATAAGGAACTTTTGAATTTGCTGTTTCCCTCCCCCACAAGAAGGAACCGATGACCTGATGTGGGGTTTTGAATAAACCCTGAAATCTGTGTGCTTAAAATGGAACCTTCTGGAAGAGGAAAAAAAAAAAAAGTGTGAGAAAGAGGAAGAATTAGTGTGATTTGAGGATATTTAGACCCTTCTGAAATGACAGTCACTACATAAAACTGGGCAAAGCACATCTTTGGATGGCATTGTCCCTGGTCTTTCCCAAGTCAACAGCTGGGAAGGTTTGCTGCAGTAGTCTTGTGTCCCATGGAGAAGTGATTATTAATTTGAAAAGCAATAATTTGTTGAAGCCCCAGGGCAAGGAGTTGCTCAGCAGGGCACTTGAACATGCATTCTGTACCCAAATACTTTAGGTAGGTGGGTAGTACACAACTAATATGAATAACAGATAAGGAAATTAAATGGGCTAACTCTTATTTTTAATGCTAAGAACAAAGGGAGGGAATTAGATGTTGCCTTCTTGCACTTGCTTCCTCAAAATGTAGCTCTGGACTGGGATTAAAATGGATGTGCTGGGATTCATGGCACTGGGGGATGCAGGGATCTGTCCACCTGCACCCTTCTCACCAGGATCTTTTCCTTGAGCATGTCTGGCTGAATCCCAGAGTCATTTAGGTTGGAAAAGATCTCTGAGATCATCAGGTCCACCCTGTGCCTGATCCCCACCTCGTCCCCCAGCCCAGAGCTCCGAGTGCCACGGCCAGGCCTTCCTTGGACATTGTTGATGTGAGACAAAGAGCTATTTGTTCATTTTCAGTGGAGCTGTTGAATTTGATCCACATTTTATTAGTCATCCTCACTGCCAAATTGAGAAAGCATCTCGAGTGGATGGGTTTGTGTCCAGGCCAACTGGGAGAGCTGTGTGTGCTGGGGAGGGGTGGTGGGGGGTGGGTGTACCCGGAGTGCTCGTGGGCACTCGGAGCACTCTGCCCGTGGTTAACCAGGATTTGAAGTGAGTCCAAAGCTTTTTCATTCTGGAGGAAAAGCTGTCCAGTTAGGCCTTGATGGGGAATGTATGAGAATTGCCTTGTTATTGTGATTCTCTGTTGTTTTTCTGATAGGAACTCCTTTTAAGAGGAGAATTTTGGTTATTGGTTTCTCAAGTGAAGCTGCAGCTTTCACTTATTTTCCCCCTTTCCAGCCTCCCCCCCCTCTCCCCCCCGGGCACAGACTCTGCTAATTGGTTGTTTTTTAAGCATTTTCTAAAAGTAACTCCCGAGAGATAAGATCTCTTTTGTGTGGTGAAATGTGTTTGCTGTGAGATGAGTAAGGAGGACCAGAATTTGCCAGATTATTATGGAAGGGACATGAGATAGTTAAACAACATCTTAAAAATGCCTCCTCTTCCAGCAAATGTCATTCCTAATTGCTTTAGCTGTGTGGTTGTTCCAAAAAACATTTTAACTGGCTTAGGGGTCTTTACTTACCTTTAAGGGGAAATTACCCTTTTCTTTTCAATTTAAAGGATTAAAGAGGCTGTGGACTATCCTCCTCTTTTAAAAGCTGTCCAGATGCCATAGGGATGATCGTCCTAATTTATTTGCTCTGCTTCAGCTTTCAGTGATGTGAACACAACACTGAAACCTGGACCTGGGCAACAGAGTTAGGTTTTTACCTGCAGCCTTCTGGAAGGAGGAGGCAAATATCCATCAGTGGTCCTCACATCCAGCGTGTTCCCAGACTCCACCGTGGAAGGAGCTTCCAGTGCCTGTGCTGGGCCTTGTCTTGACTGAGGGCTCAGCTTAATTTGTTAATTTGAGGACTCTCCTAGCAGGATTTCTCCAAGCAGTGGAGTTTTGCCCCTGGTGCTGCCCTGCAGGATGGACTCCGTGCTCACTGAGGAGCTCCGAGTGCTCCTGGTGGACTCGGCCATGCTGCCTTTTGGGAGCCACGTCTTGCAGCCAGGCTGACTGAAATCTTCAGGGTGACTGTAGTTCAAGGTACAGCCATTAAACAATCCAACAATTCAGGGCACTAGAAATCTGGGTTGGAAAGGCTGCAAGTTTTGCTTGGCAAGTGTTTCTCCCTTTCATATATCAGCGAGCTGATCTTTTGCTCTGCGCAATTGGTATTATGGTTTATATGAAAGTCACGCTTTTACTGTCTTCTGTGTTTATTATTTTTTTAAATGTACTTTGTGGGAGGAAGTTCAACAAAACACTATTTTCTAAGCTGAGGCTTGAGCTTTCTGACTTCCGGCCCTGCAGCTTTTAATTGTGCAAGAAGGGGGTGAAATATTAGCTCTGCCTTGTTGCTGTGCTGGAGCTCAACTAGAATTACAGAGCACTTGGGTTTCTTTTTTTGGCTTCAACTCCTATTTGCATACAGTGTGCCTCAGGTTCACTTATAGAGAATCTTTCCATGGGCAAGAGTCTTGTTTCTTTTAAGTCTGAGGGAGCTGTAACCAAGTGGAACTCCTGTGCTGCAGAAAAAGGAGGATAATTTATGAGGCTCAATTCAGCTGGTTGCTCAATCTCCTCATGCGGAGAACTGAGATCACCGAAATTCCAGGACCTGACAGGATATGGATGTTTTCAGACACCACTGCTCTGGTGTGAATGGATTTAGGAAGCCACTCAGCTTTCACAGAATCATGGGATGTGCTGCACTGGAAGGGACCCATCGGGATGGTGGAGTCCCAACTCCTGCCCTGCACAGGACACCCTAAAATCCCACCCTGTGCCTGGAGCGGTGTCCAAACACTCCATGAGATCTGGCAGCCTTGACCACTGCCCTGGGGAGCCTGTTCAGAGCCCAACCCACCTCTGGGGGAAGGACCTTCTCCTGAGATTCAACCTAGACCTCCCCTTACTCAGCTTCATCCAAGATCAAGTTAGGATATCTTTTTTGATAATTGATAATTTGATAAGGAGTTGGACTCCATGAGCCTTGTGGGTCCCTCCCAACTCAGGATATTCCACAGTTCTAATGAAAGCTTTTAGTAGAAGGAATTACCCCCAAACCCGTGGTTGACTCAAGGCATGTGATAATCCATTAATAACCAGGAAGCAGTGTAAGCCTGGAATCCCTTCCCAGTGCAGGGGGACTGGAGGCCTCACAGTGCTGCTCCCATCACACAGGAGAGGCAGCTCTGCTATTGCCATAGGGAGATTTTAAGATTTCCTCTTGCCCCTGAGATGTTGCTGGAAATGCTGCTGGGACTTGGAAGTCTTTTAGAGATACTTTTACCTCCCCTGCTGATAAAAACATATATGGGTTGTGCTAACCCCGGTGAAGAGCTTATTAGGGACTCTGTTGCCTAATAATGAACTTTAAACTGATTCTTTTGCCTTTTCTGTCAGGTTTATGAAACATGCTCTTTGTTTTTGAGAGGAAAACTCCTCCAACAGCAGGACGTGTGCAGGGACGTGGCAGCGCTGCCTTCTTTGTGCTGCTGCTCTGGAGTGTTTTGAGAGTTGGTGCTCTTAGGAAGAAACTAAAATATTCAGGCCTGAATGGCAGCATTTGAGTGCTGGGACATGTATTTAGGTGTGTGAAGTGACTGGATTTGAGTAAGGAGGATGCAGTGATGTTCCTTGCCTCTGGCACAGTGATGGAACAGATGTGCCTGGGGGTGTGTGGGCTCAGGAGGGGAGAGCTGGGGTGGGTGGTGGGTGTTGATCCCACAGAGCTGGGTTGGGAGGGTGGGGAATTCTGGCACAGATTGGCATGAAATTGTCCCTCAGTCCTCGCTGCAGGTCTTCAGAGATGCTCCAATACATGACTGACTGAAAAAATAATCAAACATAAATGTCAGTCCAATTGCACAGAGTTTCCAGCTGATCTATTCTGTTTGTACAACATATCAGAGAGACTTAAAAATACATAATATTTATGGATTAATTGTAGCCCTTGGAGTATTTCCAGGCTATTTTCATATATATATTTAGGCACTATTTCAAATAAGCTCCTTCACATCTCTTTACTCCCTGCCTTTCCCACCCCCAGTGTGGCTCTGCCTGTTCCTCCTGAGGATTAACTGTGAGTTGGACAGAATCTAAAGATGATTTGAAGTGATAAATGCAGAGCTGATAAATGCCCAGACCCTGGGTTCAGCTTTTCACCTGTTCTAAGGTGAAGAACGTGTGGCAGTGTCACTTCAGGGTGTTTGTGAGCACAGTTGGGACCCGTGGAAGTGGGTTAAGGGCTCATCACCACTGCCAAGGCAAGAAGGGTTTGTGTGTTTACTAAAGTGCTTCTCCTCAAGTAGCTTTGAAGTGCTTTGAAATGTTAAGGTTATGCAGCATCTCTTGTGGTAAGTGATGGAAATGGAGTGAAATGGCCAAGGTGAGATTGAACCGGAATGTGGGATTGCTCCTGGCGCTGGAGTGGCCGAGCTGCTCCAGGAGTTTGTGGCTTGTGCAGGACACGCTCTTGGATATTGGAGTGGGGTGTAGAGCCTGGCTTTGGCACGGCCTGACCTGGCTCTGGTGTTTAGAGAGAGGCTTTTCCAGCCTTCCAGGGGACAGGGTGGCTCCAAGCAGGAGTCCAACCTGATCCTGCGCTCTCCAAGCGCAGGAAGTGGAGGGAATGGTGGGTGGTGGTTTGCAAGGCCCTGCTGCTGCTTCCAGAGGATGACAGAGGTTGTGGTTAAAGGACAGGAAGTGTTGATGTGTAAACACTTGGTTATCCAGGAACTTCATCAGTTGTGGTGGGTTTAAAGGCCTGATGGTGCATCCCCAGATGCAGATCCCCCATTAAGGTGGGTCCTCTCAGTGCTTCTCTCCCAGTTGGATTCTGCGTGAATAAAGTCGTTCCAGCACGGACACAGCATTGGATCCCAGCTCCAAAGAGCAGCGTTGGATCCCAGCTCCAAAGAGCAGCATTGGATCCCAGCTCCAAAGA
>JAWWLV010000018.1:1461478-1504694 GCA_035041135.1 Platyrinchus mystaceus | reverse complement strand
TTGGATCCCAGCTCCAAAGAGCAGCGTTGGATCCCAGCTCCAAAGAGCAGCATTGGATCCCAGCTCCAAAGAGCAGCATTGGATCCCAGCTCCAAAGAGCAGCTGGATAAATGAACCCTGGTCAGGAGGGATCCAGGAGGCTCCGGACAGACGGTGGGATGAGGAGCTCTGGGTCTGTGGTGTTGGGTTACGGATTTCCTGCCTCCTGCTGCCCTGGAACAGGATCCAAAGCCTGCCTGAATTTTGCCATTTTCAAAGCTGAATGTTTCCTGTGCCTTTATCTAAACACAGGAATTTTGGTCTGGTTTGGAGGCAGCGATTAAATTTTCAGGAGCGATATTTGAAGGAGGATTGAACAGAAATCGATACAAAGAAAAAGCAAGATGCCTAAAAATGAGGTATTTTATCTATCTGGGGAAGACAAGCAAGAACTGGAGAATCAGGGAATATGCTGAGTTGGAAGGGACCCACGAGGATCATCCAGTCCAACTCCTGGCCCCAACAATCCCACCCTGTCCCTGAGAGGATTGTCCAAACACTTCTTGGGGCTGTGACCACTTCCATGGGGAGCCTCTTCAGTGCCCAAACACCCTCTGGATGAAGAACCTTTTCCTAATAATCCAACCTAAACCTCCCCTGGCACAGCTCCAGCTGTTCCCTCAGATCCTTGTGAGGAAGTTGTAGACAGATATTATACATATATATATATATATATGTTGGGTTGACATCTACAATATTTACATTTCTGGTTAATATTATTAATGAAATTTAAGTGTAACTAATCCAAACTCTGCAGTGTATTAAGTTAGTGAATAACCAATTAGGCATTTCTTGTTTATCTTACAGCATGCAGCAAAAATTTGCTCTAGTCCTCACACACTTAACAGAACTATTTTTGCCTTCAGAAGTAAACACACTGCTATTGGAAATCATTGGGAATGGGCCAGTTGAGTGATAGCTCAGGTAATAATTGTGGTGTAAAGTGCAAGTTTAATTTTAGTCCAGGTCTCTCTCTGTATTAGGAGGTAAAATATTCCCTTCAGCATTTAATAAGCTGCACTTGGTGATGATTTGTGGAAAGATTAACCTTAGTGTCCTGGTCAGCTGCTGTTGCATCAGGAAACGTCTCCACCTCAGCAACGTGATATCAGAAGATTCATTAAAGATTTCAAGGTGCTGTTCCTGAATGGGAGTTCAGAGAGTGGCTTTTTCTCAAGACAGCAAGAGGTATTTTGCTGCAGAAAGATTGTGTGGCTATTTTTAGCCCTGGGTACTGGTGAGGTGGAACAGAATATTTTTAGAGCTGTAGAAAATGCAGCCACTCAAGCTGGGTTCCTTTTTTCACTCTAGTGCTGGAGGGGTTTTCCAAAATAAAGAATAAAATTGGTAAGAAATGTCTTTTATGTACCATTATTACTTATATAAGTAATATATATAGATTATGTGTATATACATGTATTTATTTATATATTTATGTGGGATTTTAAGTGTTTTGGGCCTGTGGATGATACGGCCATATATATATATAAAAAACATATTAATTATATATAAACTAAATATAGGCTATATACATTAATTACATTATTAATTATATATTCTAGATATTAACTGTATTGTAATTAAAATATATTAAAATAGTTTTCCCTCAGATTTGGAAAACTTTACTCCTGTGAAATGTTTTAAGAAAGCTCCACAACCAGGAAGGCAGAACTGGGCCCCTCTCAGTTAATGTCCACCAATCCCATATTCTCTTTGGATCATGACTTGATGGAAAGCATGGAATAATTCAGGAATTGGGGAACTGGTAAAAGAAGAGCTTGGAAGCAAAAACCCTGTAATGTTTTTGCAGCATTTTAGGCATTTTGGAGTGTGTTTTACTAATTATTGGGACCTGCAGGGGCAACAGAGCTGAGCCTGTGCTGGTTCTGAGTGTCTGTACAAGTTTACAGGAAAACATGGATTTTCCTCATTGCCTTCCCTGGATTTAAGCTGGATGGATGCAGAAGGAGGAAATATCCCCCCCTCTCCAACCCAGTGAGATCCCAGTCAGATGAGACTTGGATTTCATACATGTCTGAAACTGTTCTTGTTGACACTCATTTAATGACATAATTCTGCTTGAAAAGCTTTGTGTTACACTCTCCAAACATTCCCTTTCAGATTTCTGAATGATCCAGGGAATTTTTGAGCAGCAAGCTAAAGTGATGCTTGTGCTTCATGGACTTCTTTGAAATTACTGCACTTTTCTTCTTTATATTGAAATTGAATTAGTAAAAGTCTCTTAGACATCCCTCCTTTCTGAACTTGCAAGGGAGACATGGCCTGTAAACCTCTTAACTCATCCTCCCAGCTCTGTTCCATTCAGAGAGGGCTAAAGAAAAGGTTATGGTATCTAATAATTCATAGTTATGGGAAAAAAACCCAAACCCAACACTCCAAAACCCATTCCTGGCGTCTTTCTTAAAAATGTCCATGTTAACTCTGTTGTCCTGGCTTGATTTCAGCTTTATTAGATTATAAATTCTATTTTAATCCACTTGGTTTTCAATTGCAGAGCTATTTTTACCTTCCTGTTGTTAAATAATAATAGCTGTTTGCAGGGCATGGTTGTGTTTCTGGCCCTCAAAATGGTTTTCTCGTATAAAACTGTATATTTGCATAGTTCTGGTTTTAATCAGACTCCAGAGCTTTAAAAGCAAAGGATGAGCTTGACTTGCCAGGGTCTGTTGGCTTTTCTGCACCTAAATTCCAGATTTTTGATGCCTCTTCCTTGGAAAATCCCAAGTCCTTGGCAATAGAGGAAGTTTCAGTCATAGATAAGCTTGGACTCTTTGTGTTTAATGGTCAAGCTGCTAAATTAGCTCTGTTTAATGTGGTTGGTGGCAATTTTCATGCATCATTTGTAGGGTAAGCACATCTAGAGGGAATAGACAGGGGTCTAAAAAGAAGCTAAAGGAGGAGATTAGAGAAAACCACAAAGAAAAACCGTATTTCATCTTCCTTTCAGATGCAGCTCCACAGTTGTAGTTCCACATCCAAGGGGCAGAGTTGTATCCTGGTAGTAGCTGAGTGTGTAAATGCTTTAATTTGACCAATGCAGGGGTTGGATATTAGGAAAATTTCTTTACTGAGAGACTTTAAGTATTCAAATAAGGTTCTTCAGGGAAGTGGTGGAGTCACCACCCATGGAATTGTTCAAAAAACTAATTTAGTTGACAAGTTGGTATTTGGTTGAAGGTTGGACCTGATGATCCTGGAGGTCTTTTCTATCCTTAATGATTCTGTGAATACAGAAGTTGGAATCCCACTTCTCAAAATCACATCTTGTTATTAAGGAAAAATAAGTCTTATATTAACAAGAGGATAAAGGCTTGAATTTTGGGATCTTTGTCCCCTGATGGCAGCTCTGTCATAGTTTTTCTGCTGCACAGGGACTTCCAGTTCCTCCTGTTTTCCATATTCCCTGCTGGATTCCTTAATTTGGGGCTGCTGTAAAACCAAAGCGAGCAAAAATATGAGCAGGTGAAAGGGAAAAGGATCACTTGGGAAATTTGGGGTTGGAATTTCAGTGAGTGCTGTTTGACATCTTGGATAATTAAGGTTTAAATGAATGTATCATTAAAATGTTCAGCAGCCTTGAATTAAAGGTGTTGGAGTTCACAGCAAAGGTTCACAAAAACCTTCCAGAACTTTTCTAATAAAGCCAAAGTCGACAATTTGTGGGGTAAAGCAGATAATCCATGGGAGGAAAATAAAGCAGGCAGATAAAAGCATGTAACACTGGGAAATAATACCTGGAATTCCTTCAGTTCTGCAGTGCTTTAGCTTTGCTGATTCAGCTTTTGTCGATGACAATATGTAATTCTGACTTTTCCATTGATAACTAAAAATAGGTGTAAAACTGTATTGAAAACCAAATGTTCAAACAGCTTTTCATTGTTAATTGTGCACATTGTGTTTCTGTTTCCTGCAGACTCGTACACTTTGCTGCCATGGCTGGTTGAGAGGAAATGTGTGGATATCAAAATATAACGAGTTATAGAAATAATTTATGGTTTTTAGAAGGTTTCCTGTTGCTGGTGTTGTCCCAGAAGTTTGTTACCTGTTCCTGCCCATCCACCTTTGGAGCAGCTGATCATAATATACATTGATATATGTAATATATAAAATATATTCTATATAATGATTATTACCTACCACATGATGTAATGAGTGTACAGATTCTAGCACTGTCATGCAAGAAAAATTGAAATGTAAATTTGGGGAGATTGCTGCTGTTAATATTTGTACTCACTCAGTGTCTTTGCTGTTGTTGGTTCCAGCCTGCCACGTGCTGCTTTGAGCAGAATATCTGGAGTCTCCCCCTGAAGTTTTCACTCATCTGTCACTCAGGGCTGAGTCAGGAAGTGCATTGTAACAAACCAAAAATTGATATGTTTATCCAGTGTTTAATGCACTTTAGTGTATTTATTCATAGCCTTATCCAATTATTAAGAATAATGGAATTGAATGAAAAGCTGCTTTAACTTACACTTCAATGTATGTGTTGGTGAGAGTGTGGAACAGTTCTCTGGGGAGATGCTGCTTACTTTTAATCTATTTTTTTGAAAAAGCCATTTTCATTGCCAGTGTGTAACTCTCTGTGCCTGTAACCCTGGGAAGGGATTTGTTTTAGATACAAGCACTGTTTTGGAGATATTTAACATGACTTTGATTTTCAGCAGGAGCATTAACTCTTGAGCAGTGTTTGTTTTGTTCTGGGCACTATGAAGGGCTATAAAAGCAGATTTTATAGTTGCATATCTCATGAGTTCTTGGCATATTACATATATTTTAGTGCATTTAACTCCATAAAATACCTTCCTGAAATGGGAGAAGTTACATGTGTTGTGCTTCAGTCCCTCTGTGAACTTTTACAGGCTAATCCATGATCTTGGGTGCTCAAGGACATAAAATAGCGATGGACGAGAATTCCTCAGAATTCATTTAATATCAGAGAACATTTGACATTAAGCTACTGATAAAAGTTTCCAGCTGATTTGCCTCAGCTTTGCCATTATCTACATCACTATTTTAATCTATATTTTCCTGCAGTCCCTTTCTTTTATGTCCATTTTATCTGCGTGTGAAGTTTGCTCGTTATATTTTTATTTACAGGAGGGTTTAAGTGGCGACTCGTTGGCTGTTTACAGGAGCAGATGTGTGGCTGTAAAAATGAGTGTGTGTGCAGAGAGGTTTAACGAGAGGAGATGGCTCAGTGAGTGGTTCCCTGGGCAGGTTTTGAAGTTGCTCTCTGTTCTCTTTTCCAGCCTCAGACAACAGTCAGCGATTTCGAGAAACCTGCTTTGCGTTCGCGCTGACGCCACAGCAAGTGCAGCAAATCAGCAGTTCCATGTGAGTGGGGTTCAGCTGTATTTCCAGAAAAAAAAGGACTTAAAGCAGAAATTAGCACCCCACCCCTTTAATTCTGAACTGTGAGGTGTGTGCAGTGCTCAGGGAAGGGGAGTTCTCTCCCTTTTTCCGTGTAAACTGATGGGGAGCAGAAGGGCGAGGAGGGGAGGATTAAACTCCACCACTTTTGGGGTGTTTTGGGTGGGTTTCCCTTGTGTGGAGTTCTGTGCAAATACAGAGCGCTGCCTCCTGCAGCCCTTCCTTGCCACCAGCCAGATCCTTTCTCAAGTTCTACTTTTATTCACTATAAAGGTGGTATTTTATGGTTTATTCACTATAAAATTTTACAGTGACCTATCAGAATTTTCTTTATAGTGTACAAAAAAAACAAACCAAAAAAACAAGTAAGTGGTAGAGCTCAGATGATGAGAATGTAATTGATTTATTTACCTTGAAGAATAAAAACTGTGCCTTTTAATATGTCCTGAGAGTGATGGTTTGACTGACCAGCACAATGTGGTTTATACCATATAAACACCATATAAAAGGGTGTTTTACATACACTGAACTTAGGACAAGCTCTGGAGGAACCTATATTGTAATATTGATGAATCTCCTGTGAAAACAGTGTTTTAACCTGTGTTCTGTTGTTTCTAGGGATATTTCTGGGACCAAATGTGACTTCACAGTACAGGTCCAGCTAAGGTATGTGTGTTACTGCCTGTTCTCCAAGCTGCTGGTTTTTCAGATGTGTCAGCCATGTGTTATCCAGCAGGTCAGGCATTCTGGGGTGGAGAAGAGCCTCATCCTGGTTGGTTTTCTTGTTGGTGGTTGTAGATTGTGTGAGTCCTCCCTCCTGTAGCTCCACTGGCAGATTCCATGTGCCTGGGCCTTCAAAATCTTCAGGCAGGGAGGGGGGTTTTTCCTGGCAGAGCTGTCAGGCACAGAATTCCATGCACATGGCAACCCAAGGGCTGCTTCTCTTTAGGCAACACTTTGGGAATCACCAGGCTGGGTCTTAACCTGCTGGTTATTTTAGAGGTTTTTACAAGTTTATTATAAGTTGATGAAATCCTCTGTATCAGCAAGTTGGGTTGGCTCGGTGTGGGATCAGCTGGACAAAGGGATGAGGAGGATGTGAGGGAAACCAGGGACAGAGGCAGCTCCCCCTTTTTGGGAGCAGCTGCCCTGAGTAGCTGTACCCTGGTGGGATGGGACAGGTCCCCTGGAAGAAATGCAGTGGTGCTGAGAGGCTCTTGGTCCTTTGCCTATTGTCCATTATCTTGGCCTAGGACAGGGAAGGGTGTGTCCTGCCTTGGATCCAGCAGCAAATAAGCCTGTTTGAACTTAAGTAAATAAATTAAACTGCCTGAACTAAGAGATCTGCCTCAGGCCTCAGGGTTCCATGGCTGTGCCTCAGCAGCTGCCTGGAGGAAGGACAGGGGGAGAGACTAACTTTTGTCCTCTGTGAATCTCTGGACTTGTGTCAAGAGATCTGGAGAAAAGGCAGAAGAGAAACTGGGATGAGCTGTGTTTTGTAGCAGGAACCTGCCTGTGTGAGTGAGTCAGTCAGTGGGAGGAACTCAGGGAGGCTGAGGAGGAACCCAGAGCCATTCTTGAACCAGTGTAATTTTGGGGGGCTTTCCTGCTCAGTGATGTGTCCAGCTAATTTGAGGACTGTGTTCAGCAAGACCTGTCGTGCTTTCATTGCTCAGTGGAAAACAAATTCTTTCTAGGAAGAGATGTCACTTTAAAAGTGAAAGATGATGGAAGCTCTTTGCTTTTAGGTTTTGTTTATCAGAAACCAGTTGTCCACAAGAAGATCACTTCCCACCCAATCTGTGTGTGAAAGTAAATGGGAAACCATGCAGCCTTCCAGTAAGTAAGATGTTCTTTGGTACACGTTTTTGGGTAGCATCACTAGGAATTGTCTGGCAAAAATTAGCTTGAAAATTTATCCTGACCTTTGTTTTCACATTCTGGAGTGTTTGAGTGACTAGAAAAGATTAAGTAGATTTGTTTCTTAGGAGAAGATGAATTTCCAAAAGCCATGACAGTGTATTTTGGTGTTTGACAAACACCGGTGACGGTCCTGGGGCAGCGCAGGGGGTTGGAGTGGGCAGTGTTGGTCAGGCAGCTTCAGTAGCACTGCTGAGAGGGGCCTTCTAATATTCCATGGACAGGGATTTTGGATTTCTCTGTGAGGAGAAAGAGCTTCTAAAACACCTGATGCTTTGCCTGATGCCTGTCTCTGGTTGAATCGAAGCGGGAGCCCGGCTCGGGTGGGACGCAGCTTTGGCAGGGTTGTGATGAGAAGAGGACAAAAAACAGTCTTGACTTTTTTTTTTTGTGCCTGAGAAATGAAATGCTTTGATTTCCAGGGCTACCTTCCACCAACCAAAAATGGTGTTGAACCAAAGCGCCCCAGCAGACCAATCAACATTACCTCACTCGTCAGGTTGTCCACGACGGTACCAAACACAATCGTTGTCTCCTGGACGGCGGAGATTGGGAGAGTAAGTGGCTGCTCAAACCTTGGGAGTTTCTGCTTTGAAAGATCTGTAAGATAAGCAGGTTTAATTGTGCAGAAAACCCTTGGTGCAGTAGCACTAGACTGTTCCTTCTTTTGATGGAATTCCTTGATGGCAGGAGATAGGACGTGCTCCCTTAGATCAGTGCACTCCCATTTGTGACTCACTGAGGGCTCAGATAACGAGATCAAGACATCCTATAAGATTTTTGTTTGTTGATTTGGCCAAACTTCAGACTTCAAGCTCTTCCTGACTTCAGGGACTCGACAAACCTTATCTTGGCTTTGACTTGTAACCAGCACGTGACATTCAGGACAGAGTGGCCCTTTAGAGCTGTGAGTGTGGACACAAAGCATCACAGCTCAGCAGGGCCCAGCACATTTCATTTGCCTTTTTACATTTCTCTTCTCACAACTGCCATTCTTCTATTTCATGTTTAAAAACACATGGTTTTATCACTTTTTTTTTGGTGTCTGTGGGCAGGACGTTAGGACTGGTGTTACAAAATTGCTGATGTTCCACCGGACTAATTAAACCTGGAACATGCTGCAAAAAGTGACTTCAATAAATGAGTCCATGAATTAGTGAAGTGCTTTCAGTGCTGGCACCAAACCTGCTGGATGGGCATTACAGGGGCACCGTGTGCTGGTGCCACTGCAACCATCCTGTTGTTGGAAGTGCCGAGAATTGTCCTGAGGTGAAACCTTGTCCAAGAATTTGTCAGTGTGCAAAGCCCAGGATTCCTGAACCAGCCTGGAAAAATGCTTACAGCCCAATCCTGCACAATGGGCAGCTACAAAACACCACCAGGGCATTTCAGGATGGGTTTCTTGTGGAGCAGAAAACAATCTCCATCCAGATTGTGGAATAAATGATGTCTGGATGATCCTTCAAAAAAAAAAATCTTCTTTTCTTTCATGAGAGCTGCAGGTATCAGAACCAAGCATTTAAAAATGACCCTGGTTTGGTTCTCACTGCAGGAGTGGATGGATCCTGATACTGCTCTCAGTGCTTAGGAATATCAGGGAGGATTAGGGAGGAGAAGTGCCCTGGACTCTGAGTTAGTCTCCTGTGGACTGGCTGGTTCTCAGACTACACAGATATTTCAGTTATAAAGAACATATTGGGTAACTTTCCATGAGCTGGAGATGCCAGAAGTGCTCAAATCCAGGCTGGAGCAACCTGGTCCAGTGGAAGGTGTCCCTTACCCATGGCAGGGGATGGAATGGGATGAGTTTTAAGGCTCCTTCCAACCCAACCCATCCTGTGATTCTGAGTCACAGCCCTAAAGTGATTCTTTGAGAGTTAAATGCGAGGAATTCCTTTATCTCTGGATATGCCCATATAATACAAAATTTGGATTCCCCTCTTCCCCTCACCTCAAGAGTCACTTGCATGTCCCAGGTGGTGCTCTCTACCTTTCCTGGAGTCATCTCTGGGATTTTTACCCACTCTGTTTCAGAGCCTTGTGCAGCAGCTGCCTTGGGCGAGTTCCTGCCTTTGTAGATTCAAGCTGTCGGTAAATAATTTCACGACGTTAATTAGCATTTTTCTAACTTCTGTACTAATTGAGGCATTAAACAAACAAGTTAAAGCAGTAGTGGTTTTTAACGATGTGAGAAGCACTCATTGGAAGAATAAAATATTTAAAATGTGGTGTTTCTGATGCTGTTTCAGTTTGAGTAATTTTGTGGTGAGATATATTACTGAAACCCCGCCTTTGCATGCTGGTGGCATCCTAAATAAGAGATAGTAGATGTCACAATTGTATGGTTTTTTTTGTTGTTTAAGTGAAAACACATGTGGCAGTTGCTGGGGGGAAGCCTTTCATTTTTCAATTCAGATTGTATGAATGCAGCTAAAGGTTTAGCCAATAATGTTTATATCAAAATAACTGATGTACCCTAATGTGAGAACACGAGATTTGTCCTTTCCATTTTGGGGTGTTGCTGATGAATGCACAGTACAATCTCATGTTTTCAGAAAGAGACATTTATAACCTGCTTTTTTAGAAGCTTACAAGGAAAATAAGAGCTTCAGAAATGCCAGGCTGTGGTTTGAACTCCGTGCCAGGAAGAGCTCTGCCCTCGAGGGAGGGGGGCCCTGGCAGAGTTGGAGTTCTGCATCCAACCTGCTTGGATGCCCAAGTACTGGCAGAAGGGAGCATCCATGGCTTTTCCCTGGCATTGATAAGGAAAATTGGCAGGGTGAGCTCTGCTGAGGCTGGTGGGGAAGTGACCCAAACTCCTGGGAGGGGAAGGACAGGACAGGGGAGCAGTGACTTCTTGGGCTGAACTCCTGAACCCTTTCACTGCCTTTCTTCTGCTCTGCTTCAGCAGTGAAGTTGTTTCAGACACAGTTAAGTGCAGGAGGATAAGGAAAAGATGAGCAGCAGGTCCTGCAGGTGATGCATCTTTTTAGGTGTTCCTCTGGAAGAGGCATCACTGCTCACTTTCCTATTTTGAAAACAAAATAAGCTTTTACTAGGAAAAAAAAAAAGGGAAAGTTCTGATAATACTTGACCTGACAGCTTCCCTTAAATACATTGACACAGGGCAGCACCTGACATCATCCCTGTAAAATTAAATGCACTGACACAGGGTAATGTAAAATTACCCTGCTGAAAGGGGCTGCATGTCCTGAATGAGATGTAAAACTTCCAGAAGTGTCCTAAATGCTGTTTTAATAGCTTGGTTTGCAGTTAAATCTCAGTAAAGCATCAAGTCACTTGTGTTGCATCCCAAACTCCAGCCCTGTGAACTTGCTGGAGCACGAGGGGTTTTCTCCGATCTGAAAACTTTGCCATCTCAAGTCTGGCGGAGACACAGAACAAGCGGTATGAAATAGAGGGTGTCTTCTGCTGAAAACAGTGTTTCCCCTGATGTTTTGCTGTGTTCCCAGAACTATTCCATGGCAGTGTACCTGGTGAAGCAGTTGTCCTCCACGGTGCTCCTGCAGAGGTTGCGAGCGAAGGGAATTCGGAACCCGGATCACTCCAGAGCCCTGAGTATGTGTGATGTGCTGCTTGTTTAACAGGGAAAACTGCTTCTTAAAGGGAGAGTTCAGACAGGACTGGGCTACCCGAGGTTTGGACTTCCTACAGCTCCCTGGGTTTTGGGAATCTGATAGTGGTGTTCTTTGTATTCAGTTCCAATTCAAAGACTCAGAGGCCTTTGTTTGGATTAGGAGCCAGTCCAGGAACCCTGTTGACACTGGGAAGGGAAAAATGCAAGAGAATCTCTTTCAGTTCAGCCATACTGGCTTTGTTTCTTCAGAATGGAACAACTGTATTTATACAGTTAACTGGTAATTCAGCACCTCAGGCTGAACTAAATGCCTGACTCTGAACCTCGGTGCTGAGGAGGAAAGGATTCATCAGCACAGTTTTTGTTCCTCTGGCACAGGGTTTGCAGCGAGCCTGGAGGGAGAGTGTCCAGCACAATCCTCCTCCCAACCCCCTCCAGACTGGAGTGGGAGATTTGCTGCCTTATTGTTTTCTCTGACAACAACATGTTGGTCTAAGTTTGTGTAATAGAAACGAAAGCAAAAACTGCTGCGTGTTTGTTTTTCAGGGAGAGGGCGAAAATACCAACACCTGATCACTGTTCTTACTCTTCAGTGCTCAGATAATGTGTTTTACACAGCACAAGAAAGAAATTAGTCCAGCAGTAAATGCTCCATAGTGCTGGGCATTACCTTGTGCTAATGCAGTTTGATTTAAAGGCACAAAAATCTAGAGAGTTTCCAGGTTGCTGCCCCTCTGTGTGTACAAGGTGAGAATGAGGGTGCAGGGCCAGCTCAGAGCAGGAAAAATTGGGGCTGACTTGTCCATTTAACTGCTTATAAAACTTGTAAGTAAAACTAGAGGATGGGGAGAAGTGAAAGACTCTAGAGGTGAAAGGCTCTAATATTTTACTGCAGTTATTTAAGACTCAGATTTTGTCAGAGTTATTTCTGATTCCCTGTTTCTCAATGTGCTTTTCAGTTTTAAATCACAGGATTGCTTGATGAGTGTTTTGGGGGTTTACAGAGGTCCTTGGGAACGTGAGAGTTGTTAACACATCCACTTCATGTGCTTGAAGTGAAATCAGTGTGGCTCATCTTGTTGGTGCATTTTAATTGATGGTCAAGTGCCAAGTTGCCTGTAAATAAGAAAAGCCATCTCTGTATAAGTACATTTTCTAAGGATCTTGGTTTAAGATGAGCTTTTCTGCTTTTCACTTAAATCTTGTTGTTTCTGGGCTCAAGTCTGTAACAACAGTCAGACTCTGGCTTCCAGTAGAGACTTTAGCACATGGTTTCAGTCTTGTTTTATTTCTTTATCATCCGATTTATGTTTTAAATTAACATAAAATCAATCTCTTTTTCTTTCAAATAACAGTTAAAGAGAAGCTGACTGCTGACCCAGACAGTGAAATAGCAACAACAAGCTTAAGAGTGTCTCTTCTTTGTCCAGTAAGTCTTTTTTTATTCCCTCCCAACTGATTCTGATTAAAATGTGGCTGTTCTTGTATGTGTGTGTGTGGGGGGGAGAGATTACCTTGTGTTTACCTGGTTTAACTTTGTGGGGATAGAAAATTACCTATCACTGTGCTTTAAAAGCATGTGATGCACCCCTGAGGAAACAATTGTTCCATTAGCTTGGAGATGCTATTCAAAATATATGTAAGCATGCATTTAAATCTGTCATTTAAATCTGGTTAAATCTCATCACCTGAGTGTGCAGTTTGGGGCTCTGACTTGATAAAACCACTCTCAGGGCTCAGGTGGGGAAACCTGACTGTTAAAAGCAGCTCTTCAGCCAGTCCCTGCAGTCAAAGTATTGAGCATCTTGTATCTGAAATCTGATTTCATGTTAAATACTTTGAGCATTTAATAATCTTCAGCTAAAAATAAAGCCGTTTCCTAGAGGCTGTTCAAACAAAATTTGTTTTATTCCAAATTTGAATTGGGACAAACAGTTCCAAAGAAGGTGGAAGTGGCACAGACAACCTGTATGTTGACCTACTACATGTTTTTTTACCAAGTGGGTGCAGTGGTTTATGCCAGGGTTTATGTTGTCAGTGGTAAAATGCACAATATTAACATGATGTGCACTTTTTGGGGACTTGTTTCGGGTGCAGTGCTTCAGAATACTTGCTCTGTGTATTGACTGACTTAATGCCTTTATTGCAGTATAACTTTTTAACCTCTTTTCAAGATTAAGGATACATCTGTTTCCTGGTCTGGCTCAATCTGCTCAAGCTGGACACGAAATTCTCAGTTTTAAAATCTGAACCAGAAAACTGACTTTATTCTTGCATAACTGCAGCTTATTTCTCCAATTATTTAATATGTGTTCTTCAAGATAAGCTTTTAGAGGTGTGAGTTTTGCCTCATAAAAAGCACAACTAACATCGTGGTTACTTTTTATATGTGTTTTATGTTCTTATAAATCTTTAAATGGGGTATTGTCATGATCTTCAGTCTTCAGACTTTCTCCATATCAGCATTGATTCTGACTAAGGAAGATAAGGAGTTTATAAGGAAGGTAAAATTAATCTGTGGGAAAGATTTCCTGGAGAAATACAGGTTTTTATTTCAGCTGTATTTGATTTGTTCAAATGATGGTTTATAGGTCATTCCAGGGGATGTTTCTCACACATTGCTGTTGTCCTCATTGCCTCCAGTCTGATAAAAGCTCTTCTGCAGTGCTCTTAGGTGCATTTATTTTCCTCTGGATGCAGTTCAGGTGGGTTGGGATTAGAGCAGGAATATCCCCTACAATATTCCCTTTAGGACTGCAGGTTTGGCAGAGCCTAAAGATGCCAGATTCTCTTTTGCTCTCTGAGTTCTGCCAGGGGCAAAACAACAAAACAGCATCAGACAGTAGGATGTGACTCTTCAGAATTCCCACCTTTGCCAGAATTTCCGCTTTAAAATGCACTATTTTTGTGAGACACATACAAAACAAAGTCTACAGCAGATTATTCTGAGCATATTTGTCTTTTTAATGCCTACAAAACAGCTACACTTGACTTGTTCCAGTGTGTTCCTTATTCAGTGCTGTCTGATTTTACTGTAGCTCTTGGAATAACCCATCACAGGTTCACTGGGACAGAGATTGAACCTTTCAGGCTGTGGACAGAATGCTCTTACTGTGGTTCAGGCTCTGTTCAGTTCTGACTGTAATTTCATTTATAGCCTCCATATTTTTACTTGATAATTCATAAGCATTTGGCTCAGGGAGAAAATTTTTTGGTCTCCATTTTTTGTGGTTGTTTTCTACAGCTTGAATGCTCTGAAAACACACCCTGAAAATGCTGGTTTGGTCTCCAGGAGCAGAATGAAAAATTAGGGAATGATGGGAATGATGTTCCTTCAGCTCTGAGAGTGTGGGGGTGCTGCTCTCCCCTCTGCTGGGTGGGATTCTGTATCCCAATAAAATAACTGGGGGTGCTGGGTTTAGTCTCTCTAACCTTTATTTTGCCCTCAGAACAGCACAGAGGAGGAGCTTCCTGGGAATTTGTTTTGGATTGCTCCTGAGCTTTTTATAGCACGGAGGCCTCTGAGACCACGGAGGGAAAACTGCCCTTAACTGCTGCCTGGATCCATCCAGGATACAGCAGCAAAGGGGCTGCACTGAGCTTGTATTTCAGGAAGACACTTGAATTCATGTTCTTTTTTTTTTCCCCCTGGAAGTACAAATAAATAAATCCCAGGCTCTGCAGCCGGAGCAAATATTTAACTGAGCAGAAATTCCAAATGTAGCCTTTTACCGGGGGTTTTGCAGCTTTGTTTGCAAATCCTGAGCTCCTGCTTTGGGTGGGTTTTTTCAGAAAAGGGCCGGTTTCAGATAGAAGTGTTTTGTGTGCTTGGAAAAGGAATTAATGCAGCGTTTCTTTGGCTGCCAGGAGGCAGGAATCAAACAGCCACAGTGCTGGGAATCACAGGGTTCCCAAAGTTGGGATGCATCCCTCCTTTTAGGACCTTCCTGTGATCAGTTCTGACACAGCGTGGCAGAGCTGATCCAGGGATTTAGTGCCAAAAATGGGAAAGGAGCATCAGCTTGTTAACACTGAACATGCTGATTTTTGGTTAAATTTAACTGCTGAGAAATCAGGGGTTCAGGTTTCATACCAAAAGCTGGGGAAAATGTTCCTGGTTTCAACCTGCTTTTTCCCCCCAGGAGATGGGTATTTATGTCCTTCCTGCAGCACTTGTCTCTCACCTTCCTGGTTTTTATTTGGAGCCACAGAGAACCATCCAGGTTTTCTCAACCCTTACTCTTGGTGCTCCCTGAGCTGGGAGCCCTACTGTGCCCAAAAGATAAATAAGCCCTTGACCCACCATCTGGGAGATCAGAATTCCTGACAGCCGTGGATCAGGGGGCCTTGCTGTGCTGGGGGTTGGTTATGGGATGGAAATAATGTGCTTGGTCATGGATTTTGGGGGAGGGGGTGCCAAACACATGGCACAAAAAGCACCTCCTGCCGTGGGCTGAGGCTCTGCCACGACTTCTGGGGCTCCCCTGGGAATTCTGTGCCCCCCTCCCATCTGCTGGGGAGTTTGGGACAGGGACTGAGAGCCCGAGGGAGGAAAAAATAAGCGACATCCCGCAGCTACACCGGGTTTGCTGGGAGTGGGGCAGAGGATTTCTGCTTAAGGGGAATAAAAAAATATGCAGGCATCATGGAGGAAGTGGTGGCCTGTGAGTGGAGCCTTTGTTCTTGAGATTGTGTTGAGTTTGGGGATATTGGGAGGTTGGTGCCATCCTGTGGCATCGCTCTTGTACTGCTCGGGATCGGCCTGGCCACGGGGCCGGACTGAGCCAGGCCTGGAACCACTTCTGCTCCCCCCCACTGCTGGAACTGGGGATATTTTAGCCAAACAGGCATAACTTCAAACTCCTCAGTATAAACAGCTCTTAATAAATAATTGGTTTGTTGGTTTTTTTTTAATGTGGGAAAAGCCTTGTTTAGACACTCCTTTAGTGTGGTCAGCCCAAGCCCCTCCTAAACTGCAGGGTAAGCACTTGACCACAAAACAACTGCTTGGGGTTTGTGAGATGAGGGAAACTTATTTCAGATTAATATGAAGTGCTATTCACTGTCTAATCAGTTTTGTACTCACTGTAATGGTACTTTAATGATAAAATACTAAAGAAGAAGAATTCTTTCCTTGGTCCATCCAGGACATTGGTACGTTCCAGGTGCTCAGTGAGCCTTGTATGTTGTTTCAGGAATATGAAAGGTTGTATTCTTAGTTTCCTTACTTTAAAATATGATTTAATTCACTTTTGTGCCATTTCAAACCTCCAGGAATGTGGCAACAGTGAATGTGCCATGTATTTTAATCAAACCTCAGATTTGTGAGAGTTTTCTGGAGTAAAACTCAACCTGTCCCTTTTCAGACAGAAAAGCCCTGATGGTTCATTTAATACCAAAACAACATAATCTTGTTTTAATCTTGTTTTTTTTTCCCTTCCAGCTTGGTAAGATGCGTCTGACCATCCCCTGCAGGGCCCTGACCTGCTCCCACCTGCAGTGCTTTGATGCCACTCTTTATATTCAGATGAATGAGAAGAAACCAACCTGGGTTTGCCCTGTCTGTGACAAGAAGGCTCCCTATGAACATCTCATTATTGATGGGTAAGTAAAGCTCAGAGCAAACTCAGGGGTGTCCCTCACACTCTCTGCTCGTTGTCCATGTCCAGGGTTCTTGAATTCCTGGTGATCTGGCTGGGACCTGTTTTAACTCACCACATTATTTAATTTCCCTGCTGTTGGTGAAGAATTAATGACCAGGTACCTCTTCATTCAATGTTTTGGAAGAACTGTGCTCATCAAACTAGTAAATATAATAATAATGAAAGGTATTCCTTCCAATCCTGGGTAAATCTTTGAGCTATCCTGCCTAAAATGGCTTTTTTTCCCCTCATGTTCTACAGTGCTGAACTCCTGGGTGAAAACAGCACATGTTGTATATTCTTTTAATGGAGCAACTGCACAAACCTGGTATTTTTTAATAGCAGACACGTTAGAGCAAACAAATCCTGCCACCCTTCCAAATCCATGTACAAATCCATGTACAATTTCACACTTGGGGAGTTGCCATCTGTACAAAGTGACACAGAGATTGATTCCCTGGTACTGCCTCCTTGCAAAACATTAAAAGAAAAATAAATAAATCTAGGGTTGGTCTGTGCCAAGTGTGTATTCCTGGTATTTGAATTTCTTAGCTAAGAATCTTCTTTCCAAAGTGTGATAAAGGAAGAGAGCAAGCTGAGGCTTCTGAGGGTACCTCAGAATGTTTGACTCCAAAAAAAAACCCCACAAAAAATGCCAAAACAAACAAACAAAACCCTCAAAAGCAAAACTAAAAACCCTGAAACAAACAGAACCCCGGAAAAAACACCTCATAAACGATTTGGGCCTTTTTTAGGGATTATGGGCTTCATTTTGGGGAGCTGAAGGTCACTCAGGGTCCCCTTTATGGCCTTGAAGAGCCACTCGGGGCTGCCCAGGCTGCTTTGGATTCCTGGATCCTGAGATTTGCAGGTCCACTGCTTTGGATCCAAGAGCTCTGGGGTTCCTTGTTGGAGGTTTCTGCCTAAAAGAGTAAAGCCAGAGAGTAGGAATAATTAACCCAACACATTTTCCTTATTTCTTCTTGTGTTGCCAGGTGCAGATGTTGGAGATTAGCTGATGTAATTAGAGCATCCCAAAGAGAAGGTTATTGCTAGAAAATGTTTCAGTCTGGGAAAGAGGGAACTGTCTCTTTTCCTGCAGAACCACAGGAATAGTCCTGGTCCAAAGCTGGAATTCCCACTGGGAGTGATGTGGTGCCAGGATCCCCAAGTTTTAGGAGGTGCCGGTAGGAGAAGAGGCTGCAAGTTCAGATTCCCAAGCTCAGCATTTGTTAGGAAGTTTCAGGAAATACAAGTCCTTAAAATTCTCAGCTGTATGGACTCCTTTAAAGATGGGCTTCCTCAGTTAAGTACTGGCAAAGGTAAATATGGGTAAGGAGGAGATTGGTTTTTAATCCTGGTTCACGTCTGTCCCCTGGTGTGGGAAGTGGAGAGTTCTGTGTCAGGGGCTCTGCAGGATTGCACTCTGAGGGCTTTGAAAGAGATGTGCAGATTTTTCTCTTGGATAATATTTGAATTTTTTCCATGATTCCTTTTTGTCCAAGAAGCAGGTGAGAGAAAGGTAGAGCAATGAAAGCTTTTGGTTTAACACCAGTTCTGGCTTGCACTGGCTAATAAAGGTATTGGAGGAGAAAAAAGGAATTGAGCTATTTTTGAGGACTGATGTCAAGTGTTTTTGCTGGCCAGGTTGTTCATGGAAATCCTGAAGTTTTGTACAGATTGTGATGAAATTCAGTTTAAGGAGGATGGATCCTGGGCTCCCATGAGGTCCAAGAAGGAGGTGCAGGAGGTGACAGCGTCCTACAACGGCGTGGATGGTAAGTCATGTTTTGGGTGTGTGGTCTGAACTTCCTCCAGTGGGAACCCTTGGGTGTTGCTGGTCCTTTAACTTCTCAAAATGCTCATTTTTAAATGTGTATTTGTAGCTTTAATGATCATTTGTGACAACAAGTACTTGAGTAATACCTGTTTGGGGCTTTTAAGTTACCAGCGTTGTGTAATTTTGTTGTCTTAAGTTACAGCTTTATAATAAACTGTGATGTCCTGATTGTAGTGCTGGTTTAAGCTGCAGCTTTTCCTGTTGACTTACTTTGTGTAGGATGCATAAGCTCTTCCTTGGAACATCAGGTGTCTTCTCACCAACAGTCCAATAAAAATAAGAAAGTGGAAGTGATCGATTTGACCATCGACAGCTCATCAGATGAGGAGGAGGAGGAGCCATCTGCCAAGAGGAGCTGTCCTTCCATATCTCCAGCATCACCATTAAACAATAAGGGGTGAGGATAAAAGAGGCCAGGGCAGAGAGAAGTGATAAATTTCAAAATAAATTCCATCTAGAAAGTTCTGTATTTGGGTTATATCCTCATTTGGTAGCTTAGAGCACACGGGTTTGCTCTCAGCTCACAAGGCCTGAGGTTGGAATCACGACTTTGAGCTGTTAGGTGTGCAACACAAGGAAGTATTTCAGTTGTATTTGTGAAAATGATGTAAAGTGGTGCAAAAAAGTGTGGCTTCAAAGTCTGGTTTTTGCAGGTCTGGGAGTGCTTTTCTTCCACAGGGAAATGGAAAAGCAGCACATTTGGAGAGAGCAAGGACAGACAGGGTGTGGTGTGGGAGGGTTTGGGGTTGGCCACAACCTGGTCACACCTGAGCAGCCAGGCTGGAAATAGCTCCTTGTTTGCATAAATATCCAGGGATCAAAACCCAGCCTAAACCAGGGGGATCCTGTTGTTGCAGTGATTCCTCCTCCAGGAATGGGAATGACTCAGTGACCACGTAAAACCCCTCGAGACCTTTTTTAATGTCCTCATTTGCTGATTACCTTGTAGAGTGTCAGTGTGTTGGTGTTACACTGATTCCTGGGGAGGTTTGGGTTCAGGAGTCCTTTGGGATTGTCTGGTCCTGGCTTGGGAGTATCAGTAACATCTTTACAGCAGAGATCCCAGTACCATTTACAGTGAGAGTCCTCAGTTTCTGCCCTTTGAGACTGAACTTTCCTTTTAATTTTGCTAAATTTCAACTGTCTTGGACTGGATTAACTTTCCTGATAAAACAGTGTGAGGGGAAAGCCTGGGGAAGGTGTGTTGCTCATGTCTCTTCCAGTTCCCTACAGGATCCATTGAGGTGCATTTGTGAAGCTTTGGAATTTAACAGGGGAGCTGTTGCACACCTTTCACAAACTTCTGAATGCATTTTGAGGAGTTAAATTGGGAAAATTTAAATTTGAATTGGGAAAATTTGATAATAAGCATTCGCTGCAAGGGACAGCAAGAAAACAAAGACTCTTCTGTGTTTGTAACAAGCCTTTGTTCCTTGCAGCATTTTGAATTTACCCCATCAAGCATCTCCTGTGTCAAGAACACCGAGCCTTCCTGCTGTTGACACCAGCTACATCAACACATCACTTATCCAAGACTACAGGCATCCATTCCACATGACACCAATGCCTTATGACTTGCAAGGTGAGCTTCTGACTCTACACCTCTAAATACAGCTCTCCAAGCAGAAATAACTATTGCAAAGGAAAAGAAAAAATAGGTTAATATCTCTGGTAGTCTGGGAAAAAAACTCTGAAGTGCCATCAATATTATGCTGGTTTTATTTCAAAATAAATGGTGAAGAAATGAGGAGGTGCTTTTCTTTTCTGTTTTGAGAAGCTTAATTTTTATTTTTTGTCTCTTCACAGGTTTAGATTTCTTCCCTTTCCTGTCAGGAGACAATCAGGTAAGTCAAGGAAAATCAAGTCCTGTGGCAAACATTCTTTTCCAAGCAGGACTTGCTGGCCTGGCTGTGTAGGAGCAGATTTGTGCTGTAGGTGTGAAATCAGGGAGGCTGCAGCTTTATTTTGTACACAGACTGTGACCAAACACAAGCATTGCCTAAACACAGGTGAAGGATAAGGCACAACCAAAAATAAACAAGTTTGGTGTCCAAGGGTTCAGCTCAGCAGCCAGTTTTTGTTGTGGGATCACCCTGGGCCGTGGCTGAAGGTGCAGCAGCACCTCCTTAATTTTCCAGCCCTGAGGTCCCAGGGCTGGGACTCTGGACAGTCCTGCTTGCTCACTTTTCCTCCAAGGAAAGAAGGGGCTGGAGTGTCTTACCTGCCCTTCCTGCAGTGCTGAGCAGGAAAATGGCACTAAATGCAGAGGGATTCTTTCATATCCTAATGAAGAGCAGAATTTGGATTTAGGAATATTCACCAAAACACAGATAAGAGAATTACTCTGAAACAAGTAGTGCTGCACAGATTGTGCTGGGGAGCGAGGCCTGAATGTTTCATCAGAGTGGAGAGAAACACTGAGAGCAAAATTACCCCAGAAAAGTTGTGTTTAAAACCTGATTGCTGACAGCTCAAGGTCTTGCCTTTCAGGGGCTGCCCCAGAGAGAATAACCTGGGACAGCCCTGGCTCCATCCCATGGGAATAAACTGCCTGTAAAAGCATTTTTCACACAATGCCTTCCTCACCAGCACAGAGCTGCCCCAGCCAGGGTTGATCTCTGACTCCTGAGGGGATGGCACAAGATTTTTATTGAATTTTGGGGAATTTTACCACCAGGGAGCTTTTTGAAGAGGTGAAACAGTGCTGCTGCTTCCCCTTCCTTCCTGGTTTCAGTCTGTGTGGCCAGTCCTGTTCCCTTGGTAGTGTTTGCTCTTACCAACACCAGCGTTTCCAGTTCCTTTTGGAATTCTGAAGGCAATTCTGCAATTCCCGAGCCAGTTTTAGGATTCTGAAGCCAATTTTGAAATTCCTGAGCCAGTCTTGAAATTCAGAAGCCAGTTTTGAAATTCTGAAGCCAGTTTCAGGATTCTGAAGCCGGTTTGAGGATTCTGAAGCCAGATTTAGGATTCTGAAGCCGGTTTTAGGATTCTGAAGCTGGTTTTGGGATTCTAAAGCCAGTTTTGGGATTCTAAAGCCAGTTTTAGGATTCTGAAGTCGGTTTTAGGATTCTGAAGCTGGTTTTGGGATTCTGAAGCCAGTTTTGGGATTCTAAAGTCAGTTTTAGGATTCTGAAGCCGGTTTTAGGATTCTGAAGCCGGTTTTAGGATTCTGAAGCTGGTTTTGGGATTCTGAAGCCAGTTTTGAAATTCTGAAGCCGGATTTAGGATTCTGAAGCCGGTTTTAGGATTCTGAAGCCGGTTTTAGGATTCTAAAGCTGGTTTTAGGATTCTGAAGGCGGTTTTAGGATTCTGAAGCTGGTTTTAGGATTCTGAAGCTGGTTTGAGGATTCTGAAGCTGGTTTGAGGATTCTGAAGCTGGTTTGAGGATTCTGAAGCTGGTTTGAGGATTCTGAAGCTGGTTTGAGGATTATGAAGCCGGTTTTAAGATTCTGAAGCCAGTTTTAGGATTCTGAAGCCGGTTTCTCTTGGCTTCAGACACGCAGGGGCCGCAGGGCTAAAAAACCTGCTGCGTCGCTCCCCTCGCTGAAAACCCTGTGAAACCCCGAATCTGCCAGAGCTTTAGCTTAACAAACCCCTTCACTTTGTGCTGCTCTGAATCCAAGCTGTCCATGTCTGAAGTTTAACTTGTTGTTTTTCCCCCCAGCATTACAACACCTCCCTCCTTGCCGCCGCAGCCGCGGCGGTTTCCGCGTCCGATGATCAAGAACTTTTACACTCCCGTTTTTTCCCCTACACTTCATCCCAGATGTTTCTCGATCAGCTCAATGCAGGAGGAAGCAGTTCCCTGCCAGCCACAAATGGTAGCAATAGTGGCAGTAACAGCAGTCTTGTTTCCTCCAACAGCCTGCGAGAGAATCATGGGCATCCCGTTGCAAGTAGGAGCAGCACGGACACGGCGTCAATCTTTGGTATCATACCAGACATTATCTCATTGGACTGATCCTTTTGGACAGAGGAAATCTTTGTGCTTGGTTTTACTTTACGTTAGAAACATAAAACAAAGTTTGTTTTGGTTTTGTTTGTTGGTTGTTTTTTTTTTTTTCTTTCTTTCGTTTTATTTTTTTTTTTTTTTTACTTTTTTAGGGGGAAAAAAAAAATTTACGTGTACAGAGAACAAAAGTATATTTTCAGTTTTACTTTTGTATATAAACCTAAGATGGCCTCACTGGTAAAAATAAGAAAAAAAAACACAAAACAACAAAAAAATAACAAAAACAAGGAGCTTCAGTTCATTTTTATGGATGCTGAAGATTTTACACCTGTGCATTTGTCATGTGAGTTTCTTTTTCTTTTTTTCCCCTCTACTTTGGACACAAATGGCATTATTTTCTTCACAGTTAACATAACCAGGAAAGGAGCTGAACTTCTGAAGTTCAAGCTTGGGGGAGAGGGTTTTTTCTCCTCTTGGAGACATTTCCCTTTGGTGGTGGAATCTAATTCCCCCATCCCTTGTTTAGTGCAGATTTTATTATGCTTAAAGCAGAGTAGACCCTGCTCTGCTTCCCCTCTCATTTGCAGGACAGAGCCTTTCAGGAGTGGGTTTGGTTTTTTAGGAGTTTTTTTGTCATCTCTGTGTGACCCTTTATTCAGACCACTTTTGAATTCCACGCTTCAGTCGGGCGCGTTGCAGGTTCATCGGTGACAGGACTCGAGGGAAGGGCAGGAAGGTGAGTCAGGGAGGGTCAGGTTGGATCCCAGGAGAAGGTTTTTCATCCAAGAGGGTGGTTGAGCACTGGAACAGCCTGCCCAAGGTGTGGTCACAGCTCCTGTTCAAGGAGTTTGTCAACAACACTCCCAGGTGGGTTTTGGGGTGTCCTGTGCAGGGCCAGGAGTTGCACTCCATGATCCCAGTGGGTCCCTTCCAACTCACCATTTTCCCTGGTTCAATTATTCCTGAAGGCCAGACTCACCCAAATCCCAGGCTGAGGAATTCCTTGGCTCTGCTGCTGTGGGACATTTTTATAGAATCCAGCCCCAAATCCACAGCTCAACATGTTGGACTGGAGGCTGTTGTTTCTAAGAACTTCCTATAAAATCCCATTTCAATAACTTTAGGATGTTAATCAGCAAAATACTGAGCATGTGTCAGTTTGAACTCTGTGCTTTCACCTTAGCCATGCCTGTAGCTACAGCCTTTGGAATCAGGGCCCACCTTGTTCCCTCTGGAAAAAACCTTTTAGCTGCAGTAGAGCAAAAATTTCTGCTTCCAAGTGAACTTGTCAGCTGAATACAAGGAGCAAATCCAACTCCCAGCACACTCTTGCATGGTTTGTGCAGCTGATAATGCTCTTGGTCTGCTGATTCCCACTCATCCCGATGAATATTCAGTGTTCAGTGTGAGTCTGAAACCAAAACCCAACCCAAGCAGCCACCCACCTGGATCCCATGTACTCCCTATCCAAGTCTTTGTGGGAAGTGGCTTTTGAAATTCAGTTTTCTCTCTTTGGCCTTGGAATTCTTTTGCTTTCCCGGATTTTTCAGTTGAACCTGGAGCCATATTTACTTCCTGCTTTCTTTTCTCTCTTTTTTTTAAATTTTTTTCTTTTTTTTTTTTTCTAATTGAAGTTGTGCATGACATAGGAAAACCTTTTTTTAGAACTGATGGGTCATTTGGGCTGATCTGTTCTTCTTAAAAGAGTGACAAATGTGTAAATAGCTGGAATGCAGTTTTTCAGGAGATTCTTTAAAGTCAGAGAAAGGGGAGGGGAAGGAAATGATTCTCTTGTGTCCCAAAGTCCACGTCAGAGAGAGTTAATATTTCCTCTGGTGTGAAAAATATTTTTATAACTGGTTGAAAGTGCAGGTAACAAGTTTATCAGGAAAGAGAGTTAAGAAATACTAAAATTAGCAGATTCTTGTCTGGAATTTTTCATGTCCAAAACTGTTGATTGCAGCTCTTTGCTTGGAGCATTGACAAGGGCCACCTTTTGCCTATGAAGTCGTCTCAAAAATCTTGCATTGATTTAAAAAAAAAAAAAAGAAAAAAAAAAAGGAAAAAAAAAGAGGAAAAAAGATTTTAAAAAAAACAAAACAAAGGAAAAAAAGAAAAAAAAAACCTTTAATCCAAGTAGCATTAGGTATTGCTGTATGATCAGTCGTATGGTTATTTGAAAGGTTCACATGATGTGGCATCAAAATCGTTTTTAGTGTTTTTACAGCATCCCTCTGCCACTAAATAGTTGACTTGAATTTTGCAAAACAAATGTTTGTGTTTATATGTATATGTGTGTGTATATATGTATTTATAGATCCGTGTGTGTGAGTTCAAAGTGAGTTAAATAGTTTTTCCCATGCATGTGTATTTCATACATATCTGGCTGATATATATATTTCACCATACACCAATTTTATAATTTATTAAATGTCAGTTAAAAAAAAAATAAATAAAAGGATAGAAAATGGGAAATACTTATTTTTTAAACAGTCTGATTTTGAAGTGATTAAACCTACACTAGGAATATATCTCATACCTTGTAGTCATGGATACTAACCTGGTAACTTCAGAGCATATTTGCTATGATCTTTGTAAATGTGGAGTGTGGCTGCCCCGGGTGTTCCAGGCTGTGTCCCGGGCTCTGGAACACCGGGAATCCGGGAGAGCCGCCGCTGCTTCTCCGACGCTCGTGGCGACGTTTCCCAGTGACTGTGTTGTTACAGACGGCCCGAAGAGCAGCTCGTGTCACTCTCTGGTATTAAAAATCTTGTTCTCCCATCCCAAGTGAGCCGTGGCAGTGTGTGGCGTCCCGGGATGAGCTGATGGATGCCCGGGTTTGGGAAGGTGAGGCCGGCCGACGGCGTCTTCCAGTTCCCCCCGCCGGGGAAGGCTCTCAGTCCATTTGTAACCTCAGTGCTCTGCAAAGAAGGGCCAGCAACGGTCTCCAGTCCTCCTTTGTGGTATTATCCATGTGCTTTGTGAGTATTCCTGTGTCGTGCCCGGGTGTTCCCTGGAGCTGGGTAATTCTCTGTGCCTCTGACCACGGTGAACGTTGCTTGGTAGAAGTCTCGGTCTGAGTTCTCCACCATTCCCTGCAAACCTCGCTCCAAAACGGTCTCCTTTAGGTCACAAGTCCTGGCTTGTGCTCCTGCTCCGTTCCCTGCAGATGGCAGTTGCTGTGATCCTTAGGATAGCAGTCCCTTATCCCAAAAATTCTCCCCTGAGAGGAGTGGGATGTGCACGCCCGCGTGTTCCGGAGGGCTCCGTGCGTGTCCGTGCACCCGCAGCTCCTGGAGGAGCAGGGGGGCTTTGAGCCGCTCCTGCATCCTTTAGAAGATGAAAACCCACATTAAACCATCCCTTAAAAACTTCCCAGCACTTCCTTAGGGATGGAACAGCAATCCCAGGCTTCCCCCTCCTCTCCATGGCGAGGATTGCGTATCCCTTTCAAGGATGGGATGGCTGATGGCTTTTCCTTGGACTCTGGTGGACCTGCCTCCCAAAGCAGAGCTGAGGACTGTGAGGAGAACGTTTGGAAGGTTAATTTTTATTGCAGTTTAACATTTCAGGGTTTTAAGCACATTTTAAATAGAAAAGATTTTGGTTTTATCAGTGTAACTTTTTTTTTTTTTTAACAGAACTTAGATTTCTAACAAGGGAAAATTGCTGGTGGTCCCCGAAAGTGCTGCTGTTAATTGTTTTAATTAACAAAGGGAAAAAAATGTATATAAGCAGAATATTAAAAATTACCATTAATTCCATGAATTTAAACCTGTCATTCATTGCCTTAAGACTTTTCTCCTAGTTTCCATACTTTGGCATGCCAAACCAGTAAATGGCTTTTAAAAATGTATAGTAGACCAATGTCAGTTTGTATAAAAGTACCAAGTGAAAATATTTATTATATGCATTGGAAAAAAAAAAAACTGGTTTACCTATTGAATGTTACCTGTTTCTGTAGAAATCTTTAGATGTAATAAAAAGCATTCAGTTATGTTGTGTTTCCTGAGGGGGGGGGGAAGAAGGGAGGGAGGGGGCAGAGGGTGATCCCTGTGGTTCCTTCGGACCTGGAATGCTTTGCTTTTAGTTGTTTGTGGCTTGGGGTGTCTCACTCTTGTCCCTCCCAGCCCTGCTTTGTTCCCAGAGTGTGTCCAAGTGGGATTCCTCTTTGCCAGCTTTCCTTTGGGAATGTTTTTCCCCCCCAGCCTGTTGGGATGCAGCTGCATTGTGGAGCAATCCAGAGGGATTGGGAGCTGAGCAATCCTGTGACATCCAGGCTTTTCCACTGTGTGTGTGAAAGGATTTGTCATCCACTGTCCTGGGCAGTGGGGAGGGATGAGTGAGTGGATCAGGTGGAATTTGGCTGTTGGTGCATCCTGGGATCGAGTGCTGTCAGTGAACTGCTCTGAGGAGCTGGTGATGCTCAGGGAGGGGTTTGCTGTGTCCTGGTGCTTGTGGAGCCAAGTTCTGGAGAGCTCTGGAGGCAGGGAATGACCCCCAGGGTGTGGGAAAGCTGCATTGCCAGGTATGTGGGGGTTTATCCCAACACTGGGGTTAACTGAGTGGTGGGAGCAGAATTACCAGGGAATTCCCATCTTCTGCTGTTCAACCTGCTCTTGGTTTTCCAGGGAATCTCACCTCTCATTCACTCTGTGCTGCTTTTCTGGGTGTTGCTCAAGTGCTGCTCGTAACTGAATATTTAGAGAAATTGGCCTTTCCTGCTTTATTTTCTATCCCTAGAGTAGGAAGAGCTAATTAAGGACTAAGGGGTGTGTCAGTTTTCCCGGGAGCAAAGTTCATTTCCCCTTGGAGGGTGACCTGGTCAGAGCTGGGACATGTCAGGATCCAAGTCTGACTTTCCCGGGTTAGTCTGGGACTGCTGTGAGATCCACAGGGATCTGGATCAGGGGTGGCAAAACGTGCTGCTTTTCCTACCTACAGGACTGGAAGATCCTGGATCTCCTTCCTTTTCCTGCACAGCACTTGGCATGTCATGTAACCTCTTGTGCTTTTTCCCCCCTGTGTAATATTCCATGAGGATAATCCCTGTTTTACCCTTACAGAGACACTGGTTTGGAAGGTTGAGATTTGCTCATACTTTGGGGGTTTTTTCAGTTTCTAACCAGGTTTGTGCCCGTGCTGCTGCAGCTTTGTGTGATGTTCCTGGGTGGTGTTCTGGGATAAATGAATCCTGGAATGGTTGGGATTGGAAGGGATCTAAAAGCTCATCTCATTCCAACCCCCTGCCACGGGCAGGGACACCTTCCACTAGCTCAGGGTGCTCCAGCCTGGCCTTGGACACTTCCAGGGATCCAGGGGCAGCCACAGCTTCTCTGAGCAACCTGTGCCAGGGCCTCCCCACCCTCCCTGCCAGGAATTCCTTCCTAATCCATTGGATCTGCTGTGCCATGATTTAATTGGTGATTATTTCACAGAGCAAAGAGTGAGGAGATTCAGGATTAAGAAAGGGGAGGAGGGAGAGGAAGGGGCTCCTGGAGGCAGAAGCCACGTTGGGTGTGTAGGAACATGGGCTCTTCCAGAGGGTTTTCCAGGTTGCTGCTTGTGCCCTGCCTGTGCAAAGCTGATGTGTGTGCAATTTTCTAGCTGGCTCCAGAGAGAACCTGCTGAATGTTCTCCTGAATTCCAGAAACCCTTTGTGGATCTCACCGAGGCTGCTGAGGTAGAGGCAGAATAAGACCAACAGTAACTGCTCTGGGTCCAAGTGGTTTTAATCAGCCTGAAGTCAGAGAGCTGGGGAGGTTTTTTTCCTGGTGTAGGGAAGCTGAGTTTTCCTGGGCCCTGTTTTCCCTGCCAGGCTGTCTCTGGGATCATGTCCTTGGCACCCAGCCCGGAATGTGGGCACCGATACGGGCACCCAGCACGTGATGGAGATGCTGGCTTGGAGCACCGGGAGACCTTCACCACAGCTTATCAATTCTGCCACAATCCCTGGACTTTCATGCATTTTTTTTTAAAACAAGAGTTATTTTTTTAAAGCACGTCACGTGTTGCAGGGGGGGAACGTTACGCTCTGTTTATTTAAATAACTCACACTTCGTGACACCAGAAACGAGGTGGGACCCTGTGTAAGTCGAAGCACTTACAAAGGCAAAATAAGGCTTTTTAAGGGCAGATGATCCAGAAGTCCCAAGTAGGAAAAACTGAAGTAAAAAAAAACTTGCAGGTCCTGCTCGTAGCAAACCCCTCCCGTGGAGTGTCAGTAGTCGACCGTGGGGAGGCAAATGATGCGAACGAACTCGTCGTATTTTATTGTTCCGTTTGGCCCAACGTTGGCTTCTTTCAGCAGGTCGTCAACTGAAAAAGAGCAAAGGGAAGAGGTGAGTCTGAGTGGCATTTCTTATGGGTGTGGTGATCTCCCAAAGGAAGAGCAGCAAGGCAGGATTTGGGTTTCCAGGCGTTCTTATCAGAAATAATAATTCCTGGGATCAGGTGGGTGCCAGCCAGGTGAGAGTTTTAAACTAGTGTTATTAACACTGGTTTTGAATTCCATGTCTAACTTTCCAGAGCAGAGTTGTCCATCTCTTTGAGTTCCACATGGAAAAACCTCACAAATTCAGTCCAAATCAGCTTTTTGGTAAGAATTGGCTGATTTAACTTGAATTGCAAACCTGTCCCTGTTCAAATTATGCCATGGGCAGGGACACCTTCCACCAGCCCAGGTTGCTCCAAGCCCTGTCCAACCTGGCTTGGACACTTCCAGGGATCCAGGGGCAGCCACAGCTTCTCTGGCAACCTGTTCCAGTGCAAAGAAGGCCTTGATCACCTTCACCTTCCAATCCTTCCTGTTGTGCCCCTTGGAGCAAATCTCTGACAAACTGGACGGGTTTGGGGTGTTATACTTTTTTTACTTTCCCATCTCCTGCTGCCACAGGCCCTTCCCCACCCCAGGTTTGACTGCAGAGGAAAATCAGGGAATGAGGGGATGGGGAGGGTCTGATCCATGTCTGGATTGCAAAATACCTTCCTCCTCAGAAAGCTTCTCCCCCAGCCTGGTGAGCTTTGCCCTCAGCTCTGCCACAGAGATGACTCCTCTCCTCTGCCTGTCGATCATGGCCAGCGCTGTCAGGATTTCCCTCTCGGGCTCCTCCTGCTTCATCTGCCTGTACATGATGTTCAGGAAGGTGGAGAAATCCAGCTCTGCATTCCTGTCTGCAAAATAAAGAGATTCTTCAGGAATGGCTCAGGTTTGTGGTGTGTATCCAAAATCGAGCATCCCCCTCCTCTTCCCCCCACTTCCCCTTCCTGGGGTTTCTTTTCCTTTTTGCCTCACCCTGGTCTGGATCAGGTTGGGCCACTATTGAGGGCTTTCTCCTGTCTTAAAACCCCTTTTCTAGCTTTGCTAAATTTGTGCTCTGAACTTGCATCCAGAATTTTGAATCCACCCCACCTTATCATTCTTCCTTTGTGATTTAAATTTATTCCCCCATATCTGCAGAGAAATCTCTTTCTGTGCTCTTTTACTCTGCTGGTTGGACTGGACAGTTTCCCAGCCTCAAAATCCACATCCATATGTTTGTCTCTCACTGTTTTGGAAGATTTGGGGGTTTTAATGGCACTGTTTTAATCCGTGGGCTGGATTATGTCCATTTAGCACATCACAACGTGCTAAAATAAACAGGGTTTGGTGACTGCTCTTGGCTGTGCTGTTTCACCAGAGAGTGGATGTTACTCCTGGTCTCCAGGCAGCCTCCTGACCCCCCCCCAAAAAAATGAATTTTTCCAACCCTAATCCGTGTTTTTTGGCTGCCCCTGCCCTGTGCTCACCGATCCTGTGCAGGTGGAGGTGTCTCTGCACCTCCCCCGGGGTCGGGCTGGCTCCCAGGCACCTCATCACTGCCAGCAGGTCCGAGGCCTTTATCTTCCCTTTTTGTTTCTTGTCATACAGGGAAAAACATTCCTTGAACTCTAATTAAAAACCAAAACTCTGTTAGGCCGTGTAAGATCACATTGAGCTGCCCGTGACGGAGCTGCTCCCGCTGCCGGGATGGCACTGGCGGGATTCCAGCCGGGATACGGTGTCGGCTCCGGGGTGTCTCCTTGCAGGGAGGGTGATGGACAGCGGGGGAGGACCAGGGGAAAGAGCCACGGGCAATTAAAACCCAGGCTTGGGAACGGCGGAGCTAATTGGGGTCCCTTCAGCCTAACGAGGGGAGAGGCTGGAAGTGGGGCCAGGCTTTCAAACCTGGAGGATGTTGTTTGAAAAAGGGCTTTTCTCGGCCTTCCTGGGGGTGGGAGAGAGGGGGGTGAAAAGGCTGAGGGAGCGGTGGAGGGTGCTGGGAGTGGAGGATGGGAGGGTGGAGGGTGCTGGGGGTGAAGGATGGGAGGGTGGAGGGTGCTGGGGGTGAAGGATGGGGGGGTGGAGGATGCCGGGTCTGCAGCATCTCCCTCCCGCACCCCTCGCCCTCTCCCCTTCCCCCTGGACCCCGGCCTTCCCAGTTTCCCAGGAACAAAGCCAGGCTTGGAGCTGACCTAGATAAGGCTGCTCCCATCCCCTTCTCCTCCTCAGGCTCTACACTGACAGCAAGTTGTGCTGCCCAGGGAAAACCAGCCTGTTTTGGTGCCACCCACCCCTCCTCACCCCCTGTGCCCCCAGCCCTCCCCGCAGGGTGTGTGTAGGGTGCCGGGGGTCCCTGGGTGCCCCCCGGGTGCCCCGTGGGTGCCCCGTGGGTGCCCCTGGGTGCCGTGGCCTCCCCTGCCCCGGCGCCTCCTCCCTCCAATCCCGCAGAGCTGCTGAGCCCCGGGGCCCTGCAGATTAACAGATTTGCAATAATACTCTTATTTCAGCTTTTCCTCTGCCGTTCCTGGAGCAAACCCAGTCCCAGGCCGGGCTCCCCTTTCCCAGGGAAGCCACAGAGCTTCTCAGCGGGAATTTGTACCCCCTGCACCCCCTAATTCCTCCTCCTCCTTTGCTCCCATCACACCTCAAAGCTCCAGAACTGCAGATGGGCACCTGGAATATCCCCTGACCCCTGATGGCTTGGCCAGGGCTGACGTGTTTCTAGGACTGGGAGGTGGATGGTTACTCTCTGCTGGTCCCTGTGCGACCCAGCGTGGGGTCTGTGGGTGCTTTTGGGGGGCTCCGAACAAAAAAACCTGGGGGGATTTTCCTGTTTCCAGAGCAAACAGATTCCTGGAGAGCCGGGAGGAGGCCGAGGGTGGGGGGGGGAGCACAAGCCCAGAACGAGACGCTTTTGGGGGGAAATGCCATTTTTATATCTATAAACGCCAATTTGTTAAGCTGATCTTGCTCGTTAAAACCCCAAACGAGAACAGAACCGTACGTACCGTTTATTTGATCCTGGGACAGAAACTTTGCCTGGAGAGGGAATGGGGGTGGGGGGAAAAGGAAAAGAGACAAAAAAAACCTCAAACAGCTTTAAAATCTGGCTGAGGGGAGCAGGGGGAGGGATTTGTACGGGCTGAAACGCTGCACTCACCATGGTTTTGGGGGCGATCCGGGTGTTGGTCGCTGCCCGTCGGGATCGGAGGCGGCTGCTGCCACTTTTCTCCTCGATTAAGGACTAAAGTCCTGCGGCCCCGGGGTGGAGGCGGCCCGGCTGTAATAAATACCCGCTGCTATGGCTACGAGACCTGATCCCTGCCCGGATCCCGCTGCCAGCGCCGCTCCTGCCCTCACCCCAGCGGGAAAAGGGCTCTGCCCACCCTGCCCCAAGCCCAGGACCCCTCCTGGGGGGTTTGGGGTCGAGCTGGTGGGGTGTGATCACCTCGAAGCTGGGACACCGATCTGCCCCTGCTGGGGAAGGGAGAGGGGGGTTTCCAGCTCTGCAGGGCACTGCTGGGGGGGTTTTGGGCACAAAAAAGGGTTAATTCAGGTGGGCACCGCTGGTGATGTCCCTGTGCCCTCCTGGGTGGGGGTTTGCAGGGGAAGGGGGAGGTTTGGATGTGCCCCTTAAACTCAGCAGAGCTGGGACGCTGTAAACAGGCTGAGAAGGGATATTTGAGGTGGTTTAAAAGCTCTTCACTGCCTGAATTTTTATTTATTAGCAGTTGACAACTAGGAGGGGGTGAAGCAGCTGGTGCCAGGCTGTGGTGGAGACCCAGGCCCAAGGACAGGATATTTAGTGACCATTATAATGTGGACTGGACCCTTCCCAGGGCAGAGCCTGCTCTGCCACAGTGACACATCCAAGGTCCTGACTCGTGGTGGGGTGAAGATTCTCCCCTCCAAGCTGCTGCAGGAAGAACGTGAGTCACTCAGCTTTTACCAAATATTTTTATTCTCTGCGTTTTGCTGGAAGCTTTTTTGTTTTTCCCTCCCTCTGCCACTCGGGTTGTGTCACACGGGGCTCTGACACAAATGGGACAGGCCTGAACCAGCCAGGGATGCAGCTGGAGCTGCAGAGCTCCATCCCCTGGGGCTGGAGAAGGGGGGAGCAGGAGCTGCTGCTGGTGATGTCCAGGGATCAGCCCCTCCCTGGTGCTCAGTTTGGGTTGTTTGTGGGGAATTGGCCCTTTTGGACAGGAGCAGAAGCTGCTGTTGGCACAGACCTCATGTGAGAGGGGCTGGCACTGGATTTCACCCCCTCCCTGAGGTGATTTTGGGTCTGTTTGTGGGGATTTGGCCCTTCCTGCACCAGGTCTGAGCTCCAAAGTGAGGGTTTGACCCCGGGAGAGGCAGAGCCACCTGCAGATCCCAGGCAGGGCAGCTCAGCCCCTTCCTGGCATGTTTGCTCATCTGGGAGCAGCGTGGGAGGAGCGGATTCATCTCCCTGTGCCAAGACAATTCCTGGCAAACCACTCCCCTTCCAGGCTGGGATGCTCTGTGGGGTGACAGTGGTGCTCTGGGGGTTCACCCCTGGCTGGGATGTTGCTCCTGCTCTGACACAGGAGGGATCTGGTGCTGTCCCATAAGTCCAGCATGGAACTGAGCTGTGGAATTGTGAGGGAGACACCCCAACCCTGCTTTGAAGAGCTGCATTGAACCCCCAGCCAGGTCTAATTATCACACACCACCTCCTGCAGCCAAAGGTTGGTCAGGAATTTATTGGAAATACATTAAATCTACATTAGAAAAACTAGAATTTTTTTTTTCTTCTTTTCAAATCGCTCTAAAATATCAAAACTTATAAACTTTCCTTTGCTGCGTGGAGGTTGTTCATGTGCAGGGTGTAAAAAGCCCAGGGCTCAGGGATATAAATCACTCCAGGGTACTTCTTCCTGAGAATTTTGTCATTCCACAGCCAGGCCACCCAGCCAGCGATGAGGAGGAGGGTGATGATGAAGGAGTAGAAGAGGAAGAGCCCGTTGCTGTCCAGGACAAGTCCCTTCCTTTTTTGGTGCATCACTAAAGCCATCATGGCAAAGAAAGTGAAGATGTAGAGGATGAAGATCTGCCCCTCTGTCACCAGGTACCTGCAAAGGTCAGACTGCTGTCAGTGATGGCAGGAGGGAGCTCTGAGGGAGGGCAGCACTTGCAGCCTTAGGGATGAGCATCTCCCCTTTTCCCTGCTCCACATCCCCACAGAGCTGTGCTGCTCCTGCTGCCTGAGTGGGTTTTGTGGCTCTTCTCAGTGATTTCACACCCAGGCTTTGGGAAGAGAAGGGATAAAGGAACGTTCCCAGGATGGGCAGGGAAAGGTGCTGGGCTGTCTGTGACCAGGATGCTCAAAGGCAGAACCAAAGCTGGATTCTGGCTCCCACCTGTGCATGTTGTGCTTGTTTATCCAAAAATCCCCCCCTGAACTGTGCCTGAGGGTCAGCAGGAAGGAGGAATTGCACTCCTGGCTCTTCAATCCCACCCAAACCACAGAGATCCACACTGACACCCTCAAGGGAAGTGCAGGGGGGTAACTGGGGACTGACCAAATCATCCTGGTGATTTTGCCTATCGAGAATTAATTTGCTGGATAAAACCAGTCTCAGCAGGGCAAGAGGGAAGAGCAGCCCTGAGGGTGGATGAGGAGCTGTTTGGCTGCCACCAGGGACTGCACTGGGCAAGAGGAGAAATGGGAAATAAATAAGGGCCTCTCTCAAAAAGGCCCTTTGGGACCCCCAGGGCTGGAGGGGAGGCTGTGGCTGAGCATCCCCCGGGGTTTTGGGTGGAGCCACCAAGGAGCTGGGACCACGTGGATGCTCTGCAGGTACCTGGTGACCACCCCAAAATCCTCAAGGAACTGTCTCAGGGCCCAGCAAGCAGCAACCTTGGAGGGGGGGAAGGCAGCAGTTCCTTCTGGAACTCCAGCTGTGGCTGAAGAAACACCCCAAGCATGGACAGAATTCCTGCTGGGTGTCCCTGGAGTTGTCCCAACATCCAGAGACTGAAGGGGCTGCGAATTTCAACGAGATTTAATTTGATTTTCCAGCCCTGCAGAGCAGAAGCTGCAGCAAGTGCTGCCCTGGGGAACAGAGAGCTCTGCCTGGGGCATTCCCTGGGGAATTCCCTCTTCATCCCTGCCCATCCCTCACGGCCAGAAGCCTCTTACCAGTAATAAAGGCTGCTGGGCCCCATCAGGAGCAGGGCAGCCACTGGCATCCTGCTCTCCTCTGCCACAGGGGTGAAGCAGCCCGTGAAATATATGAACAGGATCAGGAAAAAAGGGATGTACCTGCAAAGAGAAACAACTCCCATCAGTGGGATGACCCTGGGAAGTGTTTAAGCCCCTCCTAAATCCAAACCAAGCCCGTGGGCAGCTCCTGTGCTGAGCCTGGGAGTTAATTTGGTGGGAAGAGCAGAAGTGGAATCTCTTGCTCTGGGATTCCTGCTGTGTCCACAGGGCTGGTGGTGCCTGCTGAGGGGCTGTTCATGTCCTGGCTGCTCCCAGTGCTCCTGCAGGTAATGAGAATTCCCAGTCTCGGGCAGGAAAATCCCCATTTTGCTGATTAGGGCAAATCCTGGGCTCAAGTGCTCCTTGAACAATTCCCTTTGTTCCATTCCCAGGCTCTGAGAGCCTCGTGTTGTGTCCCAGCTGAACTGCAGGAAAGCAGGATGTGCACCAGGATTTCAATAACCCCACAGAGCCCTTTTTTTTTTTTATTTAGAAGAATGGGATTTTTTTTTGCTTCACAGCACTCAAGGAACAGCAAATAAACCAGGCAAGGCTGATGGGGAGAGATTTCCCTCTGCTCTGAGCAATCTCAGGATTATCTGGCAGGAGATAAAGGCCCAGCCAGGCCTTCCTGGGGTCTTTGAGTTGGGGTGTTTGGGGGTCAAAGCCCCGAGGAGCACAAAGGGGGGTGGTCTGTTCACCTGGACATCCTGGGGAAGGAGGAGCTGTTCCCTACAGCTGCCCAACAACTGCCACATCCCAGAAATACCCCTGAGACAGGGATAAAGCAGGATTTTCCAAGGGTGAGCTCCCCTGTAATCACCCTGGCCATGAGAACATTATCCCCAGCCAGCTTTCATCAGCTGTGCTCCGGGTTTTTTTCCACATTAAGCTGCGATCTGCTCAGATCTGCCCTTCCTCGGCTGATGTTCTGGGGCCTCACTCACCACATGGAATGACCCAAATATTCATCATAGTAGTAGAGCAGCTCAAAGGAATCAATCTGCAACACAACACAGGGAGAGATTTAGAGGGGCAGAGGGACCGGGGCTGCTCAATAAGAACAAGCAAGTTAATATATTTCATAAGTGCTTCTGCACAGCTCATCCTCTTCACCAATAACCACGAACTGTAATTGTAAATCCTCTTTACCAGTGTCTCTGGCTTGAGGTTCTTGATGATGGGGTTCTCCCTGACAGACAGGTGGTGCTGGTACCCGCTGAAGATCAGGCGGTGGTTCACCGAGTCCCCGACCAGGTGGATGCTGGCCCCCATCACAAACATGATGATGCTCACGTAGATCATGGACCTGGGCAGGGTCTTGGGGGACCTCTCGATGAGCTGAAACCACAGGGAGTGTTGGGCAGCGAGGAGACACCGGCAGGGACACCCCAGCTCTGCCCTCTCTGACCTCTCCGTGCTCTGGTGCCTCTGGCAGAGCGGCCGGAGCAGCTTCTCCCCCAGGAATGAGCAGAGGTGACCAGTGGGAAGCAAAAAGGCAGCGGTTTTCTCGGGCTCTGGAGCAGATCTCCAAGGCTGGTTGTGCCCTCCAGTGGCAGGGAGAGCCTCCAGCACACTCAGCTCAGCACTCACCTCCCTCCCCTACCTGAGAGACTTCAGAATTCCCCACTGGATCATTTTCCAAGGGCTCCTGTTGAACTGTTTGGTTTATTTTTGTTTGTTGTTTTTTTTTTTTACCAGACTCTCCTCCCTGTGGATTTTCCTCTAAAGAATAAGCTGTGTTTAACCCCCTATCTGGAAATATCTGATTCCCAGCAAAACCGGTCGAGGCACCTTTCTGGGCAGCAGTTTCAGTGCTGAGCTCTTCCCGACCCATCCCGAGGCCTGTGGAGCCATGTGGGGCTGACTCAGAGTGTGGGACGAGCTCCTGCAGGCCTGGCTGGGCACTGGAGCTCTGGGAAGGAGCTCTGGGAAGGAGCTCTGGGAAGGAGCAGGGCAGGGAACACCTGGAAAGACAAATCCCAGCTCGAGTGGTTCAGGCTCTGGAGGAGACACCAAGTGTGGGGCAGCATCATCCCAACGCCAGGATCAGCCAGGGCCACCCTTACCTCCCTCTCCCCGCTGCCAAATCAGCTTTGCAGCCCTCCCCAAACAGGGAAAAGCTCCTTATTTGTATTTAATTTTGAGGCTTAACTTTCCCTTTCCCTGTAACTGCTGCACGAACGTCACAGGAGTCACAGGGGACAAGGAGAGCACAAGGTCCAGGAGAGCCCTGATCTGATGGGAAAGGTCCAGGAGAGCCCTGCTCTGATGGGAAAGGACAGTGGGACACGTCCTTGGAGGGCACACAGCAAAGGAGACACACCCTGAATAACAAGTGGAATTTTTCTGTGCTGCCAGGGAAGTCCAGGACAGCAAATTTTACCCTGATGAGCCCCCAGCCTGCAGAAATCAGCTCTGAGGGGTCACACTGAACCTCAGAGCTTTCACATCCAAGGAACAGGCTCCCCAGTATTCCTTTTTGGCCAAACCAGCATTTAAAATTTCACAGACAGACTCAGGAGAGAGAGAGAAAATCATTTACATCTTAGGACATAATTCAATTTCTAGCTAATGAAGGTTAAAATATATTTATAATTGCTTTCTCATATCTTCTGGCTGCTAAGTATTTAATATAAAAGGATTTCTAATGACCCCACAGTCTTTAACCTCCTAAATGGTTTCTGTGATCCAGTGGTTGGCAGCTGGAGCAAGATAAATTCCAGCTAAAGACACAACTCTAATGTTGAAGAGTAAGTGTAATTAAACTCTGAGCAATTTAGAAAATGTACTGTAGTTGCAGCTGTCTCATAAGGTCTTTTAAGTCAAGGATGGATGTTGTCTTAAAAATATGCTTTGGGGAGAGGGGCTCTGGGCCCTCCTGGAACCAGAATTCCTGGGGGAAGTGATTCGCTTTGTCTGTGCAGGAATTTGAGGTGCACTGAGGTGGTCACTGCTTTGCTCTTTAAAAAGTGCCATCACAGATTCTTCCTGGAGTGGCAAATTTTAACCTACAGCGGGGTTGGGAACCTGGGAATAACCAACCATCCCTAAAAAAAATACTGACCTTTACGAAACTGCATTTTTTTGCCCTGTTTTTACAATGTTAAGGAAAGTTTCCCACCTGCCCCCCCCTCTCCCCAGGGTTACCTTAAGCAGAAGAAACGGTGTGATAACATTGTAAGCCATGTGGAAATAATCTCCAGCACTCGGTTTGTTCAGAGGGAACCACTCCAGAGGAAGGATTATCTGAGGACAGGAGGGGGAAAAGAAGCACATCAGCATCTCCTCACCCCCCCCAGCTCGTGGTCACAGCCCCATCACCGGGTGAAAGACAGGGAGGGAGAAAATCTTGGGAATGCTGCTGGTTTCTCATGGTCAGTTTGACTTCAGGGAGCTGTTAGTAACCAGGTTGGGCAGCTCTTCTCGGAGTGAACATCCCACAAAGCCCAGCTGGAAGTGGGTGCTCAGTGAGCAGCTCAGGGTTCACTATCACTGCCTGTGGGGCCAAGGAAGGAATTTGGGAATGCTGCAGCACTGGATCTCCCTTAACCCTCTGCCATGTCCAGGTGCCAGCTATAAAACATTCCATTTGAGGGGAATGGCCACTTCTGTCCTGCTCCAGCTGGAGAGCAGGAGCTCCAAGCTCTGGAGATACAGGCAAGGTATGGGAAGAGCAGCAGGAACCTCCCCAGTCCCTTTTGTTATGAAAACATGAAGTTGTGGGACAGATAACATGGAACAGCCTCCCCAGGTCCCTTCTGTTGTGGAAACATGAAGCTGTGGGAGAGATGACACAGAACAAGTTTCACAGGAGACCTTGCCCAGGACTGGAGAAGGATCCCACTTGATCCCACTTACACCAGCACATCCCAGCGGTCCCTCTCTCGGGGAACAGCTCCCTTTGGAGCAGGAGACAGCCCATGGGGACCACCCTCCCCCCCAGATAAGTGGAGGCCTGTGCCCCCCTGGCTCACCATGGCGATGGGACGCCCAAAGTCCAGCACCCAGTTCTGCAGAGTGAAGTAGAACCACAGGTCCAGGTGGAACGGGGACGTCTTGAAGGTGTCCTCGCCCTTCACCGCCCCGTGCCTGGAGGGACAGAGGGACAGGGTCAGCCTGAGCCCCTGGAACAGGGCTTTGAGCACTCCAGGGCTCCATCCCCACACAAATCCTGCGCTTCCCTGGCTGCTGGAGCATCACCAGGCTTTGGGATCTCTGGAATAACAAAGTTGAGGAGGAGGAGGAAGGACAGGAAGGCAAAAAGCTGTTACTGTCACTGGGCCATCCCTGTGGGAAGACTCTTCCTGGCCGAGAAGCAGCACAAAATCAAGGTGAAAAGTGCTGAATTAAGTGCAACTATTTTTAACTTTTACATGACAAAGCAAAATCCCAACTCCCACGGCACCTGAGGCAGCGATTCCTGGTGGTATTCCAGCACCGGGATGCTGTGGATGCACTATCACCTTCATCTCCTGCTCTGAAGATCCTCCTCTGCCTCTGCAGAGCGAGGCCTCATCCAACCCCGCTGAAGTCCTTCCATGAAATGACCCTCCAGCACCTCTGGACCGTCACATCCCCACGGGAAAAGGGGAGGAATCGCTCTCCTGGTGCCGAGACCGGAGCGGCGCCACCCGGATCAGCCTCGAGCTTGTGGCACCTGAGCCCACGGTCCAGAGTGGGAAAGGTGTCCCTGTCCGCGGCAGGGGGGGTGGGACGAGATGATCTTTGAGGTCCCTTCCAGCCCAAACCATTCCGTGATGATTCCATGAAAGCCGGTGGACGGAGGATGAGGATGGTGGTACCCGGGATGAGCCGCTGTGCCCTGGAGGAGCTGGGAATGCTGCGGCTCCCAGGAAAAGGCATCCCAGGTAAGCCAGGATTCCCTGGGCAAGGCTGAATAGGGGAATCCTACCCGAGGCTGGGGCATCCCGACCCTCCGGGATGCCCGGCATGCCCTGGACCCCCGCAGCATCCCGGCCGGGGCGGTGGGATGCGGGATGGGGCTGGATGGCGCTGGCGCGTCCTGGGGGTGCTCGGGGATGGATAACCCGGGGTGATCGCGTGGGGGTAGAACCCCAGTGATGGGGGATGAGGTTTCCCGTTCCCAACCCCGTCCCCAGTCTCACCTGCCCGGGAAGAGCGCCCCGGCGGGCGGAGGGGAGCCCGGGGCCGCCGCCGGGAACGGCCGGCGCCGCGCCGAGCCCTGCATGAGCCCGGCCCGGGGGGGTTCCCGGTGCCGGTGGCGGTGGCAGTACCAGCCCCGCTGCCCGTGCCCGTCCCGCTCCCAGCCCGGCCGGGGCCGAGCGGCGGCTGCGCGGGGGCCGCCCCGGGACCGCCCCGACGGGGCGGGGGCTGCGCCGCCCTCCCCCGGCAGCAACGGGGCGAGCGCCGGGGGTTTGGATTGAGAGGCAGCGAAAGGAGCGGGGCGATGTTTAACCCCTCGTTTGATGGGTGGACAGACATAGCCCGGCCACCAGAGCGGGCTCCGAGCTGGGGAAAAGGCTGGCAGGGAAGAGCAGCTCGTTGCCGGGCGATCGCTCTCAGCCCCGAGGTCTGGTGGCAGTCAGGGGATGGAGCTCAGCTGGTGGCCACGGGCAAATCCCTGCGTGTGTCCCCACTTCCCTGTGTCCCTCAGGGGATGAAGCAAACGGACAGGATTAGCCTGGTGGGCCATAGGACGTGGATTCCACGCTCTGTTCCCTCTCCCCAGTTTTGGCTGGATAAAGGCCACCGGGCCGGGATGACTCAGGGGCACTGGGAGTGAGAGGCAGGGAAGGATTTGCTCCCTTTGGGACTAAGTTTGCACTTCCTGGGATTTGGAGTTTAGGGTCTAAATCGGGAGGTGCATCCACACCTGAAACAAGCAGAGTTCGGGTGCAGCTTAAGGAGAGCAGGTGTTAAATGGGTAAAGTGGGTTTGTAGAATTCCACAACAGTTTAGGTTGGAAACGACCTTAAAGCTCATCCAGTTCCACCCTGTTCCGCTATCCCAGGTTGCTCCAACCTGGCCTTGGACACCTACAGGGGTGGGGCAGCCACAGCTTCTGTGGGCAACCTGTGCCAGGACCTCCCCACCCTCCCAGGGAAGAAGGTTTGATGCACTGGAACCCTTTGGCTTCTGCTCCTGGGCAGCTCCAGGACTCTGGGGTTGGGCACGGAGGAGCTCAGGGATCACACAGGCTCTGGCACTCCCGGGATGGGCTCTGGGCTGGGAGCTCTTTGTGATCACACTGACATGTCCTGCCTCTGTTCCCTTGGATGTGCTCAGTTGGGTGGTAACTGGGGAAAAGAAGTGGGGAGAATTCCTTGCACGGAGGAATCACGGTCTGGAGCTCAGGGAGCTGGATCCAGCGGAGCTGATGAGGCTCCCAGGAGCTGCAGAACAGAGATCTCGGACTCTCTGCTCAGAGGTGCTGCCAGGAAGGAGGTGCTTCCTCAAGGGCTCCTCTCCACATCACTCCTGCTCACCCAGAGTGGCACCCAGAGAGAAATATCCTTGAAAAGTGGAGGAGCTCACAGAGGAAACGGAGACGAGTTCCACTTAATCTTCCCATGAACTCTTCTTGTTCTCTTGCTGTGCCTGACACGTGTACGTGGCTCTGAGGGGCTGACCCTCCTTGACTGGACACCCCTGGCTGTGTCCCCTCGGCTCTCCAGAGGCTCTGCCAGCCCCCCCTTGCTGCCATCCATAATGCACAGCCCACACAGAGCACCAGCTCGGGTTGCAAGGCTTTGAATTAACTATTAATAGGGTTGAGAGCAGAACTCCCCCCTGAGCACAAAGGCCCAACAGATGGTGCTCGGGGTGGGATCAGCTCACTGCCCGTCTCGAGTGGCTGCTCCTGGCCTGGGCACCTCCCAGGGGTGTGGGGAGAGGAGCTGGCAGAGGCCTGGAGAGGCCCTGCAGGTCACTGCAGCTCGTGGTTAAGCTGATATGGCACACTGGGGCCAGGGATGGCATCCCCAAAGCCAAGGAGGAAGGTCCTGCGTGTGCCAGCCTGGGTGGGGTGGAGGTGGGGCCGATGGGAGCTGCTGGTCCTGTCCTTCAAACAAACAGTGAAGTGATCCAAAGGAGAGCAGTCCCAGCCCAGTCCAACCCAGCCAGCCCACCTCAGTTGAACCAGTCCAGCCCAGCTGAACCCAGTCCAGCTGACCCATCCTGACTGAACCCGGCCCAGCCAGCCCAACCCATCCCAACTGAGCTCAGCCCAGTCCAACCAACCCATCCCAACTGAGCTCAGCCCAGTCTAACCCACCCAGTCCAACCAACCCATCCCAACTGAACCCAGCACAACCCAGCCCAGACCAACCAACCAAATCCAACTGAACCAGATCCAACCCAACCCAGCCCAACCTTACCCAGCCCAGCTGAACCAGAACCAGCCCAGCTCAGCTGAACCCAGCCCAAGCAAACCAGGGCCAGGAGGGCCAGCCTGGGGTCAGTCCCTGCATGGAGGGCAGGGCTGGGTGGGCAGCATTGCAGGTTCTGGGGAGGGAACAGAGCTCAGCCTGGAGAAAAGGAGGCTCAGGAGGGATCTTTTGGCTCTGCAACTCGCTGACAGGAGGGAGGAGCCAGGGGGGGTCGGGATCTGCTCCCAGGGAACAAGGGACAGGAGGACTCAAGCTGTGCCAGGGGAGGGTCAGGTTGGACATCAGGAGGAATTTCTTGCTGGAAAGGGTGGTGAGGCCTTGGCAGGGGCTGCCCAGGGAGGTTTGGAGTGCCCAGCCCTGGAGGTGTCCAAGGAAGGCCTGGATGTGGCACTCAGTGCTCTGGCCTGGGGACAAGGTGGGGATGGGGCACAGGGTGGACTTGGAGGTCTTTCTGAAGCAAAACAATTCCGCAGTGGAAATGTGGATTAAAAGTGGAGGTGGCAACACGTGCAGGCGAACAGCTGTGTGTAATTCTGTGTTACCGATCGCTGTGGCACCTGGGGACGCGGGTGGGTTGGTGGGTTGGTGGCGGCCTTGGCAGTGCTGGGTCGGCGGCTGGACTGGGTGGGCTGGGAGGGCTTTTACAACCCGCACGAGTGATTCCGTGACTGTCATTGCGCTATCCTGCGGCTCTTGAATTACGAGATTCTGTGATTCTGTAATTCTGTAACTCTGTGATTCCGTGACTCTGTGACTGCGTTTCCGTGGCTTTTAACCCTGCCATCCGGGGCCCGGAACGCCGCCGCCCGTGCCGCGGTTGCCGGTCGGGGCCGGGCTCGGGCTCGGCGCTTCCCGTTTCCGCCGGGCCGCGGGGCGGGCGGGGCGGCCGCGGGGCCCGGAGCGGCTCCGGAGCGCGGAGCGGGCAGCGGGC
>JAWWLV010000018.1:1438275-1453188 GCA_035041135.1 Platyrinchus mystaceus | reverse complement strand
CGCACACATGTATACACACATATGTATATAAACACACACATGTATACACACATATATGCATATAAACACACATACACACATGTATACACACATATATGTGTATAAACACATACACACATGTATTCACACACATATATGTATATACACACATATACACACGTATACACACACATGTATATACACACATATACACACGTATAGACACACATATGTATAAAAACACATACACACATGTATACACACATATATGTATATACACACATATGCACACATGTATACACACATATATGTATATACACACATGTATACACACATATATGTATATACACACATATACACACATGTATATACACATGTGTATACACACACAGGTATGTGTATATACACATATATGTATATACACACATACACATGTATACACACAGTTATGCACACATGTATACACACATGTATGTACACACACCTGCATGTATATACACACGTATTTGTACACATTTACATACATGTATGTATAAACACACGTACATGTACACACGTTTATACACACACATATATATACATATGTATATACACACATGTATATACATGTATATATACATATATATACATATATACATGTATATATATATGTATATACATGTATATATACATATATATACATATATACATGTATATATATGCACACACATATATGTACATATACATATATACACACACATATGAATATGTGCACATATATGTATATATACACACAGACACACAAAATGATCCCAGCCCAGCATCCCCAGTGGCCACTGGGAGGCTGGAAATGCTCTGGCAATGTCTGTGCACACACACACACACAGAGACACAGATGTATTTGTGATCCCACACAAATATGTATATATAAACCATATATAAGATAAATAATTAAAAATAAAATAATACATTTATATATATGTAAACACAGGTGGACAAACCCTCAGTCTTATGCACCAAGTTGCCTGTGAGCATGGATTCCCAGAGCTGGAAGAGATTTTATATATGTAAAAATTATATAAATATTTAAATTATATAAAATGTATATTTATAATATATTTAAATAGATTTTATATATAATTTGCAACATTTATTAATATATAATACATATATTATATAAATTTTATATAAAAATATATATGTATATTATATATTAAATCAATAATGTAATATATATAATGAATATATGTATATAATAAAAATGTGTAATAAATATATAAAACAAAATATATAAAAATCATTATTCTATATAATATATGTCTCATATATATTATCTAGTAATATAGATTTTATATATAAAAATATAATTTATATCATATATAATTTACATAATATATAATTTATATAATAGAATAATATATAATATAATAATATATAATGTATAAATTATAATATATAAATTATAAATGTATATTATAAACTATACAATTAATATATAAAATATAAATTACATTTTAAATTTTTATACTTATATATAAAATATATAATTACCTATAAATAATATACAATAGTATATTCATTATATGAATATATAATGAATATAATATATAATAAAATATAATATAAATACTTATTATAATACATAAATTTACTATTAAAATTATATTTGTAATATATAATATATATTATCCATATAGATTTTTCTATATAAATTATATATTATATATATATAACAAATTTAATAAATATATATTAAAATATATAAATATTATTAAAATCTCCTCCAGCTCTTGGAAACCATTCTCACAGTCAATTTGGTGCATAAGACTGAGGGTGTGTACACCTGTGTTTATATATATTTATTATTTTATTTTTAGGTTTATATATATATAACATGTATAACACACCCACATATAGATAAAATATACATATATCTATATATTTATATATGTGTATTTTATACACACACACACATAAATATAAATATAAATATAAATGGGATCCTGCCCATTCCTTGCTGACCTCCAGCCCTTTTCCTTGGTGTCCCAGGTATCCCAAGGCTGGGAAGGGGGGAAGGAGGGACTGTGTGGGGTCCACCAGCTCCGAGATGCTCCCAGAGGCCCAAACACCCCCTGCTCCCTGCACTGGGATTTGGGATTTGGGATCTCCAGGGTGTCCCTGCCCCCCTGCTGGCCCACCTCGATCCCAGTCAGCCACCAATCCGGGCACGAGGAATTCCCACTCCGGGTGGAGATGCCAGCAATGAAAAATCTCATTTTGGGTGTTTTTGCCCCCATTTTATACCATATTTGGGGCTGATTGTGCAGCAGATCTTCCCTTGTTCTCACAGAGGTGCAGCCCTGGCTGCTCATCCCAGCTGAGAGCATCCCTTTGGAAACAGGCTGGGAAAACCTCCCATCCCATAATAAATCAGTGGTGGGAAAAGGTCGGAGCCCCATCATCCTGCCCCGAATCCCAGAGGGATGAGAACACCCCCCTCAAACCCAACGAGTGTGGCACAGAAGGGGAACAGAGCCCGGCTGGTTTTAAAATAACTGTATTTTTAATCCTTAAAAAATACCAGGACGATATTTAACAACCTTCATTCCACATCCCGCAGAAATCCGCTTTCTTTCCATCCATAAAATTAATATTAGCATAAATAATTCTGGGATGCACAAGGACCACACTGCTGCCCAACAGCTGCTTTTGGGGGACCCCAGGTATGTACAGGTATGATACACGTGAGGGCCTTCCTGGCCACGAGCTCTCCCAAACTGCTCCCTTGGGAGAAAACACATCAAACTGCTTCGAATTCCTTCTTTTTTTATAGCTTTTAATTTTTTTTTTCCTCCTTTCCTTCAACAGGTAAATATTTTTAGAATAATTATGTACAGCTGGACACTGGAGATTTGCGTTTAAGGTGCTTTAACTCGCTATCGTTTCATTCAGTGCATTCAGAAGGCGGCAAATTAAAATCTCCACCTAATTACTCCTGTTAACGAAGGCAGTTTGAGAGCCGTGGCTGGCAAAGCCCAGGGAATGCTACAGGAATGAGCAATCCTCGCTTTTTTTATGGATATTGTTATTGTAAAGAGTTTTGCAGCCCCGGGGTTTGTCCCAGCCCACGGGACGCGTCGCTTTGGTGGCCCCTCGTCCCCTGTGTCGCTGCCACCTCATCGCAGACCCAGCTCGAAGCTCCTCTTGCCGTGGCATGACGAGGTTTGGGGTGGATTTTTTTGGTGTGTTTAAGGGCGGCTTTTTGGCTTTTGGGCCGGTTCAGGTGGTGTCACACAAAGGGCTGTTCTCTCCTCTCGATGCAAACCCAAGCTCAGCACCCAAATCCCTCGGTATCGAGGTGACCTCCTGCTCCGGGCTGGCGAGGGGCTGGCAGGGGGCACGGGGGGCTCCTGGCCCTGGCAGTGTCATTCCAGCCCCATGGAATTCTGCTCCTGCTCCGCCGCTCGCCTGCGGCTCCCGCTCTTAAAAAATCCCAGCTGTGGGGAGGAAAGAGAAACAAAACCCCCCTGTGATCTCAGGGCACTGCTGGGAAGTGTTTCTCCCTTCCTGGGGTATCTCCAGGAGGTTTAGACCCTGGGTATAAGAAATACGGAAGAGGAAAGAGGTTGGAGGAGCTTTTGGTGATTCCTGGGGGTGCTGAGGTGTGGGGGGTGTGGACATGGAGCTGTGGGGCCAAGGGGTCTGTCCATGCACGGGGGTCTCCACTGGGCCCCCACCACACGTGGCTTAGGGGCTGCTCACCTTCCAGAGCGCCAGGACCAGCAGGGCCAGGAGCAGGAGACCTCCTAAGGTGCTCCCCAGGATGATCCAGATGGGGATCTGCGACTCCTCGGGCTTGGAGATCTCAAATGTGATCTGTGGAGAGACAACACCAAATGTGATCTGTGAGGAGAGAGCACTAAAGGTGATCTGTGAGGAGAGAGCACTAAAGGTGATCTGTGAGGAGAGAGCAATAAAGGTCATCTGTGAGGAGAGAGCACCCAATGTGATCTGTGAGGAGAGAGCACCCAATGTGATCTGTGAAGAGACAACACCAAATGTGATCCGTGAGGAGAGAGCACCAAAGGTGATCTGTGAGGAGAGAGCACCCAATGTGATCTGTGAAGAGACAACACAAAAGGTGATCTGTGAGGAGAGAGCACTAAATGTGATCTGTGAGAACACCAAAGGTGATCTGTGAGAGCACCAAATGTGATCTGTGAGAGCACCCAATGTGATCTGTGAGAGCACTAAATGTGATCTGTGAGAGCACTAAATGTGATCTGTGAGGAGAGAACACCCAGTGTGATCTGTGAGAGCACCAAAGGTGATCTGTGAGAGCACCCAGTATGATCTGTGAGAGCACTAAATGTGATCTGTGAGGAGAGAGCACTAAATGTGATCTGTAAGGAGAGAACACCAAAGGTGATCTCTGACAGCACCCAGTGTGATCTGTGAGAGCACTAAATGTGATCTATGAGAGCACCAAATGTGATCTGTGAGGAGAGAGCACCCAATGTGATCTGTGAGAGCACCCAATGTGATCTGTGAGGAGAGAGCACCCAATGTGATCTGTGAGAGCACCCAATGTGATCTGTGAGAGCACCCAATGTGATCTGTGAGAGCACCCAACTGTGCTGGGGCTGCAGGGCAGTGATGGAGGGGTTGGGCAGGATTGTGGGCATACTGAGCACCTTCAACTTTGGGAGTCCTGCACCCCTGACTTGGCTGGGGTTTTCCCTCCTGGATCGGGTGGTTCCAGGACTGGAGCTGCCTGGCTCCGGCCACAACTGCACCGAGTTTCCCCGGGCTCTGCGGAGCTCAGTGCCTGGTGTGGGTCACTCCAGCCCTTCTGCCAACCACAGCGTTTTCCCCACTGGGGTCAGAGCAGGGTGTTGGGGTATCCCAAAGCTCTGCAGCCGTGTGTGCCCACCCATCCCACCGGGGCTCACCTGGCGACTGGGATCCTCCTCCCGGAAGACGAAGGGGCTCCCGAAGCGTCGCTGGAGAGCGGCGTTCGTGGTGAGCTTCAGTGACTTGAACTTCAGCTGCACAAAGAGGGGCTGGGGATGAGCATCACTCCTGGCAGAGGACCCACCACCCCCATGGGTGCCCCCCCTTTGCTCCCCACATGGCTTTGCATCCCTCAGGAACACTATGTGCACATCCATGGGGGAGGAGGATGCAGGTCAAGCAAAGAGTGTGGCTGAACGACGGCAAAAAGGACTTCTCAAATGAATCAAATTTGCATTAATTAATAATTATGAGATTAAATTCCAGCTGTGTGGGATGCTGGATGCACACACCAAGGGAATATGTGGGCTTTGGAAACAAAAATCACCCCACGCTTCTGGGCTTAATGGGAGGGAAGGAAACGTGGGACAGGAAAAAAAACCATGCATTTTTGGAGTGTGAGGGCTCCTTTGGGGGATTTCTCCTCAAAATCCACATGTCCACTTACTGCTTTCAGAGACTTCATCCACAGATTGCCACGCAAGTGCAAGTTCATCTCCTCGTTGGGGGCTAATTTCACATGGCAGTCGATGGAAACCACGTCGGAGTTGCTGTGGTTCTGCGGGGGGAGAGGTTTGTGGGGTGGGAGCATCGCTGGGGAAGGGGGAGAAACCCTCTGGGATCCATCCCTGGAACACTGAGGGGAGTGAGAACCAGACCCCAGTGGAGGGACCTTGTGCCTGTGCTCCCCTGTGGCCGTGGGGTATCCCTGTTCCGGGGTTTTCCCTCATTTCTGGGGGCAGCCCAGCCCCAGGATGCAGGACCAGCCCATGGGGTGTGTACCAGGTGTGGGGTGCGGGTCAGATCCTCCTCAGCTGGTGTCCTCCGGTAGTCAGTGGTGTTCCCCCAGAGGCTGCAGGTCGTGTTCTCCTGTGGGAGAAGCCCAGGCATGGACACAGGGACCACGGCAGCCACACCCCCCCATCGAGGCCAAATCCATCCGTGAACACACTGTCCCTGTGCCAGGCTCCTTCCACGGGCTCACCATGCCCTGGGATCTGCTCCCAGCCCTCACACCCCTACCACGCTGGCTCAAGCCCGGAGTTCACCCCAAACACAGCTTCCCAGACCCTCAGGAATTCACTGCACACTGGAGGGAGGTTTAGCTGAGAGAAATATTTGGACTAAACCCTTTGGCCGCTGCCATTTTCCACGTCTCCAGCCAAGGGAATGCAAAAGGGAGGGGGCCGGGGTGGGAGCCAGGGCTGTCCATGCAGGTGCTGCAAAAAAGACACACCATGACATTCCTCCACCCCCCAGCCCCGTGCAGAAGGGACCCTGAACTGGGATGCAATCCCATGCTACCTGGTCCAGCAGGAAGTCAGTGAGGAGCAGGAGGCGGTTGCCAGCCCGGGTGGCCACGGGGACGGTGATCCTGATGGTCACCCCGTCCACGGGGAAGAAGCCCAGGTTCTGCAGCTGGGAGGGGAGAGGACAGGGATGTGACCGTGGCACATCCCACCCCCAGGGTGGCACTGGGGGGGTCCCTCAGCCGGCTGGAGCCCCCTCCTCACCTTGAAGGTGCAGTGGAAGGGGGGGCCGATGCTGTCGTATCTCTCCAGGGAGCTGTTGGACCTGATCTCGTAGTAGTCCAGGCTTGACGTCCTGTCGTGACAAGGGATGACAAGTCGTGAGCTGGGCTTGGAATGAAGCACCCCAGCACCCCCAGCCCCTCCCCAGGCAGGGCTCGAGGTCCTCCTGGCTCCATTTTGGATGGAAACCAGCGCCCGACTTCCCCTCGTGCAAAAAGAAAGGGGGGTTTTAACGCCCCTGCAGGACTTCCCCTTTCTTTGTAGGATTTTTAATATAACAGAGACATCCAAGGAAGGCCCTGGCTGGGGGTTTGAGTGTCATGTGTCAGAGGAGGTCAAATCAATCTCTGTTTTGCAGCTGGAGAAGAGGGGAAGGAGCCAGGAGCATCCAAAGGGTCCTGTGGGATCCCATCCAGGAGCACCTGCGATGGGACACGTGCTCACCCACGTCATCACATGGGACACGTGGCCCCAAATCCCCACATTCTCTGCAGTTATTTCCCCCTTTTTTCACCCCAAGGTTCCCAAATTTGATATTTTTCTGGGCTGTTCTTTCTCTCCAAGTTTTCCCTTGGAGAAGAACGACTCTGATGTTTGTTAAGAGGAGAATCCCCTCGCTGCCCATAAATCCCGAGTATTAAAGTGGTTTTATTATCAGTGTCTTAGGCTAAAAAAACCCCAAAACTATAAAATGACTGAAGGTCTCAAAAATCTCCTAAGGAGTACAGCAAGCAGTGCCAGGGAATGTGCTTCTGGGGTCCATGATTTTTCCTATCATCAGGTTAATAAATTATTTGTGCCTTCACCCCTCACTCTCCTGGTGATTCCACACATATCCCTCAGCTGAGCTTCTCTCCCATGGCTTTAATGGGATGGCAAAAGGCCCAGACACTGGAAACACCTGTTATGGACATTATTACCTACAATAAGTACTTTTTTTTCCCCTTCTTAAAAAATTGCCCTCACACCTCTTTAATAACACTTGTGCCTGTAAATGTGGTGAGAGCACAGCACCTCGTCGCTGGTGATTTTTATAAGGGATGTCCCGGATTTTATGAGCCCTTCAGCCCCTGTTTTTAAAGAGATTCCCCAAATTAAAGCTGGGTTTGTGTTCGGTTTTCCCAAGGGACACCTTTCCTGCAGTCTGGGACCTCCCAGGAGCTGCAGCCCCTTCCCAAACACACACCTGGTGAAGAGCAGGTCGGCTTCGTACTTCAGGTGGAAATTGAGGTGGGCAAAGTTGTCCTCCTTGGTGCTCTCCTTCTCCTCACTGTCACTGGAACAGCAGCAGGGCCAGAGGGGGTGAGGCAGGAGCCTGATGCCCCTCTGATACTTTTTTAGGTGGTCATAGGAAGGGGAAGGGCTGAACTTCTGCTTTGTGGTCAAAGTGTAAAGATAAGCAATTTTATTCTGTGATTTTTTTTATCCGTCTACGTAAAAGACTGGAGAGAGGTGTCACACACAGCAGCCTCTAAGTGGTGCAGGTGAATCCCACTCTGCTCTAATAACTGATGAAAATTAAAAAAAAAAAATATTTTTCTGTATTGAAATTTCACTTTCCTGTTGGAAATCTCTCCCTGTGCAGGAAGGGTGAGTGAGGAGAATTTTGAGGTATTTTACCTGGGAAATCTTTGCAGTGTGAGGGTGGATGAGAAAGCAGCACTGGCTGGAGATCCAGCAGAGCCTGGCAGTGACTGCACAGCCTCACACACACAGGAAAATGATGGGTATAAATATATAGATAAATAAAAATAGCCTGATTTGTGAGCACGGGGATGGAAAACAGGTTTCCTTGTGGGTATTTCCTGGGTAAAGCCTCCAGGTTGTTCCAGGATGCTCCATCCCTGGAAGTGTCCAAAGCCAGGCTGGATAGGGCTTGGAGCAACCTGGGCTAGTGGAAGGTGTTCCTGCCCATGGCAGGGGGTGGAATGGGATGAGTTTTACGATCCCTTCCAACCCAAACCATTCCAGAATTCCGTGATCCCGTTGCCCCCACAAAGATGTTCAAGGGAGAAAACCACCACTGACCTGCTGGCAATCATGTAGATCTCCATGTTCTCCAAGAAAACCGACTTGCTGAACTCAAAATCCAGGCGAAAAGCTACCTGTGGAGTGGAGAAAACATTAGGGGGAAAAACATCCCCCAGAAGGGATGAGGGACTCTGGGTCAGAGCATCGCCACGATCTGCAACAGGAGATGGTGCTGGCTTTGAGCAGAGCCTTTCCAGGGACAGAGGAGGATTTGCAGGATTTATTCCAGCCCCTCATGGTGCATTTTTTCCCCCTGAGGCTGGAGGAGGGAACAGCTCCCCTTGGGAAGATGATCTCTCCCGGGGAGCGGCAGCGAGAGGCCGCTGCGCTCGCTCCATCTGCGGCCCGGGGGAGGGAGCTGAGAGAGCCAACAACAATAAAATGTGATAAATGTCACATCTGCAGCCTGTGGCAATGACCTCAAACTGTCTGGGACAGCGCAGCTGACTATAATATTAAAGCTCCTGCTGCTCTGGGGCCAAATTTCCATTTCCAGCTTGTCTTTGCTTTGGCAGGACCTGCAGTACCTGGTGCCACGCAGATGCATTCCCAGCCCCCCGAGGTCATGGGGAGCTGGGCTGGAGCTCCTCGGGCAGCCACAGGCATCTGAGAGGGCTTTTTTGGGAGCTCACAAGCTGAGTGAGGTGCCTGGAGCTCATTCATCATCATCATCATCAAGCTTCTGACAAGGAAAAGCTTCAGACGGATACAGGAGCTGGGGAGATTTTATCTCCACATCACTCTTGTGTTGGCCACTCTTCCCACAAGGGTGCAGGGTGGGATTTCACATGGATGCCCAGTGGCTGCATCTCCTCACTTTTTCTTCCCACCTTATTTCTGCATTTAATGTTTGCAAAGGGCTTTTTGTCTTATAAAAACGATGCTCACAGGACCTGAGCTCATCCTGAGTGCTGGGAACCACTGGGAGCTGTGGTTCAGAGGGTGCCACCAGCCCAAAGGGGCATGGACAGGCTCAGAGCAGGGTCCAGAGGCACCCCAGAGCAAGGAAAATCTCTCAGGCAGGGAAGGGTGAGAGCTTGCTCCTCGTTCCCATGGAGCTCAGGGAAGTTACCATCAGTGGTTTGAAGCCAACATTAAATTGCTGCAAAGGCCTGGAGTCCAACTCTGTGACCTGCAGGAGCTGGTTTTGACTCTGGGGCTCTCCCAGCACCAAGGCAGCATCCCAACCATCCCTAACACACCCTTCTGACTCCAACAAGGGGCAGAGAAAGAGAAGAAACCAAATATTCGCCTTTTAAAGTCCTGTTCAAAGCCGCCCAGCCCAGCAGATGGGTGGGGGTGACCCTGTGGCCATGCTGGGGGCAGAGGGCTCCTGTCCCATGGGTGAAGCCTCAGGTGGGCAGGAGGGGACATCTTTACCTTGGCCTTGGCTCTGAAGAAGGGGTAGCTGACGTTGCACACTCTCTTGTTGGGGTGCCTGTCGTCAGCCGTGCAGTCGATGTTGACGTCGGTGTCGTCCTAAAACGGGACACGAATTGTCCATGACATTGGAAGGAGCCCCTTGGCCCACCTGTCATGAGGGCAGGAAACACACCCATGGGGCTCCAAGCGGGCTTTAACTTTGGGAAAAACAACCAACCAGCCAACAAACCCACCAGGCAACAAACCAACAGAATAACGAAGTCGTGAATGAAGGAACGGGACAATCAACCCACCCAAAAAACCAACCTCCCACCCCACCCCGCTGGCTGCAGGCTGGGAATCCTTCCTGTGCATTCCTTGGCATTCCTGGAGAGGGGCATTTCTAGCAAACAACTTCCAGCCCTCTGATTTAAATCCTCTTTATGAATTGAACGAATGAACAGTGAATGAATGAACCCGATTGTTCTTGGCACTGGAATCGGGAAGGAGATTTTCCCGTGGCGAGGAGTCCCCGGGAAGCACCAAGGGATAACAGGAGCTAGTTTTCTGCATGGCCACCAGCTAAAGCCTGGTGTTTAATTTCCTCATCTCAACAATTACATTCCTGCTGCTGGAACACCTTCCATGTCTCCAGCCCACTGCAAAGCCCAGTCCCAGGTGGAATGGGAAGGGATGGGATGAGACATCAACCCTGCTCTGCCTCCTCTGCAGCCCTACAAGAGGCTGTAGCCTGGTTGTGAGCAGGTGTCCACCCTCACCATGAGACAAAGAGCTGTTCCAGCTTTTATCCCCGTGTTAGACCCCCTCAAGGGTCTCAGTTTGAGCTGCTGCCACCAGACAAGTCCTGCCCAGGAGCCAAAACATCCCAGCCTTGACAGCCCCCAGCAGCAGCCTGGACCTTCCTCCCACTCCTCTGCCGAGATTATGGACTTCTTAGGGCCACAGCTACTTTTTATTTATCTGACACATCCAACCCATCCCCTGGGGGTGGCAGTGTGCTGATTTCTGAGGAGCAGCAGCCAGGCCCCCCTTTAGCACTGACACTTCCATAACCAGCTGCAAAATACTTCCTACCACCACTCCTGCACGAGGCTTTCTGTCACCCACCACTGGCAGGGTTTCCCCCCCTCACTTAATCTGCAGTAAATCCCTCAAAAAAAAAGCATTTTTCTTCTTTTGTGGGCAGCGTGCCCCACAATTTTCCCTTGGCAAACAGAGGCAGGAGATGGGATCTGTGGTGGGGATGAAGTCACTGGGGGGATGAGGGAGGGCTCAGCAGCATCAGCACATTTCCCAAACCTCGCTGGGAAAAGGGAGGAGTCACGTGGAGACCAAGAGAGCGGTGGGGGTGAAATTTTGGGGAGGGTGGGAGTGGATGGGGCACGAGGGGCTCATCCAGGGGACAACTGTAGAGAGGTGGCATCACACTGAGCTGTGACCACACTCCCATCATCAGCCCTTCCTTCCAGGAGTTACATCTCAGCTGTAAAAATCCCCCCCTGACAGGAACTTGGCCACGGACAAGGGAGTATTTTTAAACTACCGGAGCAGAAAAATAAAGAGGGGAAATAATTTCATCTGCCTTCGACCTTCTTTCGGGCTCTTAAAATCTCTGTATTTCCAAAATAAAGAGCTGGAAGGGCTGTAAGTGCTTAGAAACTAAGACCATAAACATGCCTGATTTATGAGGGATGGAGACACTTTTTGGGCCCTGCTTTAGGATGCAGCTTCCTCCTCCAGCCGGGATCAGGAGCGGCCCTGGAAGCCTCACCTTGGGGATCAGGCTGGCGAGCTGGAGGTTCCTGGAGAAGGAGATGTTGAGGACGGTGCTGTAGGCGTTCTCCCCACGGTTCTCCAGCGTTGCCTCCACGGCCACCCTCCTCCTGCTGCTCTCCAGGACGGACACGGAGGTGTCGAAGGACAGGCTGAAGGCCGAGCATTCCGGGGGGCCCCTCCGGAGCACCCGCCGGCAGAATTCCCTGGAACAGGGGGGAATTCCCAGGGTTTGAAGCCCACAGTGCATGGAAATCCCCGCCCTCCCTCCGTCCCCATGCGCTGCTACGGAAAGAGGAATCGAATTCCTCCCGTTGTCCAGCGTTTTGCTTGCTGGGGTTTTTGGCTGACGGGGTGGAGCTTCCTCAGACATCACCAGGAGGGCTCAGTATAGATGGGATGCAAGGAAGGAACAGATCCCATGCCATCAGCAAAGGGCTAGACCAGGTGGCTCCAAGCCCCATCCAACCTCGGACACTTCCAGGGATCCAGGGGCAGCCACAGCTTCTCTGGCAAAACTGTGCCAGGGCCTCCCCACCCTCCCAGCCAGGAATTCCTTCCCAGTATCCCATCTAGCCAACCCCCCTTGTCCTGTCCTTCCAGGCCTTTGTAAATAGTTAATCTCCAGCTCTCTTGGAGCCCCTTTAGGCCCTGCAAGGGGCTCTCAGGTCTCCCTGGATCCTTCTCTTCTCCAGGTGAACCCCCCCAGCTCTCCCAGCCTGGCTCCAGAGCAGAGGGGCTCCAGCTCTGGGAGCAGCTCCATGGCCTCCTCTGGACTCACCAAATAACCTCTAAAAGCTCTTTAGCCAACGAGCTGTGCTGTGCAATTATTTCCTGTGAGTCAAGCCCGTAATTGCCAGGTGGGTAATGCCAGCCTTGCATTTATTCCCCCCTGTTATTTTCTGATTTGTCTCCCTGGGACTCATCACCATGGCACCAAATATTAGTTGTTTTTTGTGAATTCCCTGGAAAAACACTGATTCATTCCAGACAGGGAGCAGGCAGAGGCTCAGAGAGCCACTGGAGCACCTCGTGGAGGGGTTGGATGAACCTCGTGGTGGTGCTGGGTGAAGCACCAGCTGCAATGTCAGAATTTACGGAACATGGGGATGGATTTTGGAGCCTCCCCCAGTTTGTGATGCTGGTTGGAGGATGCTCTGGGTGAGCTACTCACATGGCACTGGGGACATCGCTCCTGGCGTCCAGGACCAGGTCAGGGACACAGTGCTCGTCCTCATTGCACCCATTCCAGAAAGGGACCTGAGGGGGACGATGGGAGCAGCTCAGGGACCATTTGTGCCCCAGGGTGGGGACATGGGCTGTGACCCCAGGCTGCAGCAGCGCCCAACCCACCCTGTCATAGGACAGATCAAGGTGAACAGCAAATGTTACACCCAGAGACCGATAAAAGGCCCCCTGGGAGGTGGGTGCTGCACCTACCGAGACCCTGAGGGAGGTGGGCCACCCGTCATCCAGCATGGGGCCGTGCTCCGGGTGCTCCAGCTCGTAGTCGACGGAGAACGTCACCGGCTTCACGTAGTCCGCTGTGTCCTGTGGGTGGGAAGGGCCAGTGAGGAGGACAGGGCTGCTCTTGGGGAGGGGCAGCACCACAAAGTGTCCCCTTAAAGGGGGGCAGGTCTGTCCTGCAGCCCCAGCCGGGGCTCATCCAGAGGTAAGGAAGCTCCAGGAGCTCCCCGGGGCGCAGAGATGCTCCGGGATGAGATGCTTCTTGGGCTGAATCACAAGCTCCGTCTTGAGCTCCAGCCTCAAACTTCCCAAAAGTTCAGTGCAGTTCAGGCCAGGGCTTGGGGCCAGGCCAGTCTGGCAGCTCGGTCCTGCCTGGCCTCCACAATATTCTCATCACTCCCTGGGAATGTTTGACTTTGGCCAGGTTTGTGCATCAGCTGCTCCCTGCGAGCGAGGCTCTGCAGAGGGCTCCGCCAGCTCTGCACCCAGGGGTGGGACCCTGCCGGTTAGAGGGTGCAGAGGGTGAGCCCAGCAGGGACTGGCATGGAGGCACTCGGTTCCCGATGGAAACAGCGAGTGTTTTGGAGCAGGAGGACCAGCCTGCCCCGGGGATCGGGAGTGCACGGCCAGCGGCTCGTGGATCAGAGCACACACAGGCTGGGCCTGAATGAAGTCAGTGCCTGGGGACGCAGCAGCTGCCACGTGCTGGCAGCTCCATCCCCGACCACATCAAGCCCAGCGGGAAGCGACCCAGTCTGCGGGATGACGCTCATTCCCGGCCCCGCGAAGCCTTCGAGGCTCCGGCAGCAACATCCCGGCTCATCCCGGCGGAGAGCGCCTTCAGCGGGGCTGGCTGAGGAGGAGACCCCCGCCTCGAGCTCCCGCAGACTCACCAGGACGTGGAAGGGGAGCCTCTGGCAGCGCTCCTGCCCGGCCGGCAGCACCACGGCCCGCTGTGCCGGCCGCTCGCCGCCCTCGTCCAGGTGAGCCCTCGGCGTGTAGCGCCGCTCGTCCAGCGTGGTGTTGAACCGCAGCCCTGCGGGGACAGCGGGGCTCAGGGGTCCTCCGGGCTCACCCAGGGAGACACCCCCCCGGAGGGTGGGCTCCTGCACCCCTGGGAGCACACTGAGGGAAATCCGGGACGATCAGGTTGCGGCCAGCGCTGCCCGTTTCTGACGGACATTCCTGTTGGGCAAAGCGGCTGCTCTGCTGGAGGAGCTTTAGAAAGGCATTTGCTGCAGACACTGCTTTAAATCCGGGCAGGAGATACAATTATTTGCTCCCATGGAGCTGTTCTGGGGGTATCCTACCCCCTCCATGCTCCTGGCCTGGATGCTTTATGGAGATCATTTGCTTCCTGCACTGCTGTTGGAAAGAGACTGAAGATTCCCAACCCAGTCCCAAGCAGGGTGGGATTTCACAGAACCACAGAATCCCAGAATGGTTTGGGTTGAAAGCACCTCAAAATCCATCTCATCCCACCCCCAGGGACACCTTCCACTAGCCCAGGTTGCTCCAGGCCTCGTCCAACCTGGCCTGGGATTCTTCCAAGGATCCAGGGGCGGCCACAGCTTCTCTGGGCAACCTGTGCCAGGGCCTCCCCACCCTCACAGCCAGGAATCATAGAATCATAGAATCAGAAAGGACCTCTGAGATCATCAAGTCCAACCCTTGATCCCATCTCCCATCTCTCCCTGCCCTCTGGCAGTGGGAAGCCATTCCCTGTGTCCTGTCCCTCCATCCCTTGTCCCCAGTC
>JAWWLV010000018.1:1395041-1415198 GCA_035041135.1 Platyrinchus mystaceus | reverse complement strand
GCATCCCGCGCTCCCCCCCCCTCCCCCCCTACACCCCCACCCCGCGCCCGCGGAGCGCTCGCCCCTCCGCGCCACCCGCATGACTGTCACCAAGGTAAGGACACGGACCTGCCCCCCCCGCGCCCCGCAAGGTGCTGACCGGGGGCTGCGGAGCGAGCGGGGCCCGCCCGACCCCTTCCCCTTCCCCCCCCTCCCCGGCCCGAGCGTCCTGCTTTTTATTTCTCTGGTTTAATGGATTTTATTGTCCCCGCGCCCCTCCCGCTCCAGCGGCCGCTCCAGCCCCGCAGCTCTGCTGCAGTTTTAACCCTTGGAGAGGGCGGCCGGCCGGGCCGAGCACCCCCCCGGGGGCTGAGCACCCCCCGTCCCCCGGTCCGAGCATCCCCCCGAGGGCTGAGCATCCCCCTCGGACCGAGCGTTCCCCCCAAACTGAGCATCCCCCCCAGACCGAGCAACCCCCGGGCCGAGCATCCCCCGTGAGCCGGACATCCCCCCAAATCGAGCATCCCCCCCGCGGCCCGGGCATCCCCCGAGGGTCGAGCATCCCCTCGGAGGTCGAGCACCGCCCCCCCCCCCGGCCCGAGCATCCCCCGGGGGGACCCCGCTCTAAGCCGCTTTCCGCTCGGCAGATGCTGCCCAGACCTCTACAGGTGGCTGCCGGCTTGGCTGGGAAGGCGGGGGGGGGGGGGACCCTCGGGAATGGGGCTGGGGGGGATTAAGGAGCGAGACGGGGGGGTTCGAGGTGGAAGAGGGTCGGTGGCGGCTGAGCGGGCTCACCCCGAGCAGAGCGGAGGGGGCGGGGGGATGTGGAGCCCCCCAAACCCGCGCTCTGTCCGGCTGCGGGCTCAGCCTCGTGGCTCTCCCGGATTCCTGCGGCGCAGGGAAGGCTGTGCTTGCCGAGGACTGGTGCCCGTTTGTCCCCATCCCCACCGGGAGCCGAGTTCATCCCCTCCCACTCCCCCATCCAGCAGCAGGTCCAGGTTGTGCCAGGGGGACACGGGATGGGGGCGGCCCAGAGCACCCGAAATCCTGCTGGATTCGGGGTGATATGGCAGCGTCCGGAGGAAAGGAGCCACCTGCATCCTGTGGGAGCCACAGGGCTGTGGGAGCAGAGCTGGACCTGCCTGTCCCACACCCACGTCCTTGCTCTGTGTCCCTGACACCCCACACACTCTCGGGGGGACTCTGCAGACCCCCCAGCAAAGGGCTGCCTGGTCCTGGCCATGGCTGGAAGGGTCTGGGTGGGCTCTGATCCCCATCCTGGGAGTGGGACTGGTGGTCCCTGTGGGTGCTGGGAGCCCCAGGGCTGCTCTGGGTGGTGGCAGGGACTGGGACTGGGGGGGGTGTTGGGCAGGGCACTGCATTGACTGGTTTGGTGCTCGCAGAGTGGGAGCAGACAGGGCTGAACTGCCCTGGTCCTTCTCCAAGCCCTGAGGTGTTCCATGGTCCAGGAGGGCTGTGGGAGCTGTGCTCTGCCTGCTGCTTTGCCCCCCAAAGTCTCTGCTCTCCTGGCAGGAGGGAACACACAGCAGGGAAATTTGGGAATGTCCAAATACCCCGGAGCAGCTCCAGAGCCACACTGGTGGCTCCCCAGTGAAAATGGGGAGAACTCCCTCTTTCCCATCATTTTCTTTGGCAAATAACGTGTGTTTTGCCCCCTCAGCTCTTTCTGGGCTCTCACCAGAGCTGGCCTTTGTGGTTGGGTATTTCCCTGTGCCTTGTCCTGTGCTGTGCCATCCCACAGCCCCTGCCAGACCCACCACCATCCCTGCTCCAGGAAAAGTGTGTTTCCAGCAGTTCTGGGTGCTGAGAGAGGGGTTGATGGGCAGAGCTCAAACTGGGTTGAAAACAGCTCCAACTGGGAGGAAAGAGCCACAAAGTCCCCGGTGCAGGGTCACAGTTGGAAGCCAGGCTGGTGAATTTGTAGAGCTCATTAACAGGTTTGTTCTGGGTGTGAACAGATTTATTCAGAGCTACGTTGGGAAAAGGCTGCAGGGCTGTTGGGGAAGCACCTGCAGGAGGGGGGGGGAAGGACCCTGCTGGTAATTTTCGAGGAATGGAGGTGCAAAAATTGGAAGTTCCGTGTCATCTGCACCTGATTTGCTTTCATTAAATCAGTGTAAAGCTTTAATACACCCTATGGATTTTATTTCCTGCAATGTGGATTGAAAAAGAAAGCCCTAGAGTAGGTTCCTGACCTGGCACAGCATCAGTGCCAGGATCTTTCCAACCATATTGAGGTCCAAACCCCAGCACAGAGGTGGGGAACATGTCCTTCAGTCACTGGTCCTTCCCTGTGGCCCAGGCTGGTGTGGAGAGGGAAAAATGAAGTGGCACAAGGATATGAGGGAGAGGAGATGCTTTTCCTGGGGGTTTGGGGCTGTCAGGAGTCAGTGCAAGGTGGGGATTCAGGGAAGGGTCTGGTGATCCAAAGCTGGGGGGAATGGTGGGATTTGGGGACTGGGAATTGCCTGGGTGTTCCCAGGGGGGAGCCCCAGGAGACCTGGGGAGTCTCCATCCTGCCCAGTCTGACTAAAACCAGTACAGGCCACAGCTCCCAGTGCTGTCAGGGACCATTGGGGATGTTCCTGCAGCAGCTCCCACGCTGGGGCTGCTTCCCAGGCAGTGCTGGAAACAGGAGCCCTGGGCAGGTTTTGCCAAGCTTGGTAAATATTCCTAAGTCATCCTGAGAGGAAAATCCATTTGAAAATCGGGTGCAGGGGCCTAAAGCCAGGCAGAGCTTTCCCGAGGCATCAGGGGCACAACAAGCTTTTCCAGGGATGTGGGGGGATGTGGAAAGGCAAGGAGGGGGCTGGAATATCTGCTGTCAGCATGTGAAAGGAGCTGGTTCCATCCCTGTCCCAAGCCACCCCCTTCCCTCCCACGGGAAGGAGCTCAAGCAGCCGCAGCACATCCCAGATCCCAGATTTTGGGGGAGTTTGGAACCCGGGAGAGTTTCGGGAGGTTATAAATAGGATGGAGATGGAGCAGCTGAAGTGCAGGGAGAGCCCACACTCTGGGAGCTGCCCAAATGCTGCCTCCCTGGCCTGGCATGGATGGCATGGCATGGCCACTCCAGCTCTGCCTGCCAGGGCTTCCTCCAGCAAGGCCTTCAGCTGGGAAGGTGCTGTTGGAATCAGGGACAGCTTCATGCCTGGTCCTGCAGTAGTCTGGGGTCAGGTTTGGTCTCTGTGCCTTGGAAAGCGAAACCCAGCCCAGTTCCAGGAGTTCCTGGGGGTCAGTGGGTAATTCCTCACCCTGGAAAGGAGGAGCAGGAGGAGCAGGGAGCCAGGCTGAGTGGGAAGAGGGATGTGAGTCATGGGATGGCCAACAGAAGCAGGAGGAGGAAAGACATTCATCTGCCAGCAAAGTGGTAACGGGATGGCTGGGGATGCCCAAGTGGGAGTCCTGTGGTCAGGGAAGGGCTGGACAAATTTAACCTCGGATCAGGGTGTGTTTTGGCAAGGCAGAAGTCCATGGTGCTCCCAGCCATTCCCAGGGGCTGCTTCCAAAGCCCCAGATATAATTAACCATGAGACAAATTAATAGGGGCCTGGGGGTGTGCGTGTGTGTGGGGTTAATTTGGGGAAGAGAGTTTTTTAATAGCTGGAGATTTTCCCAAAAGAAGCCATTTAAAGGAGATGCCATCTGGGAGGTTCCTGGGTGAGCCCCAGGTCTCCTCTGGCTTTGCAGTGGTTTTCACTGGCATTGGCTGTGGAGCCCAAGGAATGGCTCCTCCTGGAAGAGCAGCAAGGACAGGGATCCACACCCAGAACCCAGAGAGGAAACTGCAACTCCTGCCTGTCGTGATCACAGCAAACCAGTGAAGTGACCCTCGACTGGGAGGTTCCTGGTGGGAAGTCATGATGTCCTCTGGCACCTTGGGAAGGGCAGATTTGGAGTGTCTGAGGCAAATGCTGACCCGTGGAAAAGCTGATAGTGGTTCAATCAGTCAGATATTGATTGAAGGCACTGGGCCGTGTCAGCAGAAATTGGATTGGACAGCATGGACTGGTTGGAGTTCCAGGGAAATAATGGGTCAAGTCTTCCAAAAAGTGAATTTCACAGAGCACTGTGTGTGCTCTGATGTTTGAGAACCAACCCCAAACACCTTCAGGGCCTAAAGGGGCTCCAGGAGAGCTGGAGAGGGACTTGAGACAAGGGATGGAGGGACAGGACACAGGGAATGGCTTCCCACTGCCAGAGGGAAGGGAGAGATGGGAGATTGGGAAGGAATTCCTGGCTGTGAGGGTGGGGAGGCCCTGGCACAGGTTGCCCAGAGAAGCTGTGGCTGCCCCTGGATCCCTGCAAGTGTCCAAGGCCAGGTTGGACGGGGCTTGGAGCAACCTGGGCTGGTGGCCTTGTGTGACAATGGGCAGGTGCTCTTCCCAGTGGGAGAGGGAGACGTTTTCTGCCTCGTTAGGCCTTGAAATCCCTGTAATTTTAGTTGGGATTCAGTGATGTGGCAGTTGGAAAATCCCTGCTCGTTTGGGCTGCCCAGGCAGAGATTGACCATGAAGAAATAATGGTGTAAAGCAGAAGTGACTGTGCAAAATGGAAGTGATTGTGCAAAACCAAGTGGCTGTGCCCCTGTGCAGGGCTGGGGGCTCCTCTGGAGCTTTGCAGCCCCTGTGCTGGCTGCAGGTCCTGTAACTGTGCTGATGCCACAGCTGGGAAGGGCCAAGGAGGCCCCATCCCATCCCAGCTGGATGGGGACGGAACAAACCCGTCAGTGGTGGATTGTTCATGGAGCACAGAACAAGCCCCCTTGTCTCCAGCAGGGTGGTGGCCACTGATCTCCAGCTTTGGTGGGACTGCTGGGGGCTGGGAAGAGGATAAGGGGCTGCTTTGAGTCTAAAAATGGCAGCTCCCTGTTCCAAGGAGTACTCCTCATCAAAGGCAACTTGTCTGGCCCAGGGCTCTTTAATGAGTTTTAATTGGGATTCAAAGCAGCATTAATGGGGTGTGTTAATGGGGCCTGGCTGTGGCCAGCAGGCCCTGTAATTCATCCCCTGCTAGGAGGGGTCACCCCCGCCCCCCCTGCTCCTTTTCATGGCAATTTTATCAGATGATGAATAGTCCAATTCATTCCCAGCTCGCTGAGAGCTCCCAATCCCAGATTCCTGTCTCTGAGTCAGTGGTAATTACCCAAACGTGGCAGGATGGAGCCAGCTGCTCTGTCCCCCCAAATCTGGGAATCCCTGGCTGGCAGGGGAGTTGTGCCAAGCTCAGCTCCCAGAAATCCCGCACTCCTTTGTTCCTGGCAGAGCTGTTGGCAGCGCCGGGTTTGGGCTGTGGAGCTCCTGGGAGCAAAACTGCCCGGGAGAGGCTGTGCCAGAGCTGCCAAGGTGTGGTTTGAGCTGCGGAGAGCGGAGAAATTGGGATAAACCCACCAGCTCTGAGCCCAGAGTGGGGTCCTGCTGGGGCACACAGCTCAGCAGGGATCCCGTGTGATGGGAAACGTGGAATCCTGGAGCAGGGAAGGGTGACAACCACCTCCCTGCACCAACAGTGGGAATTTCCAGCCTGTTCCATGCTCGTGGAAAGCACAGCCCAGGCAGCTCAGCCCTGGGGTGGGAGATCTGTCTGCAGGGCACTGCCCTCCCTGGCTGGGTGCCAGTCTCATCCCCCATCATCCCAACGGGATTCAGACCTGGATTTTCCCCTCTCAGAGTGGTGGTTTCTTCCACCTGCTGTGCAAATCCCTCCAACAAGCTGTTGGGCCTTATGGAAAATCCTCTCCTGCCTCCTGCACGGGAGGGTTGGGAATAGCTGTGCTCCAGCCAAAAATCCCTGTGGTGCAGCCAGGGGAGCTGGGGGGCCGTAATGGGGCCGTAATGGGGCCGTGCCCGTGGGTGTGTCTGGGACAGGGAGGTGCCAGAAACAGGGATCAATGTCACAGAATTCCCGCTGCTTTGGGAATGGGAATGACCTCAAGGGCTGATGGCCCATCCCTGGAAGTGTCCAAGGCCAGGTTGGACAACCTGGGCTAGTGGAAGGTGTCCCTGCCCAAGGACATGGATGAGCTTTAAGGTCCTTTCCAACCCAAACCATTCTGAGATTCCCGGGAGTTTCGGTGCCGGAGCTGTTGGCAAAGCCTGATCCATCAGTGATTCCTGGATGAGGGTCCCTGTGCAGCCATGGCCAGCCCAGCCCTTCTCCCTGGAGCATCCCTGCTGTCCCACAGGACAATGGCTGCTCTGAATTCCCGGAGAAAAAGGGTCTCTGTGCCGGGCACAGCCCCAGCTCCGTGTGCCCTCAGGGCCTGGGGGGCTCCAGAGGGATGGGGCCACATCTGCCCCCTCCATGCCAGCAGCACTGGGAATGTGGCTGTGCTGCTTGGGATCCCATGGCTGTGCTGGGGTCACCCCTGTGCCTGCTGCCAGCTCCCAGAGCCTCCGGAGGATGGGAATGATGGAGGGGGGGGAGGAGGAGCTAATCCTAATCCCACCAGGAGCGTTATCCCTGGCACTGGTGGCTGCACATTGGTGACCCTGAGGATCAGGATTTGCCCCTGCTGGGGCTTGGGGCAGGTGGCAGAGGTGCTGCTGTGACCAGAGGGTCTCTCTTTCTTCCAGGCTCGAGGAGCACCCACGATTCCCTGAGCTCCACGTCCATCCCGGGGTGTCCGGAGCACCCGCCCAGCCCGTGGAGCAGAGCAGGGCAGGTGAGAGCCCCATCCTGAGGGATCCTGGGGGGCTGGAGAGGGATGGGAACGGCCCAGGGATGTGGTGCCGTGCCCAGGGTGGGGGTCTGACATCCACAGCCCCTCTCCTGGAAATCCCTCTCCCACAAATCCCAGATTTCTCCGGCAGCACGGCCAGGAGAGCGCTTGTTATCAGGAGCGGTGCAGCAGCTGCCACGGCTCTCCTCCTCCAAAAATTCAACCTTGTATCCCAAAAAAACTCTGTTCATCAGATCCATGGAATACTCAGTCCCTGTGGAAATGCTGAGACCTTTAAGCAAATGATGAAAAATGATGAAAAAGCAGGAATACTCTACAGGAACGTTGACCACGGCCGAGCATCCCGTGCGGGCTCAGCCAGTGGGACGCTGGCTCTGGCCCTTCCCAAGGAATCACAGCTCTGGCTTGGATCTCTCCAACCTCTGGCAAAGAGAGTTGCCTGTGCTGCCCTCATCTGAAGTGCAAAAAACCCCAATTCCAGAGCTAAAATACAAGGAAAACCAGGGAAAAGGCCAGATTTGAGGCACATCCCGGGGCGGGGGGGGGGGAAAACGACATCGCGGCCGCTCCTCCGGCAGCTCCCGGCGCTCTTTGTGCCGGAATAACAAGGCTCCATTTGGTTTCTATGGATGTTTCCCTTATCCCAGGAGCTGGAGCACAAGGCAGGGCTTGTCCTGGCTCTGGCTCCCTGGAGGGCAGGGGGTGGGCTGGCAGAGGGGGGGGTCAGTGCCTCCCTCATCCCCACCCGGCCGTCCCGTGACCTTCACCCACCCCGGCTCTGGCGCTTCCTCGCTCTGCCCGGGAAACGGGGTCCTGGAGCCCGGAATATTTACTGGATAATGTTTGTTTTGCTTCTTCTGCTGTTTATTTCTTTTTGTTCTTTTTCTCTTCGCTTCATCTCTCTTGGAAGGGTTTTGCCCCCAGCCGGGACGAGCTTCCAAAACACCCTCGTGGTTTTGTGAGCTGTCCAGGAGCGATGGGAAAGGAGCCTCCTGTGGGACGCCCTCCCGTGCTCTGTGGAGCACCCCAGGGTGCTCGTTCCCAGGAACATTTTGAGTGTTTTGGGTGGAAAGCAGCGAGTGAGGGAGAGCTGTTCCTTCAAGGACTGTTCCCTGCTTGTTGTCCTGTTTGCCAGGATAAATAAGGTTCTGTGGTTCACGTCCCGTGCAAAAGCTGGGGCTTGGAAGGGGTTTTTTTCAGGCTATCCCAAAAGGAGCAATGGGAGTGCTCCCAGCAGGCTTTTTCTCCCAATTTTTTTATCCTCACCCACCCAGCATCTCCCCAAGGAATTTCTTCCCCCCTTTCTCCCCACGACCTCCAGCCCTTTCTTACCCCACACGAGGCTTTTCCCCTCTTCACAGCTAAAAAGCAGGTGACTTTTGGAGGGGTTGGATTGATGGCATTCTCCCACTGGAGGTGTTCTCTTGGAATACAAACAGCCCTGTTTATTCTGCTTCAAACTGCCGGATCCTGGCTGGAAAAACCCGTTGGAGCCCACGATGTGTGATGGGATATGAAACAACTCTCATGGAGGAGCCTCTGGCTCGGTCACACATTTGTGTCAACACGGGAAAAGAGGCTTTTCCCCCTCTCAGACTTCCCTAGAACCCCCTGAAGATGAGAAAAAACATGTAGGGTTTTTTTCCCCTCAAGGAAACATTATTCCAAGAAGCTGGAGGAGGGTGAAATCCTGTGGCCAGTGACCCAGGGCAGCTCCAGGGGCCAGAAACGCTTTGTGCTCCATCAGGATGTTTCCTCTGGCTTCCCGGGGTGGGAAAGAGCTGGGAAACAGAGTGGGAGGAAAACTGTGCTTGTTTACTGGGTTTATTGATGAGAATGAGATTTGAGTTTCTTCTCAGCACACGGACCCACGAGAGGTTTCGTTTGCTTCCCCCAGAAGGTTTCCTGGAGGGAAAAACGGTCCAAAATAGGTCTCTGTGAGTGCCAGGACTGGTTTTTGCATCATTCCAGGCGGTCCATGGTGTCTGTGGGACATGGGAAGTGCCTGGGAAGCATCTCTGTGGTCGAGGAGAGATGGGGAGGAGACATCTGGCCTCGCTTGGTGCCTTTTTCCCACTGGCTTGGGAAGAGGAGAGGCCCTTCCCAGGCCGTCAGGGGTCTCTAGAAAGAAGAAATCCTTGAAAAGTTGAACTCCAGGGAAATCCCAGTGACTTCTTTCCAGGCTGGAACAAACTCAGCTGGCAGAAATCGCTTCAGAAACATTCATCTGTCTTTTGTCCTTTGTTCTGACCGTGCTAATGGGATTAATCCTGAATATTTGTAAAGCCAACTGCTCTTCCCAAGCTGTCCCTGCATCTCCTCCTTGTCTGTGCACTAAGGACAAAGTGGCTTTCCTAAAGTGCCAAAAATCCCACCTGGGGGCTGCCTGTGCTGTGGGATCACTGCTGGCAAGCCCAGCTGTGCCTGGATGGAGGGGCTGGGAATGTGACAGTGTTTTGTAGGAATAACCTCCTTTCTTGAGGCCCCTCTCAGTGCCTTTATTCCGGTGTTTATTGGAGCCTGAAGGTGTTTCCTGTGGTGGGTGCAGAGCTGGAGCCGCTCCCTCAGCTTCCCTCAGCTTCCCTCTGCTGCTCCAGCTGTTTGTGCCATCAGCCAGATGCATCCATACGGAGGAAACAAGGGGTTTTGCTGTGGGATTTGGGTCTCCAGAGTGGCCCTTCCCTGCTCTGAGGGCTGGGGATGTGTGGGGATGGTGGGAATGGGGTCTGTCATCAGTGGTGTGAACAGGCACGAGCCCTGGGACAGCCCCAGCACCACATCTGTGGGAAAAGGGAGCTGGAGCTGGGGGAGATGGGAGCAGGAAAACCCTCTCCCTGCAGGGCTGAGTCACCTCTCCCTTCCCCGAGGGAACAGGGGGCTGCTGGCACCTCATCCTGCCACAGGGATGTTGCTTTGTGTGGCATCATCTGGCAGGGACAGTCAAGGGCACGGTGCCCCAGGGCCAGGAAAACCAGAATGATGCAATTGCTCAGCAGCTTTGAGGGTTTGGAGGTCAGACCTGTGCCAGCACCAGGAAAAGAAGCTTCTTCTCAAGGAGGACACTCTTTGTTCTGGGGGAAAGCAGAGCTGTCTCCATCCCCATCCTCCGAGCCTCTGTGCTCTGGTGGTGGTGGGAGCTGGAGGAGGTCTGGGAGCTGGAGGAGGTCTGGGAGATGGAGGAGGTCTGGGAGCTGGAGGAGGTCTGGGAGATGGAGGAGATCTGGGAGCTGGAGGAGGTTTGGGAGATGGAGGAGATCTGGGAACTGGAGGAGGTCTGGGAGATGGAGGAGATCTGGGAGATGGAGGAGGTCTGGGAGATGGAGGAGGTCTGGGAGATGGAGGAGGTCTGGGAGATGGAGGAGATCTGGGAGCTGGAGGAGGTCTGGGAGCTGGAGGAGGTCTGGGAACTGGACATCTGGGAGATGGAGGAGGTCTGGGAGCTGGAGGAGATCTGGGAGCTGGAGGAGATCTGGGAGCTGGAGGAGGTTTGGGAGATGGAGGAGATCTGGGAACTGGAGATCTGGGAGATGGAGGAGGTCTGGGAGCTGGAGGAGGTTTGGGAGATGGAGGAGATCTGGGAACTGGAGATCTGGGAGATGGAGGAGGTCTGGGAACTGGAGGAGGTCTGGGAGATGGAGGAGATCTGGGAGATGGAGGAGGTCTGGGAGATGGAGGAGGTCCCAACACCACTGATGTTATCTTGCAGCCATAACTCGGAGCCATCCAAACCACAATGGCTGCAGGGAGCCCTAATGGGGAGCTTTATCCCTCATTGACCACGTCCTTATCTGCAGGGGGATGGGCAGGTTTGGGCTCATAAATACCCATGTTTTTAGTGGTCAGTGTCTAATCCTGAACTGACCCTGTGCAACTAAGAAAATCCTCAGGCCACCAGGACACGGTTTTGGGGCTCTGATCCCCGTCCCTGAGGTGCTGCAGCACGTTGCCAGCCCATGTGGGTGTGTGGGCTCTGCCTGCCATCCCTGCCTGCTCCTGGGAACACCTGAACAATCCCTGTCCGTCAGCCTGTGCCGGATTTCACACAAACCACCGTCGCTCAAAGGTCATGCCAAGGCTTCTCGCGGAGAGGCACAAATTCCAGAATAGAAACCCTTGCAAACGCTCCAGCTGAGGAGTTTTCTCCATGGCAGCGCACAAAGGAGCTGACTCACAGCAAACCTGCGCGGGAGAGATGCTGTTTGACACCCCGGGCTGCTCCCGGGGGTGCTGGGCAGGTTAACGAGCAGTTAATTGTGTGTGAGTCAGGTAATGGTCCTTGGACGTAAATACTTCCATTGCCGATGCTCTCAGGAGCAAAACCGACTTCCTGGAATCCCAGAGTGGTTTGGGTGGAAGGGACCTTAAATATTATCCCGTTCCAACTCCCTGCCATGGACAGGGACACCTTCCACTGTCCCAGGTGGCTCCAAGTTCATCCAACCCGGCCTTGGACACTTCCACGGATCCAGGGGCAGCCACAGCTTCTCTGGGCAACCTGTGCCAGGACCTCCCCACCCTCCCAGCCAAGAATTCCTTCCCAATCTCCCACATAACGCTGCCCTGTTAATTTAAAGCCGTTATTTGTGTAGATCGCTTTGTTCTCCAGAAGAAGGTCGGCAGCGATGCGCGATCACCCCAAACGGGGAGGAGGAGCTGGCTCGGGGGGCTCAGCCTCGTGCTCGGCTCCTGCAGGAATTCCCCGGGAACATCCCGGTGGGGGTCGGCTCCTGCCCCGCAGGAGGAGCAAGGAAAGGGTTTTGTGTGTTTTCTCTCGGCCTGCCGGGCTGGTGAATTGAATGTTTTTGCTTTCCCTCTCTGCACAGAGCTCTTGTCGAGTCAATGAGGGACCTGCACAAGTCTAACGTGCTGGGGAGCAAGCACGGCAGCCTGGTGAGTGTCCGCGCTGGGCATCTTAATGAGGCTGGGACAGACGGAGCCTTAGGAACAGCAGGGCGAGCGAGCCAGGGCTGGCCCTGCTCTCGGAGCCCCTTGGCACCAAGAGAAACCACCCGATTCGCTCCCGGCACCTCTCGGGCTCGGTCTGTAGGGCTGAAGCCGCAGCCCCGCAAGGCTGGGCCGGGTTTACACCCTGTTCGAGGTGCCCGCGGGTGCCGCTCTGGGCGGAGGGACTGGCACGGAAAAGGAGGACCCGATGGGCCGAAATGTTCGATCTTCGGGAGCCTCGTTAGCGAGAAAGCCGTTAATGGGAACAAAAGCCGTTTTCAAGGTTGAATTGAGAAGCATCAGAGCATTAGAGAAGCTGGGGAGATTAAAATCAGCATTTGTTTGGCTCTAATCTAATGTGCATGGAACAATAAGCATTTGATGACTAATTTCGGCGGTGCTGGCTCTCTTATCAAAATATAGCTGTTTCGTTTCGAGCTTGGCTTTCGGGGCTGGATTCCAGCGGCAGAAATCCTACATCCCTGCTTAGCTAACCGGGCATCGCTGAGCACACCCCGTGTGTCCAGGGCAGCCTGGGCAGGACATGTCTGGGCTGATGCTGTTTGGGCTGATGCTGTTTGGGGTGATGCAGTTTTGGGTGATGCTGTTTGGGGTGATGCTGTTTCGGGTGATGCAGTTTTGGGTGATGCTGTTTTGGGGTGATGCCGTTTTTGGGTGATGCTGTTTGGGGTGATGCTGTTTGGGGTGATGCCGTTTTTGGGTGATGCTGTTTTGGGGTGATGCCGTTTTGGGGTGATGCCGTTTTGAGGTGATGCCGTCCCGTCCTGCCTCAGGCTCTGCCAGCTCCTGCTCCTGCTTTTCCCCCTCAGAGGGGAAAAACTTTTGGCTTTTTGGCTGGGACGTGGCTTTGCAGAGGCTCCCTGATTGCAGGGACAGCGTTTTGCTCTTTGCCAGCACGGATTTAGGCTCCGGACACAGCCCTGCTCATCCCAGCCCAGGCTCAGCCTCCGGCTCTTGTGGGACCTGGGCTTGCCCTAAAAATCCATGGCCAGTGTTTACCACATGCTTTGGGAAGGGGTTTAATCCATGAGGCTCCCAAATCCCCCGGTGCTGATGCCCCCCAGGAGTGGGGGATCTGGGCAGGGCTGTGCCCACCTCGCAGGGACTTTGGGACGGTGGTTCCGCCCTGGAACGTGGAGCGTGTTCAGGGTTGGGGCACAGCAGCGAGGCTGGGAGTAAGTTATTCCTCTAAAATAAGCCCTGATGAGCTATTTGAACGTTTTCCTCCCTGCTCTCTCCCTGCATGAGGGAGCTGAGGGTGTCCCTGGGCAAGGGCAGAGGGATCGGGCAGCCTCTGCTCCCTCCCAGTGAATCCATCTCCGGAAAAAACAGCTCTTGTTGTCGCCGGGTTGTTAAACACTTCGTTGCCTTAATGACCAATTGATACTTGAAATGTCAAACTGGAGCACTGCTGACCTTCCTGATGGAAAATAACTTCTGCCCAGCGGCTGCCAGGGATGTGCAGGGAGGGAAAACAACCCCGAGCACGGGGGGGGGGGGGGGGGTGCAGGGGCAGAAAAAGGGGTGGGTTTCGGTTGTGTTTGGTTTTCCTCGCACAAAACTGTGCCTTGAGTTTCTCTGCAAAGCCCCAGATGGGGAACGTTTGTCAGAACCTCGGTCTGTGCCAGGAGGGAGCCAAGAAAAAAAAGGGAATAACGTGATTTTGGAAAGGCTCTGTCTCCTGGAGAGCCTCCTGAAAGGCCCAGATTTTCGAGGCAAAATAATGAGTGTTGGATTTCCTTCTCCCAACACATTTTTTCATGCAAATACCTTTTTTTTTTTTTTTCCTTCTTTTTGCTAGTCAACCATAACCACGGGCAGAGCAGAAAGTCAGGCAAGTCACGATGCAGGAGCTCTGGGTTCCCACTAAAAACCCCTCCCAGGCCATGGGATGTGGGATGTGCTATCGTGGCAACCCCTAAAGAGCTGCTGGAGGTGCCACCACCCCTGTCACACAGTGCTGAGGAGAAAGGGCTGGGGAGGGGAGGGATTTTCACCCCTCAAAATGCCTGTTGGCTGCAGGTGAAAGCAGAAATTAATTTCTCTGAAAGCTCTGATGGTTGAGGCAGATTAATCGGGGCTATATATAGGCTGTCCAGGTTTTGGGGGGGATTACAGCCTGCTGGGCTGGGCCACTGCCCATTCCTGTGCCCAGAGCTCCCTGCACAGGCTCTCCCTCCCTCCTGCTGTTGCCAGGGCTCCCGATGCCTGAAAAGATGCTTTTAAAAAACCAACACATTGAGACAAGAGCCGAGCCCTGCTGCTGCTGGTCAGCAGAGCTGGGGCTGCCAACAGCTCAAAAAGCCTCCAAAGAGGGGCTGAGTGTTTGCTGCTGGGCTCCTTCTCTTTTTTTCTTCCCAGGCAAATGGAAGTGCTGTTCCCAAGGGATGAGGGCAGAGCCCTCCCTGTGTGCTGGGCTCAGATCCCTGTGGCCCCTGTGGGGCTGGGAGTGGGTTCCAGTCCCACATCCTGGAAAAAAACCTGCAGGAGCAGAAGGGTTTTGATTATATTTCTAATGAAATTGATCCTCCAGCTGTAAAACCGGGCCTGAATCCCCCTCTTTAAGGCTTTATCCCCCTCCTGCCAGGGGCAGGAGCAGGTCTGACCTCCCTGCAGCCTCAGGGATGTTCTGCTCCTCATCCTCCCCTGCTGACACCTCCATTTCTTGCTCCTGTGTCATCCCTGTGGGGTGTGATGGAATCTTGCAGCTCCTGGGATAGGTGGGGAAAAGAGGGAAGTCAGCTCTTCCCAACCTCCACACACAGGAGCTTCCCCTGAGGGAGGAAAATCCTTTCCCAAGTCCGAGCTGCGGCTGCTCCTCCGTGTCACTGCCTTCATCCCGCCCTTTTCCACATGGGAAATCCCTGGATAACCACCCTCCATCGCTCCTGGCCATCCTCTCCCACCTCTGCTGCTTTCCCAGTGGAGCAGGGCCAGAGCCAGCTGTGAAAGGAATTCTGCAGAGCCAGGACATCAGGCTCCTTCCCTGGCACTGGTGGGGTTTTCCCACCTCCAGGGCTGTGTGTTCTCCTCTGGCCTTGAGGAACAGCACAGGAACGATCCCTGACCCTCCACCTTTCTCCTTTCATGCCGGATTTTTGCTCCAGGAAGGATGGACGTGCCCTGGCCTGGGCACAGATCTCCTTTCCCCGATTATGAAACCTCAAAGAGCTGCTTTGTTCCTTTGTTTGCAGAGGAGGAGCAGGGTGGCAGCGCTGCCTGGCCCTGCCCTCCCCTCCCCGGGCTCCTCCTGCCCCTCCCCAGGGATGCTGGAGCAGCAGGGAAAGGAGGGAACAGGGAAGGGATGCTCTGCCCTGCCCTATATTCTCCCTCAGGGCTTCCCAACCCCCTCTGTTTTTTGCTCAAACTCCTGTTGCCAAAGAGTTTTCCACCTTCCAGCCTGGGATTTCGGGGCACTCTCTCCCCCTCAAGCACTTAAACAAGTCAAACATTGCAACCAGCCTTAAAACACCAGAAAATTCCTGGTTTGCTCCTCCTTCCACGAGGCTGATGCCGATGGGGAACGTCCTGACTGGGGATGTGATGGATTTTTCTGCCTCCCTTCAAGGGCTTTGTGATATTCCCATTTTTCATGCGAGTTCTGCTCAGCCCGAAACGAGGGAGGAGTTCTGTAATGAGAGGAAAGAGCCGAGTCCAAGAATAATGCAGAGCTTGAAGGAACCTTGGAAACGGTGGCTGATCCTGGAGATGGATGGAAATGGCTCTGAGAAATCAATAATCCTTTTTTTTTTTTTTAAGGCCTCTGAGTCACTGGGAGTGAGGGGATGGAGGAATAAAAACGCCCCATTAACGTCAGCAGAATGTAAGGAATGACTCAAAAAGTGAGATCCATAAAAATTCTGTGTTGTGGGAGTGCAAATGCTCTGGATGTGCTTCCAGGAGTGCTGGATGGGGCACACAGAGCAGGGTTAGGAGCTGGGATTTCCATCCAAGCCAGGACTCCAGGGGTGTCTGTGGCTCCATGGAAGTGGCAGCACCCAGGATGGAATTTAGCAGGATGTTTTTTTGTCTTCCAGAATCCTCTGTCTTCCCAAATTTCTTCCTGGTGGTGGGTGGGAGCTCAAAGGATCCCTGAATTCCCTCCACCAGTTTCTTTTATCCCTTTCCCTCTTCCAGAACAGTATATAAAGGATGTTCAGGGAGGGGAAGTAACTTGCAATGAAAACAAGAGGTTCTGACCCAACAAAATTCAGGTCAAATAATTCGCAAGTGAGGACAAAAAAAGGCGAAGAAATCTGGGAAAAGCATCCCAGGAGCTGGAAGTGCTGCTCAGCTGCTGCTCAGGGCTTAAATTCAAGGGGAAGGCAGGAAATGCAACGTTTCTCTTGAGGTTTTGGGGGTGTTTGAGTTTTTTTATGAGCCCTTGGCCGTGTCATTGTCACCACAGGGTGTCACGGCCACCTCTCCTGGTGGGTTTGGTCTCCACATCCACAGGCCCTGCAAAGGTTCCCTTGGGAGGAAGCACCAGGCAGTGGGGCCAGTGTGGGATCACGACTGGTCGCTGTTTCCAGCCTTTCCTCTCCCTCTTTGTCTCATTCCTTTGGGGAAGGGGCTCTTTTCCTTCCTGGCTGGGAAATGTCGGCACCACCTGCGACGTGCTGGGAGCGGGACGGGAATGTTGAGCTGTGTCCCCACAATGTCCCAGGATCCCACAGCCCCCACCTCCTCTCCAGCCCCTCCTGCCTTCAAAAGCCTCCCCAGGCCAGGAAATAGGATGTTTGTCCAGCACGGAATTCCAGTGCACCCACTCCGAGCCAGGAAACCCCAGGGAGCGAAGGATGCGGAGAAGCAGCACGTGGAGGGAAAATAAATACGGGAATAACAAACCATGTCCCATTTGAAACTGTCCCCTGGATGGCAGAGGAGTCAGGAGAAGAGATTTCATCCTCCTGGATAGAAAATTAGGCTGATTTTCAACGATTTTCCATCGTAAATCATGGAATCCTGGAATGGGTGGGGTTGTTCCACCCCCTGCCACAAGCAGGGACACCTTCCACTATCCCAGCTTTCTCCAAGCCCTTTCCAACCTGGCCTTGAACATTCCAGGGATGGAGCAGCTTTTCTGGGCGACCTGCACCAGTGCAAGTTGGTGTTGCCTGTGAATCCATGGATTTTCCTGGGAAGAATTCCCACATGCAACCCGTCAGCAGCACAAGGTTGGAGCGTCACCCTTGGCACGTGGGATTTTTGTTGGCTTTCTCCTTCCTGGCATCCCTGAGGTCACTTGGTGGCCTTTTCACATCCTTTGGGAGCAGCTGGATGATGGGAAAACCCTTCCATGTCAGAGCCAGCAGAAGCCAAAGGGATCCTGCTCCTTCCCCCCTCCCCTGGATCCTTGGAAGCACCACAGGATGTGTCTGTCTGCTCTCCTGGGAGAGAAGGTTTTGGTGGATACAGAGGGGGAAAATAGGTGGAATAAAGAATAAAATTAATGGAGAATTAAAGCTGGAATCTGCTTGGGAAGTTTTCATCCGTCCAGAACAGAAGCATCACTCATGGAAACACCCTAATGGGATATTGCAGTGGAAAAATGGGGATTTTCTTCCCAGCCAGAACATCCTTTGAGGTTTTTATTTGTAGGAAATGGCTCCTGAAGCCCAGGGGGCTCCAGAGGGAGAGGGATTTGGGCAGCCCAGGGCAGACAGATCCCGGCAGCACCTCCATGGACCAAACCAGGATGATGTTTGGGAAGTGGATTTTCCTGCATCTTCCCGTGCCAAGGACCTTGTTTGAGCCACGGGGCAAAACCCTGGTGGGAGCAGAAGCAGCAGAAGGGGAACAGGATGCGGAGACTTTTAGTGTTCAACCCCAAATATCCCTCAGCCAAAACCATTCCATGCACACAAAACCATCCCATGGACACAAACCTGTCCCATGGACACAAAACCATCCCATGGACACAAAACCATTCCAGGGACACAAAACCATTCCATGGACACAAACCTGTTCCAGGGACACAAACCTTTCCTATGGATGCAAAACCATCCCATGGACACAAAACCATCCCAGGGACACAAACCTGTCCTATGGACACAAACCTGTCCCAGGGACACAAAACCATCCCATGGACACAAACCTGTCCCAGGGACACAAACCTGTCCCAGGGACACAAAACCATTCCATGGACACAAACCTGTCCCAGGGACACAAACCTGTCCCAGGGACACAAACCTGTCCCCTCAGACCAGCCCTGGGCAGCCGGAGCCCCTCGCCAGGGATTTTGCCGGCGCTTCCAGGCTGGCTCCGTGGTGGGATAATGTTTACAGGCAATACTGGCTGGGGTTAAAGGGAAGACACTCTGGATTTCTCCAGCTAAACAGGCACTTGAGCTCAGTGTTTCCTCCTGGCGTGGAGACTTTCCCCAGTTTTTGGGAGAGCTGGAAAAAAAGAGGGATGTGAAAGTGCTGAAGTGCTGGAGCTGCATCACCTTTGTGTTTGGGAATCATGGAGAGTGGGGAGCACCCAGAGCTCACACACCAGGATCCATGTGAAGGATAAAAACACATCCTGGAGTTGGTCTGTGCTGGTGCTTTGTTTGGCAGCCACCTGGAAGTTGAATTTTAATATCGGGAGCCCCTTTTTTTGGCAGGAGGGGTTTCCATGGAGGTGTCTGGGGGCATCTTGTGTGAGGCACCTGGAAAGCTCAGGGTGGGAAGGATTGAGCAAATGGCCCTTTTGGTGGAATTCGAGGCTGGTTTTGCCAAAGGTTGGAAGCAGAGGCGGAAGAAATAAGAGTAAAGGTAAAATCCCGGGATCGTGGAGAAAACCAAGAACTTAAAACGTACAAAAATACATTTTTGTGCTTTTTGAATGGTATAAAAAAAATCAGTTTCAATTTGAAAACTCATCAGTCAGAGGAAAGTGTCAGGTTCGGTGAAGCTCCTGCCTGTCCCCAGGCCGTGCTCGGGGGGTTTTCCTGGCCCTGCCCGGCTCCGGCTGCTCGGATCAGTTTGGCCAAGATTCCCAGGACTTGCTTGGACCTCGGGCTGCATTTTTTTTCAGAGCAGAAAGGTCTCCAGCCAAAACCAGTCTCTCTGCTCTCATTTTGGGTTAAATCCTCGAGGACTTCAAGGCCGGGTTGGACGGGGCTCGGAGCAGCCTGGGCTGGGGGAAGTTGTTGGAATGGGATGAGCTTTGAGGTCCCTCCCAACCCAGACCCCGAGACCTTCTGCTGCTCCTCACCCTCCCTGTTGCCCCACAGCCATGAGATCCCTCTCCACCAGGGTCAGCTGGTGTGTCCTTGGCATCCCTGCTTTGACAGGATCACCTGGTGGATCCTTGGGATCCCTCATCTACCGGGATTACCTGGTGTGTCCTTGGGATCCCTCATCTACCAGGATTAGCTGTTGTGTCCTTAGGATCCCTGGTTTGGCAGGATGACCTGGTAGATTCTTGGGATCCCTGATCCACTGGGATGAACTGGTTGGTCCTTGGAATCCCTGATCCACCGGGACCAGCTGGTAGATCTTTAGGATTCCTGGTCCACCAGGATCACCTGGAGTGTCCGTAGGATCCCTGCCCTGCCAGGATCAGCTGACGGGTCCCCGGTGGATCCTGTGGTTTTCCAGGTCATCCCCCACGGGCTGCCCTGTTCAAACCAAGCTGAGGCAGCTGAACGTGGCACATCCCATCTCCCTGACGCTCTCTCCTGCCTGAGCGCTCCCATCCTGCCCCCATTCCCGCTCCCACGTGGTCCAGGCGGATCCATTTCCGAGCCATCGCACCGGGAGCCGTAATTCCTTTGTCGTGTGCGCGCGGAGCGGCAGCGCCGCATCCCAGCCGGGCAGTGCCCGCTCCAGAGGAGAGCAGCTGGAATTCTGCAGCGGCACAGGGGCTTCCCACGCCTTCCCTGAGCCCTCCCCGGCACCGGGGGGACATTTGGGATTTTCCGGGGGTGCCACCAAGGCCAAACCTCGCCAGGGTAACCCCCTATTGTGGCACGGCTCGGGAGCGGGAAAGCGAGCGGGATCCGAGCCCAGGGGAGGGAATTTTGGGAATTCTGATCCCGCTGTGTTCCCCCAGATGTCATGGCGCCCGCAGTACCGCAGCTCCAAGTTCCGGAACGTGTACGGGAAGGTGGCGAGCCGGGAGCACTGCTTCGACGGCGTCCCCATCACCAAGAACGTGCACGACAACCACTTCTGCGCCGTCAACGCCCGCTTCCTCGCCATCGTCACCGAGAGCGCCGGCGGCGGCTCCTTCCTCGTCATCCCCCTCGAGCAGGTCAGCCTGGGCCCTGCAGGGCACTCCGGCCCGGAACTGCTCCAGCTCCATCCCTATCCCCATCTCCATCTCTCTCTCCGTCCCCACCCCCATCTCCATCCCCATCCCCATTTCCCTCTCCATCTCCATGTCCATCCCTATCCCCATCCCCATCTCCATCCCCATCCCCATCTCTGTCTCCATCCCCATCTCTGTCTCCATCCCCATTTCCCTCTCCATCTCCATGTCCATCCCTATCCCCATCCCCATCTCCATCCCCATCTCCA
>JAWWLV010000018.1:1301461-1315404 GCA_035041135.1 Platyrinchus mystaceus | reverse complement strand
GTGCTGCTGTTCCCCAGGGCTGGAAGCAGCTCTGCAGGAAGGGTCTCACCAGAGCGGGGCAGAGGGGGAAAATCACTTCACTCGGCCTGTTTGTCACCTTTAACACTTCATTATTTGTGCCTCCCCTGTTTCTCCTGATGGCAGGGGCTGCTCCCATCCTGCCCTGAGCTGGGATGCCACAGCCAGCACCGTGCAGGGAGCTCAGGCTCTCGGATTTGCCTTCTCTGAGGAGCAGGGGAAATCCTGGTGAGGTGAAGAAGGGCACGTGTGATGGAGTGTGGAGCTGAAGTGGTTCCTCCACTCCCATCCCGCCCCAGGATTAATGAGGAAGGATTTATCCCCCCGGGGGAAATGGAGCAGGTACAGAGCTCTCCCTCACCCCACCCCTCGGAGGTATAAGGGCTTGTTATAAATAATCCTTGAGTCTAAAGGATGTGAATGAGGACTTTTATGGATTTAACATGAAACTCTAACATCATTTTCCACTAAAGCTTATGTCAATAAATCATTTTTTAATTATAAGCTTAAATTATCAGCTAAGCATGTCTAAAGGATCTCTGGAGTGATTTCTGCCTTCAGAGCCACGGTGAGTGAGGAGGCCTGAGAAGAAAGTTCTTCTCCTTCCTTTTGAGCTGCTTTCTATTTTTTCCCAGCTCCTGGAAAACCAACCCCCCAGTGCCTGTGTGTCTGATGGGATTTGAATGAAACCCAACCCTCTCCTAAATCAGGGACTGTCCAAATCCACATCCAAGTGCCGTGGCTCTGTTCCACCTCTGATACACAACACGAGCGATGGGGTGATTTAGTGCCGCCTCCGGGATCAGGTCACATTCCAGAGCGTGTCTTGGTGCAGCTCAGGAGTGCTCAGGTGCCCTGGAAATTATTTTGGGAGTAGTGACATGTGTCAGTGCCGGGGGGAATCCCCGGGAGAAGGGCTGGCTGGGTCCCAGCTCAGGGCAGCTCCTTCGAATCCCAGTATCCTCATTTTACCTGCAGGAACACACCTGCCTGTCGTCTGCGCTTCGTGATCCGGAGCAGGATCCTTCTGATCTCCAGGGAGTCACCAAAGCTTGGAGAAAGAGATGTGGAAAATAGCTGTGTGATTGCTTTGGCCAGTGGTGAAGGAGCTGGAGGAGCACATGTGGGGCATCACCTGCTCCTCCAGCCCCAGGCACAGACAGGTCGGTGCTGTTTGCTTACCTGCAAGGAGGAACTCCTGCTCCCAGAGCCCTTTGCCCCCCAGATTGCTCCCCAGCCACCTAAAATCAATCAAGAATCATTTTCTCCTCTGCAGCAGGAGATTTATAGTGTCTTTCACCCCTCAGCTTTCCCTGCTGCCCTAATTAACACAGTTAATCAAGGCTCTGTGGCCCATGGACGGGGCGGGAGCCGCATCGCTCCCCACAGCAGAGCAGCTCTGCACCCTGGGCCGGCATGAAACGGAACCATTCCAACCATTCTCTGGTGCCTTTTCTGCTCCTGGAGAAGTGCCTGAGCTGTGGGCTGTCTCTGGAGCCCTGTCCAGGCTCTCACACTGCCCCTCCGGGTGGGAGTGGTGGATCTGTCCCTGTTGGAGCTGTTCCAGTGGGAGCTGCTGCTGTTCCACGGCACCTCCTCTGCCCCCTCACCCACTTTCCTCCCTCCATGAGGCTCCAAGCCCCGTCCAGCCTGGCCTTGGACACTTCCAGAGATCCAGGGAAAGCCACAGCTTCTCTGGGCAACCTGTGCCAGGGCCTGCCCACCCTCCCAGCCAGGAATTCCTTCCCAGTCTCCCATTTATTTATGGGGGAAGCCATTCCCTGTGTCCTGTCCCTCCATCCCTTGTCCCCACTCCCTCTCCAGCTCTCCTGGAGCCCCTTTAGGCCCTGCAAGGGGCTCTCAGATCTCCCTGGATCCTTCTCTTCTCCAGGTGAACATTCCCAGCTCTCCCAGCCTGGCTCCAGAGCAGAGGGGCTCCAACCCTGGCAGCAGCTCCGTGACCTCCTCCGGACTCTCTCCAGCAGCTCCACGTCTCCCTGGCATTGAGGACGGACAGCAGGGAGAGCAGAAGGATGTGGGGCTGGAGGGCCCAGGGGGAGGGATGTTGGTTTTTCTGGGTGTGCCTCCCTTTGAGCTCCTGGGTGTCCTCCAGCCAGGCGGGAAATCGGCTCCGTGTCCCGGCGCTGTCGGGGTCACTCGGCCCGTGTGGCTCCCGAGGACGGAGCCGCTCCGGGATTCTCCCCTTTTCACCCAGATCCCATTCATGGGGACCCCCAGCCCCGTCCCCCCCCGGCTGTGAATTCCCCAGCCCAGCCTGGTTAAAGGCTTTTGTCCGTGCTTAATGATGTGGCTGCAAATTACCCCTTGAGGAGGGAGAAGCTGTAAATAATGTTGTTTTTTCCATAAGAAGCCTTTTGAATGGGATGGGTTTAACCCCGAGCTTTCCAGAGGGGCTGTTCCTGAGAGGTGCTGGTTGCCCTTGGCTGGGAGGGAGGACTTGGGGGGGTGGGAGCATTGAAGGCAGCTCAGCACTCCCAGATTGGCTGCTGGATTGGAGGTGGAATCAGGGTATGAACAGGAGTAGGGGGTACAGAGGGATGGGGGGATGCAGGGAGCCAGGGGGTGCAAGGGGCTGAGGGATGCACAGGGATGGGGGATGCACGGGGAGGAGGGGATGCAGGATGCTGGGAGGGATACAAAGAGCTGGGGGGATACTCAGGGCTGGAGTTCTCCCCCCAACGAGGCCAGGGACTCCTGAACACCCTTCCCAGGATGGACACATCCCTGGAAGTGTCCAAGGCCAGGTTGGACGGGGCTTGGAGCAACCTGGGATGGTGGAAGGTGTCCCTGCCCATGGCAGGGGGTGGAACAAGATGGGTTTTAAGGTCCCTTCCCACCCAAGCCATTCTGGGATTCCACAATTCCAATCTGTGTTTGGCAGAGCTCCCTCATCCCATTCCTTGAAGTACCATCCTGGTGTTTGCAGAGGGGCTGCTCTGGGCAGAGGGAGCTTCTCCTTGGAATGGCCAAATTTAGAATCTTTGCCATTGAGCCCCCAACACTCCCAGCCTGCACTTACCATCCCTCTATCCCAGTCACTTTGCAAATTCCCAGGATTCTGCAGGGCCATCTCCTCCCTCGGAGCTCTCCCTTAGTCTAACAGTGAATCCTGGCTGTGAGGTTGGTTTTGAAATGGAAAAGCTCCCGTGCAATCCCTGTTTGCTGCTGTTCAAACAGGCCCTTCCCCAGGGAATGTCGGCTCCAGGGGATCCTGCTCCAGGCTGCCACTGGCAGCTCTGGCATTTGAAGATGTCCAGCTTTGGGTGTGAGTGTGTGTATCCAAAATCATCCTCCTTTGTTTTCCCACAGAACCACATTCCTGCACCCTTTGGGGTGTCCCAGCCTTGGGCTGTTTTCCCAAGCCAGGTCCAGCTTTGTCTCCAGGCTGGTGATGTCCCCAGCCCTTCCTGGGGCTGTTATTCCCCAGAATAACCAGTCTCTGAATTGTATTTCCTCTCTCCTGGTTTAATCCAGGGAAGCTTTGGACAATTCCAAGGTGCACTTTTCTCTTTGCCGAGGATTTCTTTAAGAGGAGCAGAAATGGGACGATTGGAGTGTGTCAAACCAAAGCACCCAGGTAGGAATATTTTGTGTTTGTTTTCACCTCACATGGCCGAGTCACTCCAAGCAGCCCAAAGCCTGGAGGCAGAACACGTGCCATGGTTTTTCCACAGCCAATCCTCCAAAATACCCACCCAGGCTTTAATAATGAAGCAGCAGCTGATGGATGAGCCTCTGGCAGGCTGTTCCTACTCCAATATGTCGGGAATTTGGGAAAGAAAATGATATTGGTGGCCTGGAAGAGCAGATTCCTTTGGAGCTCTGCGGTCTGGGGCACCAGCCCTGAGGTTTGGGGGTGCCTGGTGCTTGTTTGGCTAAGAAACCTGCCAGGAAGCTTTTCCAACCTTGCCAAGTCACTGTTTAGGCCCTGGAAGGGGCTCTCAGGTCTCCCTGGAGCCTTCTGTTCTCCTGAGGGTGCCTGTGGGTTCACTGGTGAATAATGGAGGTGGGGTGAGGTGCTGATGGGGGTTTGGGGAACACTGGGGGAGTGTGTGGAGTGAGCATGGAGCAAACATGGAGCAGACATGGAGCAGACACAGAGCAGACACGGAGCAGAAATGGAGCAGACATGGAGCAGACATGGAGCAGACACGGAGCAGACATGGAACAAACATGGAACAAACACGGAGCACACATGGAGCCAGAGGGCTGCCATGTCCTCCCTCCCCGTGTCCTCACCTCCAGGAGGAAGATGCTGTTCTGCTCCCTGCCCTGGACCTGGCTGGACTCTGAGATGGGTGTTTAATGAAGGAATGCTCAGTTTTCTGCTGCAGCCCCTGTTTGCCAGCGGGTATAAGCAGGGAAGAGCTTTTCCAGTGTTTACTGCTGTCCTTGTTGCTGTCAGAGCAGCGCTGGATGGAGGAGTCTCCGGTGTCCGTGTCAGTGTGTGCTGTTATCCACACTGTATGCAAATTCGAGGTAATTTATTTTATAAACCCATTTTTATTGCTGCTCCCAGCGCCCCTGGCACCAGCTGTGATGAGAATCACTTGGATGTTAAAGTGCTGTTGACAAAATTGTTCCCAGTGGCACGTGGGCGCAGATGCACAGCTCCCTCCCTGCCCGAATTCCAGGTATTGGGAGGGTGAGGGATCGATGGAGCAGAGCCCAGGGGTTGACTGGGAACAGAAAACCCATAATGAGCCACTGGCTCCACAGCAGGGCTGTGGGAGACGTGCTCAGACTGTGGAGATGCCCCAGCAGCAGCAGGGCATGGGATAGGGAGGATGTGGCTGGACTTGTGGGAGCACCAAACCCAGCTCTGGGGGGAAAAGGATGATTTAGGAAGAGGTTTCCGTTGATCCCATCACTCTGGAATGCTGCTCAGCTGCGGGATACCCCACAACACAGCAGGTCTGGGATGGGAAGTGTCAGAGCTCCCACAATGCCTGGAAGTGTCCAAGGCCAGGATGGACAGGGCTTGGAGCAACCTGGGATGGTGGAAGGTGTCCCTGCCCATGGCAGGGGGTGGAACAGGATGAGCTTTAAGGTCTCTTCCAACCCAAACCATCCCATGATCCTGTGATTCCAAATGGAGCATCAGCCATTCCTGAGCCTTGGAGAGGTGGCAGGAGGGGGTGGTGTCCCACCAGCCAGCACCCTGAGGAACCAGCCACCAAAGCCCTTGGGAAGGAGAAGCTCTGGGCTGGGAGGTCAGGGATGGCTCCGGGGTGGCTCCAGGGATGCAGATGGAGGTGTGGGAGTGGAGGAGGGATCACTGGGACACCCCTCCCAGGACCTGCCCACGTGCTGGCTCAGCTGGCAGCCAGAGGGTCCTGTGTGTCCCGAGATGTCCCTGTGGCAGTGGGAATGGTGGGGGGGCTGCCTGTCCCCAGCCCTGCCTTCCCCTGCAGCTCCAGCTCCATCGGCACAGCTCTCCCATCCCACACGACTGCCGGGTGGATCAGGGTGGGAACGTGGTGACAGTCAAGCTCAGGGAGGAGGAGTTAACAAGCAGGGAAAGCAGGAGATAAATGGCAGCTGGATGCTCCAGCCCATTCATCCCAGAGCCACTAAATGTACCATGAATGATTCCTGACGGGATCGAGCTGAACGTGCTCGATGGCTCCGCGGTGACTCCCGCGTCAGTAAATCCGTCACGTCTGGGAGCCTTCCCGGGGTTTCAGCGCAGGAACTGCATCTCCTCGGGTTGGGTAACTCTCTGCAGGAGATGAATTAGATCCAGGGACGTTGTGCTGGGTCCCTGGTGTTCCTGCACCTCCGCTCCTGGGGTGTCCCTGTGCACCCAGCACGGATCCAGGGTTGGCACCCAACACGTGTGTTCAGTGTGTGGAGCCAGTGGATGCATCAGACACTCGTCCAATGCCTGCATCCGTGTGAATCCAGTGCATGTTCCCACTGCCATGTATCCAACATGTGCATCCAATGCTTGTACCCCGTGGATGTGTCCAACATGTGTGTCCCACACGTGCATCTGTGTGCATCCCATGCACGGACCCGATACCTGCATCCAACACATCCATCCGACCTGCGTGCCCAACACGTGCATCCCACACAGGATCCAGCACGGAGTCCAACACCTGCATCCCACGTGGAGCCTCCCCATGCCCCCAGCAGCACACAGGGATATCCCAGCCCCCAACACCCACATCCCAGCCCCTCCTGCAGCGCTGCGGTTCTGCACTCCCCGCTCCCCGTCCACTCACTGCCCATCTGCCATTTCCAACCTGCCTCCCACCTCCCCGTGCCCTGAATTTCCTCCTTGGCTGCCCTGGGAGAAGGATTTCTCCTGGTGCAGCGGGGTCACGGCGAGGGTAACTGCGTTAGTGCGGCTGCAGGACGGATGGGGCTGTTGGAGCAGAGCCTCGCTGCCATTTGTACTCCGGCTTTCGCTCCGAGGGCTGCGAGCAGCCTCTGGATTCATCTGCTCTGCTCCCGGGCCCTGAGACAGCACAGATAGATTTTTCTAAGATCCTTTCTTTTCCATAAAAAATATTTGATGGCCGTATTGACAGACCCACCGATGGAGAAGGGCAAGGAAATATTTCCAAATGGTTTATCTGGCAGCTGTGGATTTCTGCTCATGTTGCTTATTGACCTCTAATTGTTTCCAGTAGTAGCGGGAGACAGGAAGATCAATAGGGATGGGAGGGAGTTAATACCCTCCTGGTGCACTTAACTGTAGTTGGGAAACACTGGAATTCATCTTCCTGGGATTTTTAGCACGTTTGTAACTGAAGCATTGGGCAATCGTATCTGGGACTGCTCTGTGAGCTGGTTCTGTGCAGAGACTTAATTCCCTTCCTAATCCCTCTCCTCACCTGGTCCTGGGGCTCGGAGCAGCCTTGTGGCTTCTCCAGCTGCCCTTCCCTGGTGCTTTAGAAATTCAGGAGACCCTGATGTGGGGGGAAGATGCAAATCAAACCCCTCTCCCACGGAGCCCGAGCAGCTCCTTTGTTCCACACTGTGTGGTTGGGCTGTTTGTGGAGTACAGTCCAAATGCAAGGCTTTCCTAGGAAATTGGGATGCACACACCCACCCCTGAGGAATGGAACCATCAGGGAATCCTGGAATGGTTTGGGTGGGAAGGGACCTTAATGAACATCTTGTCCCTCTCCCTGCCATGGGCAGGAACACCTTCCACGGGAAGGGACACCTTCCACTAGCCCAGGTGGCTCCAAGCCCTGTCCAACCTGGCCTTGGACACTTCCAGGGATCCAGGGGCAGCCACAGCTTCTCTGGGCAACCTGTGCCAGGGCCTCCCCGCCCTCACAGCCAGGAATTCCTTCCCAAGACCCTGGAGAGGCCGGGAGAGGGGGACAGCAGAGACTTTGGGATGGAGGTGGAGAGAGGTGCAAGGGTCGGGAAGAAGGGGGAGGCGCTGGGTGATCCCTCAACCTGCCCGGGGGTGGGAGCCGGTGGCCACCACCCTCCTGGGCCACCTGTGGGGCCACCAGCAGTTCCCTGGGGATGCTCCTCCTCCGGGCTGGTGGCGGTGGCAGAGCTGCAGGTGCCGGAGCCGGGTGATTGTTCCCGGCGGGGCCCCCCCCGGCTCCTGTCACCAGGAATCACGGCAGAGCCGTAATCTTTCATTAGCGCATTCAGCACTAATTGCTGGCAGGATGCCACGTGCCTATTTTCTCATTTTAACAAAACATTTATGCATGAAAGATTTAATGCCAGGTATCAAGCATATCATTGTAAATTTACCACTAATTAAGCCTAATTAAAATAATTAAATGGCTGCGGAGTCACAATGTGAATTAAAATCACATTTCCTCTCGTGTGCGTGCCCCTCTCCTCACTGCCCTCACTCCGGCTTCCACACCCAAATATTTCCCCATTCGGATGCACGGGAAGCGTTGGTGTGGCAGAGGGATTTCATCCTTCCCACAGTGCTGGGATCTGGGGGGGAAGTTTTTTCAATTTGAGGACCTCTGGAGGTTCTCCTTGCCGGCGATGAAGTACGGACAATTTGACAAATCTGTTCCTCGGAGCAGTCGCTGCCTTTTGCATATTCATTACTCATCGGGTTTTTAATCAAAGTCGCTGATGGACCCTTCGCACCACAAATAACTCGGTCATGAATAATTGATGGTGTTTAGCTGGGTTGGGGTGCGGGGGGCGCTCCTGGCACCACATGGCGCTGCAGATGTTCGGGTTTCACATGTGCACAGCTCATCAAACCCAGCCCCGGGCGGGGCCGGCCCTCGGCTCGCCATCTGCCGAAACACGGCCCGGGGATTGTGGGAGAGGGGTTGGGTTCCTCTGACACCGCTGCCTTCCCTTTGCCTCTGGCTGGAGAGCTCCAGGCAGGGCTCCAGTCCTGCTCCCCCTCCCTTGGGTCACCAAGGGGCTGGGCACCTCCAGGCCTTGCTCTGGATGGGGCTCCAGGAACTCCAGGGGATGCTCTGGGAGGAGGATCCAGAAGCTCCAGGGGATGCTCTGGGAGGAGGATCCAGAAGCTCCAGGGGATGCTCTGGGAGGAGGATCCAGAAGCTCCAGGGGATGCTCTGGGTGGGTGATCCAGGAGCTCCAGATGATGCCCTGGCCAGGGGTTCCAGGAGATACAGGGGATCCTTTGGCCAGGGAATCCAGTAGCTCCAGGGGATGCTCTGGGAAGAGGATCCAGTAGCTCCAGGGGATGCTCTGGGAAGAAGATCCAGTAGCTCCAGGGAATGATCTGGCCAGGTGCTCCAGGGGATGTTTTGACCAGGAATTCCAAGGGATGTTTTGACCAGGAGCTCCAGGGGCTCTGGGGGATGCTCTGGCTGGGGGCTGGAAGGTGTCCCTGCCCATGGCCCGGGGTTGGAACAAGATGGTCTTTAAGGTCCTTTCCAACCAGAACCATTCCAGACTCCAGGATGCCATGGTGGGGATACAGGCCTGGCCATTCTGCTGTCTCTCTCCCAGGGCAGTGGGTGTCAGCAGGACCTGCAGGGGTTGCCTGGCTCGGGTCGAGGAGGTGATGCAGCTCGTGGCTTCCTCCCACCAGGCACAGGGCTGGAAGCAGAGTGGTCATGGACACGTCACAGACGGCATCCACGCGTTGCTGCTGGATCCAGGATCCATGTGGAATGCTCTGGGATGCAGACTGGGCACCCACCAGCCTCTAGTGCTTTGGGAAGCATCCCTGGGCTGCTCCAGCAAGGCTTGGCAGGTCCCAGAGGTCCCACTGCTGGAGTCAGACAGTGTTTGGGATGGTCACAGGTGCCTTTCAGAGCCAAGGGACATCCATGTCAACCTGAGCCACGGCCTGAGAGGCCCAGAGGCTGTGAAACCCCACTGGGGGGTGGGAGGGGGTCACAAGAGAATCACCCCCTGGCCCTTCTCTCCCCCAGAGAGTGGGGCAGGACCTTGGCTTCAATTGTGCAAGAGGGTTTGGTATTTGGAGGGAAGGAGGAGGCTGGCAGGGCACAAGGAGGGAAGGAGGAGGCTGGCAGGGCACAGGGAAGGAAGGAGGAGGCTGGCAGGGCACAGGGAGGGAAGGAGGAGGCTGGCAGGGCTCGGGTAGGGAAGGAGGGGGTTGGCCGGGGCGGTGCGGCATCATTTACTGCCGCCCTCCCCTGTGTGGTCCCAGCCGGGTCTCCGCGGCCGCACAATGGGTTGCAAAGCCCCTTTGTGCTCTGCCGAGTCATTGAATAAACCCGGGCAAGGCCCTGCGCAGGCTGATTAACCTCTTCTTTCCCGGGCATGGCCTCATTCTGCCCCTCAGAGGGGTGTCCCTGGAGGGCACCCCCGGGCCGGGCTGGGCCAGGAAGGGGCCAGGTTTGGGTCCCCACAGAGGGATTGGGTCTGCAGCAGATTGGCTCTGTCACCAGGCCATCTAACCCCCAATAAACTCCCCTAAACTCCTTGGCAGGGCTGCCTGCTGAGGTGGCACTGTGGTGGCACTGAGGTGGCAATGAGGTGGCACTGTGGTGGCAGGCACCAGGATCACACCCAGACTGACACACTGTCCCTCCCCAGCAGGACTCAGATCCCACAGCATGGGAAGGGGGTCTTAAATTGGAAAGAAGAGCCACACGTCTCACCCGCCTGGAGCTGCAGAGAACAGCGAGGGAGGGGGCGGTTCTGGGAGGTGTGAGGGAACCACAGGGGGTTTGGGGACAGGCACAAGCCCGTGTTGCACGTGCACCCCAAGTGTGGGAACCCCCCCTCCAGCCTGGGAGCTCCCCTGTGCCCACTGGCACTGCAGGAACACAGGGCTGCAGAGTGCTGCCCGTTCACCTCCTCCATCTCAGGGGGTGGCAAGTTCAGGGTGTGTTGCTTCTTTTATAACCCAGGGATGAAACAGCTGGGGGTTTATATATTAAAAAAAAAAAAAAAAAAAAAAGACAGGGAAGAGGTGTTGGTTTTGTAAAGAGAGCTGTAATTGTGGCTGTGAAGGTGGATGCTCTGCAGCCTCCCGGGAAAGGCCCCTCCGGGTCCATAAATAATTCAGCTGCTCTGACAGACCGAGTTCCTCAGCTCACATAAATCTATTGATCCTCCTCTGGTTTGAATCCTGGGGATGGAGCTTCCCACACAGGCTCTGCCAGCGCTTCCCTGCACAGGCAGAGGAGTGTCTTGGCATCCTCCACCCCTCCAGGATGGAGGTTTGAGCCACCACCCCACCGAGAAGCACCCAGTGCCCTCCACTCCAAGAGCCCATTGCCCTTTAGCACCTCTCCTCTTAACGACAGGATAATTGTCTCTTCTGGCTAATCACTCTGGGGCTTTCACACTGCAAGGGAGCACTTCTGCTCCCTGTTAAAAGCAAATGGTATGGCATCATCTTCCCGGCCTGGTGGGGTAAATTACAGAGAGACATGAGGCTTCCTGGTGGCCTCAGCATCCTCCTACCACGGCAGCATCCTCCTGCCACGACATCCTCCCTCTGTGACATCATCCTCCTGCCACAACAACATCCTCTCTTGCCATAAAAACATCCTCCTGCCACGATAGCAACCTTCCATCCCCCTGCCATGACAGCATCCCTCCATCATGGAAGCAGCATCCTCCCACCTGGAGAGAATCCTCCTGTCACAACATCCTCCCCATCACAGCAGCATCTTCCTGCCATGGCAACATCCTCTTGCTGTGACATCATCCCCCTGCCATGACATCATCCCCCTGCCATGACAACATCCTCCCACCCCAGGAACAGCCTCCCACCATGGCAGCATCCTCTTGTTGTGCCATCATCCTCTTCCCGTGACATCCTGCTCCCACCTTTCCAAACCCTTCCCTCCATGGCAGCACCCTCAGTTTGTTGAGCAATAACACCAGCAGGACCCTTTGCCCAGGCACAGGTGTCGGTGCCCAGGTATCCCAAGACACCTCCTTGGCACAGGGACCCTCCCCCTCCTTGAAAAGATCCAACTGCTTCAACTGGATTAAGCATTTGGGTTTGACTTGGATTAATGTGTTTTTTTTTTTCTGTGAATATAAACCATTTTGCATTTCAAAATCCTTCAGCAAACAGAGCAGTTTGTCTTTGTGTTTGCTAATTTAAAAACAAATATTTGCCTGCCAAGCAAATATAGTCTCTTAGGATGTGCTATTAATAGGATAATTAGGCAGCCGGTAATGAAAAGGATTGCTGGTAATTATGGCAAGATTTGTTTTGGCATTTGAAGGCAGAAAGGGAGGCTGAAGTGCTAAAATCTACCTTCGAGTTAATTAGTGCTATTAGAATACACCTGAAAAAATAGGGCAGCTAATGAACACTCCAGTTGGGTTTTAAAGAGGCCGTGGAAGGTGTTTTTCTGTGAGATGCTCAGAAAGGAAACAAAATCCTTTTTCTTTCGGTTCCCACCCTTTGGGGTGGGATGAAATCCTGGTCACTTGGGGTGTGCTGTCCCTTTTGGGGTGTGCTGTCCCCTTTGGGGTGTGCTGTCCCCTTTGGGGTGTGCTGTCCCCTTTGGGATGTTCTGACCCTTTTGGGGTGTCCCCTCCCTTTTAGGGTGCACTGAGCCCTTTGGGGTGAGGGCCTGGCTGCGGGGGGTTCCCCTGGTGTCCCTTTGGGGTGTGGCTGAGCTCGGGGAAGGGGCAGCTCACCCTGCAGCCCGTGGCAGGGGTTACATAAAGCCTCCCCTCTCTCCCCGCCGCGCTCCGTGTGCGTTTGCCGGCGCACAAACCCCGCGTCAGCTGCCCCGAAATGATTAATTAGAAAATTACATTTATATAACCCTCTAATCTGTATTTGTGTGTTGCCAAGGGCAGAGGCAGAGGTAGGGGAATTACATCCAGATTAGCTCTGAGCCAGAGGAAGCCCAGATCTGCGATTATTTTGAGGGCAGAAATTGTAAAATTGTACCAATCCGGGGGAAAAAGAGCCAAAATTAGGCTTTTTTTTTTTTTTTTTCCACCTTAATTCCCTCCTTCCACGACTGAGGAAAGAGAGCAGATGAATGGAGCGAGGTGGTGCCTTGCAGGGGTTACTGGGTGAGGGCCCCGGGGCCGGCTCTGTGCAGCGAGAGGTGAGGGGAGAGAAAAAGCTGATTTCCAGCTGAACATGGCCTTCAGTTTCCCAAACAAAATTGCTTTTATTCTTCTCAACATGTGTTCCAAAAGATTAAAGAGCTGTAAGCTTGCACAGCTTAATAAGAGTGTGCATTAGAAGAGTGGCCTGGAACGGCGGCGCTGAACAAGCCCCCCCCCAGTTTGGGGAGGATTTGAAATCCTGTTTATTGAATTATAAAGAACCTTAAAGGATAAAGGATATTGAAGTAGGGATTTTAATACTTGGTGGTATTTGGGGGAGTTAATCGATCACAACAAATCATTTTAAAAGTATTTTGTTGGGGTTTTTTGTTGGGGGGGGGGTGGGATGGGGATGAAGAGTTAATTGAAAAATAGGCCGTGGCTGCGATGGCGGGATCGATCCGGGTCGTTATAAAGGATACATTTTCTCTGTAATTATGGGCACAAATTAAAGATGAAGCCTGAAGGCTCTGGGAGATGCTCTATTAACTGACAAAGCCCAGCAGCAGCAGAGCCCTGGGTGAGATTTGGGGGTGAGTGAATCCTGGCAGGCGGACGGAGCCCGGCACATCCCTCGGTGTGTCGGTCGGGATGGGGGGGGGAAATTCCTAATGAGATTTGGGATGGGCAAAGCTCCTGAGAGCCAGGAAGGGACTGAAATCCCTGTGATTTCCCCCTGTCTCCAGGGAGTTTGGGGGTGACCCTGCAGGGTGGGGCTGGAGCTGCTCCCTCCTCATCCTCCACGGTGATGGGCACTGGCAGGAGCGGGATTAACTCCAGGTCCGGGCTTTGCTGGATGGGGGGATTTGCAGTTCCTAAGCAGCCCCGTTGTCTGTGATAACTTATGCTGTTCTGCTCCCTAAGAGGATTGGGCAGATTAAATGAAATCATGAGACATGCTATGCAAATTACATCCCAAATCTGATTTTCTGTTGGGGATTAGGGTTAAAATATTGGGAACTGGAAACTTTTTCCTTGTCTGGTCTAGGGGGTGCACTTTCCAAACGTGCCAATGAGGGTTGGCTCCAGAGTCCCAGCGAGTTCCTTGGTGTTTTCATGCCCAGTGTTTGAAAATAATAAAAATAAAATACCCTTGGGCTGCTTTGGAGGGGCCTGGGGGCCTTTGTGCCATCTTGTGTATCCTGCTGATGGGATAATCTTCCTGCAGTGTCACAGATCCAACCTCAGCCCACACTGGGATGTCTCTGCACACCTGAAAAATCTCTGCAGTTTCCCCAGGGTCTGCTGGGGTTGCTTTACACCTTTTAATCTCTTTTGTTCCAGTACATTTTGGGAATAAATTGTTCCCTGTGAGGGTGGGGAGGCCCTGGCACAGGTTGCCCAGAGAAGCTGTGGCCGCCCCTGGATCCCTGGAAGTGTCCAAGGCCAGGTTGGACGGGGCTTGGAGCAACCTG
>JAWWLV010000018.1:1248352-1259890 GCA_035041135.1 Platyrinchus mystaceus | reverse complement strand
TGAGCTGGAGAAGTGTGAAAAGGGGGGTGATCCCAGGGGTGGGGCTGAGCCAGACCCTCTATCCCAGCAGCTTTCCAGGTCCTAACTCTGGGGACGTGAGGCTGTGGGGAGAGCAGTGGAAAGCAGCGATTTTGCACTGGAAATTCACTTCACTGCTCAAAATAGAACACATTAGCTGAGCTGCTCCCCTCCCCCAGTGGTACTTATGGACAAATTCTGATTTTTACTTAATGGTTTCCCTGAAAAGGTTGTAATTTTCTTCCCATTCCCATCGAGCTGCAGCTCCTGCCTGTTGTGGTGAACTCAAACGACCAAGGATGTCTCTCGTTAATTGATATTCCTCACACTGGGACTGTGCTGAAATAGGAGCTGGTTTATTTTAGCTTATTAAAACTCACCTGGTTGAAAAAAAAAAGAAAAAAAAAAGAAGAAAGAAGAAAGAGAACAATTGGGGTGAAAGGAAACATTCTGGTTCATATTGATTTAAGATCTGCTTAAATAGATATTTGCACATCCCAATTATAAACCTGTGATCCCTTCTCATAATTTATTTTTCTTTTTCTGAGGGTTTTTTTTTTAGTAAGGATCTTAGAAAAGGCCTCGGTGTGAGAAGCCACTGTCTCCTCTCCCAGCCAGCCATGAGGTGCCTTTGTCACTGTGACTGGGGACACTGTGCTGCTCCTTTGTGGGCCATGAGGAGCAGGAGGGACACAAGGATGGAGGCACCTTGTCTTCTTCCCAGTCCTGCTCAGGCTGGGGCAGCCAACACCCCCAGGTGGGGATGAGGATGGGGATGAGGGCTCTGGGGACACTCAGCAAAGGCCAATGTCATCACTGGGGTGCCTGGCCAGGGGCAGCTTCCCATGGGGATGTGCCAGTGGAGCGGCCCAGGGAGGGCAGGAGGCAGCGGGGTCCTTCAGGGTGATGGGGTGGTCCCTCCCTTAGGATGTCCCTGCTCCAGGGGTGGCTTTGGCCACGATGTGCCCCGTCCCTGAGCTGTGCTCAGGCCGTGCCAGCGTGCAGCCCTGGCCCCCCGTGAGGTCTCACAGCCAGGAAGGGAAGCAGGAGATGTCCTCCCCCACCCTGTCTGGGGCAAACCTCGGGCTCAGCTTCTGGGCACAGGGTGTTGTGACACTCCTGTCCCCTCTGCAGTGCCACCCTTTCGGGGAAACCGTCTGAGCTGCCCTTCCCCTTCCCCTTCCCCTTCCCCTTCCCAAAGGGCCCCTGTGGGGAACACCCGCTGTCCCCATCCTCCCACAGATGATGACCTGGCACTGCCACCCCCGCTGGCCCCAGTGACCCCCAGGTCCTGGCCCACTGTGGGGGTGGACACAGCCCCCCTCACCCCTTCACAGGGGCTGGGCCGTCCTGGGGGCTGGTTCAGCCGGAGGGAATATGGAAGAATCCCTCAGGATGAGGTTTGGAACAGTTGGAAGGGGCTGAACATCTGCACAGTCACCCCGAGCCTCCCTGCGGGAAACGGGTCCAAAACACCCGTTGGACACCACAGGACACCTACTTTCCCCCAAAAATTTTTCATCTCCCCTTCCCGGGAAAAGTCCGGCTGCAGCTTCCATGTGGATTTGCTGTGGGGCCGCAGAGGAGGTGACAGAGGGAGAGGCGAACCCTGCCCGCACACACGTGTGCACACAGAGCCACACACACACACACACGTGTGCACACAGAGCCACACACACACACACACGTGTGCACACAGAGCCACACACACACACACACGTGTGCACACAGAGCCACACACACACAGGCACCCACGTGTGTCCCTCCTGTCCCCTCCTCCCTTCCCGGCCCCGGGAGCAGCCGAGCTCGCCCGGCGTGACGGGAGCCGCCCCGAGAGGTGACTTTATCGCTGACAAGCCGGTCCCAACCCCGGTCAATGGTGTGTGTTTACATTGCAGGTGACACTATCTGCCCTCCGCGCAGGGCAGGACCCTGCCTGCCAAATTTCCTTTAGCTTTCAAGTTTATCTAAACAAGGATTTTCAGGGCTGGGAAGGCAGCGAAACGCATACGAATGAGCGGCCGCGGCGAGCGGGGAGAGTTCTCAGCCCGGATATGTGTGTGGCTTTGTGGGGAACTGGGCTTTATCTGCTCTTGGCAGGGAGGTTTTACAGCCCCTCGGCAAGAGAGGCTCCAATCCTGCTCTTGCAGCAGCAGCTCCACCGCGTCCATCCTCGGCCGGCCCCGGGATGGGGCTCGGAGCAGCTGTGGTGGAAGATGTCCCTGCTCATGGCCGGACCCGACCTTTGGGGTCCCTTCCCACACAAACCATTCCAGGACTCTGTGACGTTTCCAGGCGGGACCGGGAAGAGCGTCGGTTGCTGGTGTTGCCACAACAGGCCCCGATTACCCCGGCCTTTCACAAGCAAAACTCCCATTGACCTCACCCTCAGCCGCGGATTTGCTTGAGCAATCCCTGTGCCCGGCCCAGCCCAGCGCCTCGGGCTGCTGCAGCAGGACAGGGGGCCAGGGGGGCAGCAAACCCGCTCAGCACCCCCAGAACCCCTCCCGGAGCCCACCGAGGGGCCCAGCATCAAAAGCAACATTTTTCTCCCCTGTCTCCCTGAATTTGGGATGGGGGGTGGGAGGAGGTGGGCGAGGGGCACCCATGGGTGCACATGGTGCTGGAGGAAGGGAGAGTCCAGGGATGCTCCCGGCAGCAGAGGCAGCTCCAAAGGGCTGGATTTGCAAAGGTTTAGCCAAAAAGTTGGGACTAACAGGAGGAACTGGAGGAGGGATCATGCCCAGGCCTCGCAGCTCGGGTCCAAACCCTGCAGCTCCAATTTGGGCTGGAAGGGGCCTTGAAGCTCATCCTGTTCCACCCCCTGCCATGGGCAGGGACACCTTCCACTACACCAGGTTGCTCCAAGCCCTGTCCAACCTGGCCTCGGACACTTCCAGGGAAGGGACCGTTCAGGGACGTTAAGTGCCAGGCTGCACCCCGGAGGGAGGTGATGAGGGTCCCCCTGCCAGCCTCCCCATGGTCCCCGTGGCCAGAGCCAGGTCACTCTCAGATCCTCAGGGATGCTCCTGGATTCTCTCAGGTGCTCCCCGCCCCCGGATCCCGGTCCGTGATCCCTCTGCTCCACAGTCTCACCTGCCCTCCCTTCCCGGGGCAAACAGCTCAGCCCAGGCTTTTGCTGTGCGCTGTCTAATTATAGATATTATATTGCAAATGGCTTTTGGGCCTGCTAATGGTATTACTGGTGTTATTCTTCTACTTGTTAATTATAACCAATTTGTTTGGGATGCCTTCCCAGTTTTCGGGCTGTAATTGCTCTCCCCATTCCCTGATGACTGTGACTCAGCAGAAACTCCGCAGTTTCGCTCAGGGATGATGTTACTCTTTGTCTCTCCTGCCAAGCGTGGCTGCACACGGTTGCCCGTGCAGCGTGGCTACCGCTCCCACCTCGCCGGTCGCCACGCTCCAGTGGCTCGGGGTCCGCGAGGAACGTGGGGTGTGGCGGCCGGTACCCAGGCGGGGCCGGACGGGGGACAATGGCACCTCCGTGTCCCCAGATGGGGCATCGCCCGCGGTAAGAGCGGCTGTGCTCAGGCTTGGGATGCTCAGGAGGAGCTGAATCAGGGCTGTGACCCATAAACCAGCTCAGGATCCTGCCTGTGAAATCCCAGCGAGCTCGGTATGGCCAAAGGCTTAGCCAAGGGAAGAGCGGAATATTAAACGGATTGTTTTCTTTTCCTTATTGCTAAATTCTTAAGAAGTTTGCTCTTCTCCTCTGCTCGGCATTAACTGTAGATAAGTTATTTGGAAAGCGAGTATTTCACCAGAACAGCCGTTCAAGTAGCCTAATACACACATTAGAGTCTATTTGCACTTAAAAGAAGTGGGAGGTATTAAATCAGCCTCTGGCCAGATAGTCATTGTATAAACAAGAGCTGTTAACTCCTACTTGATAGCGATGATAGCGAGGGAAAGGAAAACAGCCCTGCAGTGTCACGACCAACCTGACACAACATGTTGTCGGTCTGGGGAGAGAAAGAAAACAAAGCCCTGGGAGTTCGTGTCTGCGGGAGGGCGGCTGGGAGCGGGGATGGTCCCCAAACCCTGCCGGCACCGCTCCCTGGCCTGCGAGCTGCTCCCACACCCGGGGCTCCAGCCACAGCATCACGCTGCCATCCACGAGAGAAGCAGTTCCCGGGCCTGCGAAGGCCACCAGCGCACGGGACAGGGGGGTTATCCCGGCCCAGGCCCCCGACGATGGTGGGTTTCCATCCCGCACTCCTGGATCCCCCTCCAGCGCTCGGCTCCGCGCGGGGCCGGGGAGATGCTGCCGAGGTATTAATGAAATTTATGAGTCAGAGCGAGCAAAAAAAAAAAAACTGTTTTCAGCTGACTTCACTCACCACTTCCTCTCCTCGCCTTCTCCTCTCCCGGCAGCCCACTTATCTTCCCCTGGAGCGGTGCCCACCCTCCCCTGCCCGCTATCGCCAGCAGGCCGGAGCATTCAGCACCAGCCCCGCTGCGGAGTTTGCTCACTCACTCACTCACTCAAGCACTCTCAAGTTGTTCTCTGTGGCTAATCAAATGTCAAAACAAGCTGCCCCTGTGATTTTGAGAGCTTTTAAACAGGAAGACATTCACCACCGATACACGAGAGCGCGCGGCGGGCCGGGGCTGGGCCGGAGCTCAGCGCTGCTCCCGGGATCTGCTGGGCTCTTTGTGGGCTCTCTTTGGGGCAATAATGACTCTCCCACCTCTTGTCCGTGCTGTCTCCCACGGGACTGGGGCTTTTTTCATCCTGTGGTAGGCAGGGCCTGGCTGCCAGCACGGCAGCAGCACCCTCTGTCCCTGCACCCCATTAACCATGGTTTATAGCCCGACCCTAAATCATGTGCTTTGGGGCTAAAACAGGCTGTCAGCACTGAGGAGTGATAGTTTTCCAGCTGTCCAGAAGCCCAGGGATCCCCCAAAAGGCGCTGGGACCTTGGTCCTCGTGCAGCCACAGCAAGGGGCAGCATCCTCAGAGCCCCCCAGGCTGGGTTGAGCTGATGGCTGCAGAAGAGCAGGACCCCGTGTAAGGGACAATTTTGATTCCAAAGCCAGCTGGCCCCTCTCCTGGCAGCTCTGACATCAAAAATTCAGGCAGGTACCTGCTTTTCCACAGCCAAGCTCCACGTGTGCCTCTGTGATGACAGGAGCAGTGTGGGGTTCGGGATCCCTGAGAGGAGCTGCATCAAAGCAAGAGAAAATGGAGTAGAGGGAAGCTGAAGAGGCCCCTCCTCATGCCCAATAAAACACGGTGTTTGCCTGCAGAGGGTTGGTCCTCAAAGCCACCTGGGCTGCAGCACTGAGGGCTGTTCCCATCCCTGGGATCCCAGAGCCTGCAAAGCATCAGTGGCCAAATGCTGAGCACGAGCTGCTCTCAGGAGCTGCCAGGTTTGTACCATGCTCAGCCCCCTTTTCCCGCTTTCCTCCCAGCACAAATCCAATGTCTGTAAAGAGGAATAAACACCCACAGCTTCCTGAAGGCCCCACTCCAGGGAGAGGCACTTCTGCTGCTCAGTGTGGTGCTGGGCTGGAAGGGAAGCGTCTCCCTCCTCAGCAGCTTCAATCACACACGAGGAGCACATGTGGGTCACTGGCAGCAGCACCAACCCAGCTGATCCGTGTGCCACGGCTGGGGAGAACGAGGCCTCCTGGAGTCCATGGGGACAGGGGTGGTGACATTGTCCTGGGGCTGGGAACACTGTCCTGGGGCTGGGAACACTGTCCTGGGGCTGGGAACACTGTCCTGGGGCTGGGAACACTGTCCTGGCCCTGCGGTGCTGGAGGACGGAGGGGATCAAACCTTGCGTTGGAACATCAACCTCGTCACCTCCCACTGCAACACCTCCCAAGCTTTAGATTTCCTGCTTTGCCAGGGCTCCTGCTTAAACCTCCCCCACCAAGGAACACCCCTGGGGGCCGTGCCACCGCCCTGGTGCCAGCTGTGGGGCCGGGAGGGGGCCGTGCCCACCGCCCCCATCGGAAGGACGCCGGGAGCAGACAGGCACAGGCTTTGTCCCAGCCCGGGACAAGGAGAACGCTGTGGGTTTGTTTTTAGACAAATGAATGGGTTTTACTGTTTGACCAACACTGGTGAGAATGGCAGTCAGCGTGGATTTGGCAGGAGCTCTGACACTTGTCAGCCCTGGTTTATAGCGGCGGCGGAGCCGGCAGCTCTCGGGAGGGGAGTGACGTGCGCGCGTTGCTGCGCGGGGTGTTCTCGGAAGAATGTGTGGCAACAGAAGATCAAGCAAATACTTCGGGGCCGCCGCAGCACGGAGGGCTTTGTCAGCCAGCCGGAAAGTTTTAGAAGGGCTTCACACTCTTTGGAGACAGGCAGGGCACTGCCTGGGGCCGGGGCGAGCACACAGCGCTGGGAGCTCTGGGCAGAACAGAGGCATTGCTGTGGCATCCCTAACGAGCCCGGCCCTGGCTCGGAGCTCTGTGCCGGCCCCACACGGGCCAACTGCCAGGAGTGTTCCACGGGGGGCTTTGGCACTGCCACCTGCCTGCTCTGCACCCATGGGAGGGGTGCAGGCGGCCTCAGGGCTCAGTGTGGGGCACAGCTCACCCCAGCCTGGCAGTGCTTCAACTCCCCGGGGAAAAGCCCTGGGGATGACTGCCAGGGTGCAGCCCAGCACCCCAAAGAGCCCCCAGACTCAGTGGGTGAGCTGAGAGGGCTGAGAGGGAGCTGCTGTGCCCAGGGCCCCCGAGGTGATGCTGCCCCAGGAGCTGAGCCCAGCCTGCAAAACGGCCCTGACCAAACAGCCCAGACCAGCTCCCAGTGAATCATCCCAGGGATGGAGTAAATCATCCTCCTCTGAAAGGGCAGCAGCTGCCTTTCCCTGGGTTGTTTGGGAGCAGGTCTTCAGGAGACAGGGCCTTCCAGAATGTTAAAATCATAGAACCATGGAATGGTTTGGGAGGAAGGGACCTTAAAGCTCATCTCCCTCTCACCCTGCCCTGGGCAGGGACATTATCCACTATCCCAGGTTGCTCCAAGCTCCATCCAACCTGGCCTTGGGCACTTCCAGGGATCCAGGGGCAGCCACAGCTTCTCTGGGCAACCTGTGCCAGGGCCTCACCACTCTCACAGGGAAGAATTTCTTCCCAATATCCCATCTATCCCTGCCCTCTGGCAGTGGGAAGCCATTCCCCCTTGTCTTGTCCCTCCATCCCTTGTCCCAAGCCCCTCTCCAGCTCTCTGGCCGTGGTGGGCAGGATGTGCTGCTGCCCCACTGCAGGGAAGGTCCTCACTTTTCTCCCCACACGAGTTTCTCTCCATGGCACAGCGATGCCCCGACCTGGGCTGTTCCCACACAGCCCCTGTGCTGCCCCCCAGCCCGATGCTCCAGCCAGGCTTTGCTGTGGTCACTGTGGCTTCAGGAGGCCCCACCCAGCACCTAATGGGTGTTTGCTGCTCTGCCGTGCCCTCGGCACCGTGGGCACCCTGGGCAGCCCGTGCTCAGGAGCTGCCCCAGTCTGGGAGAGATAAGGGAGTTGCAGGCAGCGCTGAGGGGATGACAGGGCTGTGTGCAGGCAGCTCCTCTGATCTGCCCACTGGGCTGGGGCTCCCCGGGCAGCCACAGAGGTCATTATGGGGTGCTCTGCGCTCGGAGCAGCTCTCGGGAGCCAAACCAGCAGGGCAGGACCTCACCTGCTCCACGCGGGTTGTGCAACGAGCCGGGAGCCAAACCCACCCCACTGACCGGGCCACAGCTCGCCCGCTGCCCGGGGCAGCCCGGGGCTCCTGTGCCAGCCCAGGGCAGGCACGGGCTGGGACACGCTGGTCCCTGAGCTGCCAGTGCTGCCCTGCACGGGGAACTCGGCCCCGGCTCTGCCTCCCCTTCGGGCACTGTGGCCTGCCTGGCTGCGTGCCAGGGATGCGTGGAGAGGGATCAAGCTCTGTGTTCTGGAATCCCAGCACGGTCTGGGTTGGAAGAGACCTTAAAGCTCATCTCGTTCCACCCCCTGCCCAGGGCAGGGACGCCTCCCACTAGCCCAGGTTGCCTGGAGCCCCATCCAACCTTGCCTGGAACACTTCCAGGGATGGGGAAGCCACAGTCTGGAAGATGTCCCTGCCCATGGCAAAGGGCTTGACTAGAAGGCCTTTAAAGCTCCCTTCCAACCCAAACCATTTTGGGATTCTCTGATTCCAGGGGAAGCCTGGCTGCCCCCTGCTCCTCCCCGGTGTCAGAGGTGGCCGCTTCGAGGGCTGTGTCTGCCTCATGAACCTCCTGCTCTGAGGCACCACCAGTCCCTCAAACAGCTCCATATCATCAGTTACATCTAATTGAGGGTGTTTTGAATACAACTGCACAACACCCAAACCAAAGGGAAATGACAGACCATCAAATGAATGCCCCCGAACCACGATAAATGCCTGGGTGGATGATTAATGCTTCTGTTTCTTGGTTTCAGGGAGAACAATGAGGCCTGACCCAGCATTTATCAGCAGTGCCTGCTAAAGGGCACCAGACAGCCCCAAAATAAATGGGATTATGGCCCTGCTGTTCCACCTTCAGATGCTCCCTCGACTCTACACACGCTAAAGAATGGAGCAGGGTGAGCTCTGAGTGAGAACTGGAGCAGTGATGAACCTTCTCGGGTCCCTCTCAGCTCCATCATTATGGACATCCCAGGTTGCCTTGGAAAATCCTTCCCCGATGATGCATCGGAGGAATCCGGTCATTTATTGCACTGGGGTTTGGACATCTGAGAGAACACGTTCTGCGTGGCTGTTTCATTAAATCATTAAAAGACACTTCTCTAATAGCTGCAGAAATCTGATTTTTTTTCATGTGGCCGGGGCGGCTGCGCTGCTCCCACCTGGAAACGGCACAGATCCCCTCCCGGCTTCAAAGCCGTCTGGCTTCCACCGCACCGCCGGGAATTAGGGATAATTGAAACGAGCGCGTTCAAAGGAGCCCGAGGTCGGGGGAGCGGCTGAGCCGGCACCGAGCGGCCCCTCCTGCCGAGCCCCGCGACACCGACACCGACACCGGCACCGACACCGGCCCAGCCCGCTCCGGGCAGCACCGTGGGATAATTCCCGGCGAAACCCCGGCGAGGGACAGCGAACCAGGGCGAGGACGGCCCGGAGATCCCGCAGCTTGTCCCGACACGACGCTGTTTGTGTGCGGAGATTAAAGCCTCCTGCTCTGGCTGCAGGGAAATGCAAATGCTCTTTATACAAGCTGTTAATTGTTAAACCACATTGTCGCTGGAACACCTTGTAGGGCTAAAAGGAGGCCGAGGGCTCCACTGGAGGAGGATGTGTCTGTTTGTGGGCTGTGCTGGATGCAAAGGAGTGGGAAGAGACTTGGGAATGGAGGGAGAAAATGGGGATTTGGAAAGTGTGAAAGGAGAGTGTCCAGGGCAAGAACTCTGGTGGCCACGGCTTGGGTCTCACAGGGATCCTATGGAAAAGGAGGCCTCCGGGTGGAGAGGGAAATGGTGGAGTTGGAGAGGGAGGTGGTGGGGTTGCAGAGGACCATCGTGCTGCTGGGAAAGGCTGATCCCATTGGGAATTGGCCTGGCCGCCGAGGCTGTGGCAGACACCTCCTCCCGAGGCTGGGGATGTTCTCAGCCCGTTCCCTTGTCCAGCCTTTGGGCTGTGGCTGCTCCAGGGCTTTGTGGGGCCGAGCTGGGCCAGCCCTTATCTCCCCATCTCCTGGTGTGGGCAGGAGCTGCTCTCTCCCCATCTTGCCCACCCGGGGCTGAGCTGCCAAAGCTGTTTCCTCCCCAGGAAGGGGAGGGAGCAGTTGCCCGACCCAGCAATAAGGGACCCCCAGGTCCACACTGGGGTAGAAACAGTGCAACAGCCCCCAAAGGGCAGCTGTGACCCCGGCACCGCAGCACCCACGGAGGTCCCTGCATGGAACCTCGTCCCAGAGCACCAGAGTATTTTTTTTCCCTGGGTTTGGGAAGACAGAGAACCCCCTGGATGGAAAGCAGCTCCTTCAGAGCCGGGTTTCAACAACCAGGAACTCGTGTATATCTTGGATTTTAATCCAGTGCGGCTGGGGCCATGTGCAAGATGTAATTTAAGCTCCAGCTCAGGGTCCAAATGTTCTCCAAGTGCAGAGGTTTTGGCACAGAGGTTTTGGTTTGGTCCCAGCTTTCATGGCAAATTGAATAATCATATGAGGGGGAAGAAAGAGAAAGAGCAAGAGAAAAAAAAAAAAAACCAAACCAAAAAACAACAACTACCGACAGTTCTTCCAAAAGTGGAAAGAACCAAAACACATTTTGGCTTCCTCAGCCCTGGACCGGAGTTATTTCCCTCTAGATTTGGAACAGCCTTTCCAACAACCTTTTTCAATTTAGCTTTTTATTAAAATAAAGCCGTGCCCCGGCAGATCCGTGCGGAGGAGCTGCCTCCTGCCACCGCCGTGCCCGGCTGTGCAGCTCCTGCTCCGTGCTGCTGGCACCCCAACAGACATTCCCTGCCCTGCTCCGTGCTGCTGGCACCCCAACAGACATTCCCTGCCCTGCTCCGTGCTGCTGGCACCCCACAAACATTCCCTGCCCTGCTCCAGAGCCCTCGGGGAGCAGCTGGCCGGGAAGCCCTGCGAGAGCTCCCTGTGCACATATTTAAATCACCTACTGTTGTGCTGACTTTCTGGCCTCGCATATCTTTTAATTATTCCCATGTTTATGGTTTGCTGTGGCTTACAGGATTTTTTTCCCCTCAAATGCGTGTTTTCCTGACAATTAGCCCCGCTGGCTGTAAAAGTGCAGATGAAGAGCTGGAGATGGAGACGAGCTCAGCCCCAGAATCCAAACCTCCCCCCGTGCTGAGAAGGCCCTGGCTCAGCACTGGGACCAGTGTTAGCTCAGCCCTGTCCTAGGTCAGCACTGGGACCAGCCCTGGCTCAACACCAGGATCAGCCCTGGCTCATCCACATCCCAACTCATCACCAGGACCAGCCTTGGGTCAGCACCAGGACAGGCCCCAGCTCAGCCACATCCTGGCTCAGCACCAGAATCAGCCCTGGATCAAACCCATCAAAGCTCAGCACGGGGACCAGCCCTGGCTCAGCCCTGGATTGGGATCCCCAGCCCTGCACAGCACCGTGCTGCAGCTGCCAGGAATCGCTGGGAAAGCCTGGATGGGCAGCAATGGGGCGGCCGAGGGGCTCAAATCCCATGATGGGCTCCAATCCCATGATGGGCTCCAATCCCGTGATGGGCTCCTGCAACCCCAGAGCCTCCCACACAGGCTCAGCTCAGCCACTGGCACACGAGGGGGCAAATGAAACCCACGGCCCCGAGCTGGCTTTGCTGAGCCACGGCCACATCCTCGTGTCCCGGGGGGTCCAGCCTGTCCCCGTGTGTGCCAGGCAGGGGACTGCTCTGCTGGGCTGCACCCATGTCTGTAAGAGAGAAGTCCCCCTTGCTGTGCCTTTGGGGGGGTGATGGCTCAAGGAGGAGGGTGACCCGGAGCTCAAGCAGGTCTGGTGGGGTTCAAACACCAGACATCCTCAGCCTCCCCTGGCCCAGTTTGGAGCG
>JAWWLV010000018.1:1209815-1234659 GCA_035041135.1 Platyrinchus mystaceus | reverse complement strand
GATCCCTGGAAGTGTCCAAGGCCAGGTTGGACGGGGCTTGGAGCAACCTGGGCTAGTGGAAGGTGTCCCTGCCCATGCAGGGGGTGGCACTGGATGGCCTTAAAGATCCCTTCCCACCCAAGCCATTCCAGGATTCCATGATTCTATTTTAAGGAGAGATCTCACATTTCCTGCTCTGGGGGGATGGTGGGCAGGAAAAGCCCAGGGAGCATCTGCCACCGGGGGCCACGAGTCCGGAAAGGCATCAGTGCAGGGGCAACAATTCCAGGGGGACCAGGGTGGGTTCAGTCCCCGGGAGATGGACTGGGATGACCCCGGGATGAGCACGGGCCACACGGATCCCCTTGGCAAGCACAGCCCATCATGGGGCCAGGGGATACTGCTCCCCCCGCAGGCAGTGCCCTCATTGTATTCAAATCTGATTCATTTCATCCAGAGGATAAAATTAGAAAATCAGCCTAATTCCCAGGAGCCTTGTTAAATCAATACAACATACATCAAGCAGGCAAGGCACAATGCAAGGCTGAGATAAAATTAGAATGAGTCCCCCTGGGTGGGTTGATATCAGCTCTACATTTTGGAATTGGCAGGCACTTTTGCATAATTTATCAATTACAAACAATTTAATTCATCCAGAATAATGAGTTGCGGGGCAGCTTTTGAGGAGTTGAATGACACGGGGGGCGATGGCTGTGGTGGACTCGGAGGAGCACCCACCCAAAATCAGGTTATCCCAGGGGCAGAGGAGGGCAGGGGACCATGGGGGGGACTCTGGGCTGGCAGGGCCTCCAAAAATGTGGATGCTGCAGAGGAGATGACTCCGCTGTAGGTGAAGAGACAGATGGGACACAAGGCAAGGGACACCAAAAGGAGATCCAAGGCCTCCCCACCAGCACCCTGGAGACAAGAGTTCCGAGCAGTCCCAGCACTATCTTGCTGTCCCAGCAAGGGAAACACAAAAAGGTTAAGGGTAGGTTATTTGAAAGAACAAAAGTGATAAAAATCAAAAGCCTTTCTGCTGCTGAGTGGAGCCTTTAGAAGGTTCTGAAGCATTTCCTTCCTGCAGCCCTCTTTTGTTCCTCTGCCCATCGCCCCGGCGGGGCCGAGGGCTCCTCCGGCCGCAGCCCCGCTCCGTTCTCACCGAGAACAATAGGGACGGCTCCGGGAGGGGGCGGCTGGAGCTGCACGCCAGGATGACACCCCTTGGAAATGCCTTCTTCCCTCTCCATCCCCCCCCTCCCCGCCGGAGCACCGGGATCCTGCTCGCTCGCTTTCATGCCGCCTCACGCAGAAATTAAAGCCAAGAAGTTAAGTGGTGCATAATTATGGCATTGTAGTCGCTAATTATAATCCCACAATGAAATCAGGGCTGTGCAGGGACGGCCGCAAAGACCTGATGGTTTGGAGCAGGCTCATTCCTGAGCCCTCGGAATTCCTTGTTAAAGCCATGAGAACTTGCAAGGAGGATCCAGGGAAAGGGGGAGGTGGATAAAAACATCCCCAGTCCCATTAACCTCCTCCCAGTCCACGTGCCCAGGGATTGGCTTCCAGAGCCTTTGAGGACATAAATGTTATGGAGATGGTGCAGAATCCATGGAGAATCCGGGCACAGCCCATGGAGTGTCCAGGCACAGCCCATGGACCATCCAGGCACAGCCCATGGACCATCCAAGCACAGCCAGGCCCAGTGCAGCAACACAGATCCGCCCTCTCCAGCCTTTCCAGCCCGGATCCACCCCTGTCTGTTTGTATCCCTCTCTGGAGCAGCCTAATAGCTCTGCCCGCTCTCCATCCTGGAGGTGATTTATGAGGTAATTTGTGCCTCCTCGGCGGTGCCGGCCCCGGTGTCACCGTGTAATGGGATGATGGAAGCGCCGGCGCGGGCACCGGGCGCCGACACCGCGGCAAATGGGACCCGTCCAAACTCGGGGGCCCAGAATCGATTCGTCGCAATTTCTGCGCTTTTGGTTTGGCTGAGAAAAGAAAGATAAAAGATAAAGAAATTGCAGTGACTCGCTGGGGCCTGACTCCTGTGGGAAGCCGGGAGGGTGGAGGGAACCGGGATGCTGCCGGGATCCTGCCGAGCCTCTGCCCAGATCCTGTGTGTGCACGTGGCCCAGGACTCAGCTGAGTGAAACCCAAATTCCTAATGACTTTTCCACGGGTGTTCCATGCTTTGCAGTGGGAGTTTGGTGCCTGCATCACCCGGTGTGGCTGGGAGAGAAGGGGAGGATGGGAGGGATGTCAGGGCGGGAGGGATGGGAGGAATGGGGAAGGATGGAGAGGGATGGGTGAGGATAGGGAAGAATGGGAGGGATGGAGAAGGATGGGGGGGGTGGGAAGGGGGTGTGCAGCATGGGCAGGGCACAGGGACTCTGCAGCTCCTTCCCAAGGATGTTCCCCCATGCCCAGGCTCAGCCCCATCCACCCCCCACAGCAGTAAATGGGGTGCTGCTTAAAGCCCGGGCTGGAAACCACAGCGTGCTCTAATTCACACTGGAATTTCTATTTATTAAGGTAATTAACCCGCTCAGGGAGCTGCGCTGGGAGCAGCGTGAGTGAATCACCGCTCCGGGGAGCAGAGCCAGGGCCAGGACCCCGCGGAGGAGCGGGATCAGGAGAGATGCAGCCTCCAGCCCCCTCCTCTGACCCCCCCAGTCTGCCCCAGCGTCTCTGCCGGTGGACTGGAGCAGCCGAGCGGAGAGGGCTGACATCCCACCTCTCCGTCAGGGACTGCAGCAGCCTTGGACACAGCAGCAGGGACACAAGGCACACGGGGAAGCTGCGGCCCGGCCGGGGCGTCGGGCTGCGCCCAGGATCTCCCACACTGATAACCATCGGCCCAGGGCGTGGTCGGCATCAGCAGCTCAAAGGGGATTAGCAGGGAAGTGCCTCCGGATCCCGGGACGCGCAGAGCTCGCCCGCCGCTGGCAGGCCGGGTTGGTTTTCGGGAGGTTGGGATGTACGATAGGGATCTGCCGCAGCCCTCGCTGAGGCACCGGGCACACCCTGCCCGGGAACGGCCCTGCTCCTCCATTCTCAGCTCCTCCAGACAAGGCACGGGATGCTGGAGCAGCCCGGGGGTCACTCTGGATGCCCCTGACCCCAGACCCACCTGGGATAACTCAGGATAACCCCAGGAGGCTGGTTGCATGGGATCATGGAATAGCTGGGATGAGAAGGGACCACCCCCTGCCATGGGCAGGGACACCTCCCACTAGCCCAGGTTGCTCCAAGCCCCATCCAACCTGGCCTTGGACACTTCCAGGGATGAAGCAGCCACAGCTTCTCTGGGAACCCTGTGCCAGGGCCTCCCCACCCTCACAGGGAAGGATTCCTTGCCAATATCCCATCTGTCCCTGCCCTCTGGCAGTGGGAAACCATTCCCCCTTGTCCCATCGCTTGTTCGAGGTCCCTCTCCAGCTCCCCTGGAGCCCCTTTAGGCGCTGGTTTGGCTCTCAGGTGCTCTCCAAGCACCAACACCAGGGCAGGATGAGCTGGCACACATGTCAAAAAAAAAAAACAAAACAGAACCCTAATGAAGCCAACCAGAAGAACCCAGCGCTAATGAGCAGCTGGAAATCAGCAGCCAAAACCTGTTTTGGCTCGGGCTTGCTGCCCCGACGTGCCAGACGAGGCCGGGAGCTCCGGGGGAGGAGGAGGAGGAGGAGGAGGAGGAGGAGGATGCCCCGAGGGCGCTTCGGAGATGAAACGGGGAGTTTTGTAAATCCGCGTCTGCACCCAGGGCTGGAGAAGGGCTGGTCGGGGCCGGGAGGGAGCACCCAGCGCCCTGACTCACCCGCTCCTCTCGAAGGGTGCCCGAAACCCGCCCGCCGCCCTTGGCTGCCCGGCCTGACGCAGCTCCACGCACCCGAAAAACGCCGGGGAGGCAAAAGGGAAAGTAAAATCCGTTTTCAGCACTTTCTGCCTCTTTTTTTTTTTTTTTTTTTGCCCCCTTTCCCCCCCCTTTAATTCCCTGTTATTATTTTTATTAGCCTCGCTGCTTTGGCTGCGGGGCCTCTCGCAGAGAATGGAGTGTGGCGTGGGTGTTACCGGCTGCTGGCGCTTTCCCCGGCTTCAGAAAGAAATGCCAATTACTAATTTCATGGAGATAAGCCATTCCGAAGGAGGGGAGAAAAAAAAGGAGGGAGAAAAAAAAAAAAGAAGAAGGAAAAAAAACCCTCCCAGCTTTGAAATGCGAAAGGCCCTTGCATTCATTCAGTTATTTATTTATTTATTTACATCCATGTCAGGGACACTGGGAGTGCTCAGTTCAGTCCCCAGGCAGAGGGATGGGAGCAGCACCCGAGGGACATCTCTGGAAGATGGAATTAAGATATATATGTCTGTATGTTGGAGTTGTGTGTCTATGTGTTCACATGCACACGTGACCCTGTGGATCCTGCATCCAACTGGATGTGGTTCCCAATCCTGCCAGCCTCAGGGCCTGGTATCCCACTGGTATCCCACAGTATCCCACCATCAACAGCACAAGGCAATGCCCGTCCCAGCTCCTGCCTCCCATCCGGCTCCCACAGCCCTGTAAACACCGAGGGCAAGGGCTGGGGAGGGAAAATAATGGTGCCCGGAATTAATCTGGGTGTAGTTTGCATTTTTATTGCTCCAGCCTCAGATTCCAGCCTACAGAAAGGTTTCAAAAAGGATTAGATGCCATAAAACCTTTAATAATCCTCCCACATCTTACGTTTAATTATTGTTTTTACACATGCGGAGCCAACACGCCTGCAGCGAGCAATCAGCGCTCACATGCCACTCCTCCTGCTTCCCTGCTCTCCCGAGTGTCTCTGCCGGGATTAACCAGCACCCAGTTTTCCAGGGCTCACCCCTGCCGTGGCTGGGAGCTCTCCTCCTTCCCAGAAACACTCCTCCCCCAGGATACAGCCCTATATAGGCTCCTCCCGGCTGCAGTTGGCTCGTTCCCCTCCAGCCGCCGTTGGGGGGACAGGGATGTGCTCCATGTGCTCCATGTGCTCCATGTGCTCCATGTGTTCCATGTGCTCTGTGTGCTCCATGTGTTCCATGTGCTCCATGTGCTCCATGTGCTCCATGTGCTCCATGTGCTCCGTGTGCTCCATGTGCTCCATGTGCTCCGTGTGCTCCATGTGCTCCATGTGTTCCATGTGCTCCATGTGCTCCATGTGTTCCATGTGCTCCGTGTGCTCCATGTGTTCCATGTGCTCCATGTGCTCCATGTGCTCCACGGGGGGAGTTGGGACCGGAGCTGATGGGGGACACACACGCTCAGTGTCCTCGTCAGAGCCACTGAAATCACTCCTGGCTGGGAATTACAAGCAAACCCTCGTCTCCAATTACAAACCTCCTGCTTGGAAGGAACATTTTGTCGCTAATTTGGTGCCATCAAAGTTGTTGCTGTTTGAGGGAGGGGAAAAAAATCAGACCTTTTAATAATCTTTTTCACCTCAGCGGCTTCTCCTTCAGCCAAACAGCCGTGGAGAGGTTTCACCTGTAAGAAAGGAAAACCACATGAATGTGAAACACCTCCCAGTTGCTCTTCTGGGAATATTTTAGAGGCCCCATTATTCACAGTAAACTATATCCAAGTACCTGTCGCCCTGCTGAGAGTGGCTCTGCACCCCACAGGTTTGGCACAGGTGTCACATCCACAGGGACACGGTCCTGTGGGGACAGACACAGGGAATGGGGCACTGGGAGGGGATGAATAGCTCTGCTCCACTAGGCTCCCACTGAACTGGCTTATTATTATTATTATTATTATTCATTATTATTGTTATTATTATTCATTATTATCATCATTATCGTTATTGTTGTTGTTATCTCAAGTGCTGTTTCCCCTGTTGCCTGCAGCCTGACTCAACGGGGGATGAGTTTTCCCAGATATTTATGGACTGGGGGAACCAGCCAAGGCCAGAGCAGCTTTTCGACTCCTGTGCCTGCTGCTGCTCCCCTGGGACAGACATTTTCCAGCAAATCCCTTTCTCTTTAGGAATTTTCCCCATTTTGACCCAGTGGGGAGCTGGGATGATTCCAGTGTGGGCTCCCCTGGTCACCTCCCAGGCTGATACCCAAAAACATCTGGAAGCAGAGCATGCTCTATCCCTGGACATGTTCCAGGCCAGGTTGGATGGGGCTTGGGGCAATCTGGGCTCGTGGAAGGTGTCCCTGCCCATGGCAGGGGTGGAATGAGATGAGCTTTAAGGTCCCTTCCAAGCCAAACCATTCCAGGCTGGCAGTCTCCAGATCAGAGCCTCAGGAAGCTGCTCAGGGTGCAGGCAGAGCTCTGCGTGAGCTGCTCTGAGCCCTTTATCCTCTGAAACATCAAAAGTTTCAATTATTCTGGCTGTGACTCATTTCTGATGAAGACTTTTCTCAGAAGCAGCTCAGTAGGTGGGACAGGCACCCAGGGCTGTGCAGCATCAGCAGGGCCATCAGAGCCACCTCCCTGAGGGCACTTTGCTCTTGTTTGGGAGGGTTTAGGGGTCTGTGCCCAGAGGAAGCCCCTCAGCTGGGCACAGACACACGGAACAATCACTCATTTCTTTTGGTCCCATTAAAATCTTGCCCTCCAAAACCCAGAGCAGCCGGACAAAGGCGGCCTGTGCTCCCCAGATGTTTTATTCATGCACAGCCTGGAAGCACAAACAAGCCCAGCTATTCTGCTGCCCCAATCCTGCCTTTGTGCTCCGTGGCTGTGGGGCTGGGAATGGCAAAGAGGGGCTGGATCCTCCCTGCAGCTTGGGACTTGTTCCTCTGCCACCAGAGCAGCTGCTCCCCCGCTCCAGACCTGCTCAGAACAGGCTGGTTGAGCACCAGAAGTTGCAATTCTTTCCCAGTGTCTCTAGTTGATGGCCCTCCCTCATCCGGGGGCTCAGGACCTGCGTGTGATCCTCTTGAGGACGTGGGGACAGTCCTTGCTCCCAAGCTGGCTCCAGCAGCAGGAAAAGGCCACCTGCAAACAAAGCAATGATAGAAGAGTCAGCCTTAGTCTCACCCTGATCATTTCTAATTGAATATTAATACCATCTTGATCTTCCTCTAATGCTCCATTTAATCTGCATGTTTGTCCTTTTTTCGTTGGGCACATATGGAGCCAGGCCATGGCTCCTGCAAGTGGAGTTGGGGAGCTAATTCCATGTGGACATAATTGCAAATTCAACTGTTGGAGTCGTTCGAGAGGAAGTTGAGTCCCAGGGCCCAGGGATTCGGGTGCTCAGGGCAGGGAGGTGGCGTCACCCCAGCCCTGCTCAGCAGGATGGAGCAGAGCTGCAGGGGGGGACATGGCTGTGTCAGGGTGGGAGACATGGGCACCTTGGGGTGGGTGACACAGGCACATCAGGGTGGGGGACATCACCATCTCGGGGTGGGGGACATGGGCATCTTCAAATCTCCATCCCCACGTCCATCTGGCTCTGAATTCCCAGTGCTCATGGTGAGGAAGACCCCACCGGCCACGGCAAAGCCAGATCAACATCCAAGGGCTGGCAGCAACCAGAGCTCCAGGCGTGACTTTATTTTCCTGCTCGAACCTTCTCTGCTCAGGATTCCCAACATGTCTTGGGACATGAGACAAACAGGCACCAGATGAGCATAAAACTGTGGAAAAAAAAACATTTAAAAATACCTGTGATGTGCCTGGGTGTCACTGTGTGCCCTCCCCCTGTCCCACACAGCGCCACCCTCCCAGCTTGTCCCGGTCTCCCTATCCCACCTCATCCCACCCACTTCTCCAGGAACACGCAGCTCCACTGCCACTGCCGGCTGGCTGGTGAGTAATGGGCCGGTTTAATCCCTTCCAGAACCAGGGTAACCCCGAAGGACGCGCCGGCGGAGGAAGGTGCTGGAGGAAGGCGTTAGCACGGGAGGCGTGCAGCGAGCGCCGCTGCCAGAAATACCAGAGGAATTAGCAAATTGGGTTGCAGCTCTCGAGTGAAACCATTTACTGAGGATGGACTGTTCCTCCTTGTAATCCTCTGTCATCAGCACTCGCTGCGAAAATTTAACTGTGTCAGACTGGGGCGGCCCCGCGGGCCCCGGGGCTACTGCTGTGGGTTGGGAGACTCACTGCTTGCCCAACCAACGCTATTTGCAAGTCAAGTGGGTTTCTTTCTTCGCCTTGTAATTGCTGAGGGCTGGGAAAGCCTTACTAAGCACCGGCTGGTGCTGAGGTGTGCCGGGCTCACACCGATCCCAGCCCCTGGCTTATCTCCTGCCACTGGACACCAGCCCGGGGGGATGCACTGGGATGTGTCAGGGCCTGAGCAGACTTTGGGGGATGCACCTTTCTCTCTGTCACGGTGGCAGTGGCAGCCATATGGACCTGCTCTGTCCCCTCCTCGTGGTGGCTTCAGGGGCCTTGTACCTACAACCCCACGTGCTCCTGGATGCCTTCAAAAATCCATTGCAATCCAGTGGCATTTCAGTCTCATTAGGACAGAAAGCTTGAGCAAGTCAGCTGCTCACCTTGCTCTGAAGGGACCAGAGGGAACAGCCCATCCAAGGAGTCTTGGAAGCACAGAATGGTTTGGGCTGGAAGGGACCTTAAATATCATCTCGTTCCACCCCCCTGCCATGGGCAGGGACACCTTCCACCAGCCCAGGTTGCTCCAAGCCCTGTCCAACCTGGCCTTGAACACTTCCAGGGATGGGGCAAGGAGAGCTGGGATGGGGAAGTTTAACCCCCTTAATATTCATTTGATGGACTTTCACATGGACAATGCTCAGAGTATATAAAGCACCTGGTGGCTCAGAAAGCAGGGAGAGAAAAGGCCTTTCCAATGCAGTGCCAAGGTAACAGGAAAGCCATCCCAAAAGGAAAGGGATAAAGGGAGCTGCCCCTAGTGACCTCCCTGTTATTTACAGGGAACAAATACAAACCTGGTGAAGAAGGAAGCTTAGAAAGAAGATGGAGCAACTGCCAGGTGAAGGAAGCTTTGTCCTCCCAGGGGCATGAGGAGTTCGTCTGGGGTTAGGCCAGACCTGGTGACACCCAAGACTGATCCCTTCAGCACTCGGCCTTGCGTGCCAACCCCTCGCTTTGGCCCCTGAGCTGTGTCATGTCCCAGCCTCCTCTTGAGCATCTCGAGGCCTCTCTGCCTCCGATTGCCTCTGGATGTGCAGCAATTTGGAAATGAGTCGCCCTTCTCTCGGGCTTTTGATGTAGCCCGGGAGGAGGTGCGTGGTGAGCAGTTGCTTCACTGCTGTTTGTGCAACCTCGCTGCAAATCCCTTATTATTCACGATGCTATCTTGCCACTTGATATGCATAATAGCTCAAAGGTACCGTTGACTACATTTTTCCAGCCCTTTGATGTGCCAGCGATAACTTGTTTCTGTTTCGCAGCCATTAAGTTCGGTGGAAATCATTACACTGCCTTAAACGTGGGGCTTGTTCTTTAATCAGCGCTGCTCTGGTCCCAGCCTCGGTGTTGCAATCTGTCATACGTGGAAAATATCCTCTTAACCCAGGTTAACAATTCTGGAGGAAGTGAGAGCAGCTTAGCAGAGTTTCTTCAAGGTCAGAGATGGAGGGCTGAGTCCTCGCAGGAGGCTCCAGCATCCCTGTGGGTGCAGCAGCTCCCTGGATGGTGCTGCTGCTTGTGTGCTTTGAAGAAGTGCCCGTGGCATGGACCAACCTCCCCCAAGGTCAGACACAGGAGTACAGGCCAAGGCCACCCAGAGCTGACCCTGCCATTCACAGAAGCACAGAATCCTGGAATGATCCGGGGACCTTAAAGCTCATCTTGTTCCAAGCCCTGCCATGGGCAGGGACACCTTCCATTAGCCCAGGTTTCCCAGGCTGTGTCCACCCTCGAGGGAACAGGAGCAGGGCCAAGGTGTCTCACACAGCAAGGAGGTGCATGAAAAGGGCAGCAGAGCAGGGAGAGGCTCATCACAAAGCAGCAGCCCAGCAGCTCCAGGAGGGAGCCTGGCAGAGCCCTGCTCTGCTCTGAAATTCAGGAGGAATTTCTCCATGGAAAGGGCTGTCAGGCACTGGCAGGGGCTGCCCAAGGAGGTGGTGGAGTCGCCATCCCTGGAGGTGTCCAAGGAAGGCCTGGCTGTGGCACTCAGTGCTCTGGGCTGGGGGACGAGGTGGGGGCCGGTCACAGGGTGGACTCGATGACCTTGGAGTTCTTTTCCAACCTCAGTGACTCTGGGATTCTGTGACCCTGTGCTCCTACAGAGCCCCTCGAAAGCCGGCGTGGTTTCCAGACGAAGGTTATATTTACTTTGCAAAACCTCAAACCACCCGTCCCACCCCACGAGTGCACGACAGAGACCAGTGAGGTGGGAAAATCTTCTCCCATTAACCCCTCGGTGCCAGGGCTGGGCTGGGAGCAGGATTCCCACAGGGAGGACGGGGCTGGCTCTGCCGCCCACACAGGCACAGCTGCTGTGCTCACGTTTGCCCTTCACACTCATCAGAGGGCTCTGGCGAGCGACGATCCGGTTTTGTTTCCTGCTTTCTTGCAGCCTCGGCGTGTTTGGTTTGGCCTCCTGTGTTAGCGACATGAAAGCCTTGGCTATAAATACACCCAGGGTCTCCGAAGGTTTTGTGGTGTTTTCCTGCCCGTGCTCCTCATCCCTTTGGGAAGTCGGGAGCCAGGAGCAGCACGTGAGCCGGCTCTGGCTCCGGTGATGCCGGCGGAGCGGTTCCCAGCCCGGGACAGCCCTCAGAGGAAGCCACCAGCCCCTCCAGAGCCCTGCTCGGCTTGCAGATGTTTATCAGGGCTGATAGAGCTGCGCTGGCTCTTTGCACAAGAGGAAAGGGGCGGTTCTGCAGCGATGAGCTGATCCCCAGCCCTGGGAGCTCCGCTCGGGGGTCACGGTGGTGCCGAACCCCACTGCGCTTTGGCACTGCTCATTCCAGGAGCTCCCAAACACCTCCAGGACCTGCTGGCTGCAGACACTCCACCAAGGCCCTCCCTGGGGCCAGGGTGCCCGGCTTGTCCCGCCGCTGTTCCCGCAGTGTCCCGGGCAGCGTTCCATGGAGCGCCCACGGCGTAAACACGGACACAGACACAGTAGCAGCCCAGTAATTACGGCCCTAATTCAGCAAAGCATCCCCACTTGTAAGGCACCTAAGCATGTGCTTAAAGTTAATTACATGCTTAAAGATCTTTCCTGAATAAGCATGGATTTAAGGCTGTGTTTGGTACCTCCTGTACTTAACTGTGATTCAGCTAAACACCTCCCCTACAACCCAAACCCATCGGGAAGTGATTTCGGAGCTCGGCTCCAGCGCTGGAAACCCAACATCCCTGCGCCTCTCTCTGCAGGCTCGCTTCGTAGATATGAAAATAAATATCCTTCAGAGTCTCGTGGCTTTGTTTTCCTGCTGGCACTTCCCTCCCTGCAAGCCAACAACTTCCAGGCCGGTTGGGAGCTGCAGAGACACGTGAAATGGCTTCTCTGACAGGATCAGGTGTTGGGGGGGGGGAAAAAGCGAGACGGAAAACGCCTCGGTCGAAACTGCCCCGCTGCGAGAGCAGAGCTGAACCCGCTCCCCCGCTCACAGTCAGTTTTTCCGCCGCATTTGCATCTCTCTGCTCTTTTCTCGCTTTCCTCCGAGCAGTTTCTGCCCCGCACTCGTGTGTGAACCCCGAGCTGTGGCTGCTGGTGGCCGTGTCCCCACCACAGTGTCACCGCTGTGGGCAGGACAAAGGCTGAACCCCCCAGCAGCACAAAGAGCCGTGGCTGGTGCAGACCAGGGGCTGCTCGGAACCAGCTGCCCCCGCTGGTGGCTTCTGCTTTTAGAGGCATTTCTTTAACAAATCAGGCCGAGGGTTTTCAAGAGAAAAGGATTTCTAAGCAAGTGGTTTGGGGGTTTTGCTGCTGGAATTCCCCTGGGGAACGTTCCTGGGCTCAGAAAGCCCAGCGGAGCCACCTGGCTGCTTGATAATCCAGAGAGCCCAGAGACCTGCCCGGGATCCTGTCACTCTCTTCAGTATTTGAGAGCCTCTGAGGGGTTTTTTCAGTGGAGTTTCTGGCACATATCACATGCTGTGGCATGTGTGGCTCTAAACAGGGCCTCAGAATAAGATGCATTTCACCAGAGGAGCAGGTTTTCCCCCAGATACCCCTCCCTGTGCTGCCCCATCACCTCCACTCAGGCTCTTCCTGCTCTCTCCCTGGCCACTGACTTTTTCAGTGGGACCACCCATCCTCTATCTGCAGGCAATTCCTCCCTCAGAGCAGTCCCTAACCCAGCATTCCCAACGGATTTGCCCAGAACCATGGCCTTCAACTGCTCTGAGGATGGTGGGAGCTCCATCACCTCCACCAGTGCCTCCCCCAGCACCTCCCCCAGTGCTCAGCCACCTTCACCATCACAAAGTGCCTTCCCCAGCCACCCTTCCCACCTGAGGGATGGCCACAGAGCCCATCCTTTGGTGGGACACCCGGGGGGACACAACCCTGCAGCCCCAAACAGCACAGATCCCCTGGCACAGCATTTGGGATGCTGTGAGTGGCAGTGCCAGGCACCTTCCCAGCTCTGCCAGCCAGGAGCTCTCAGAGCTGCAGATAAAGTTATCAGCAGCATCTATTAGCAATAACAAACAATATCAGCCTCGCTCATTGTTGTAGGCTGGGTTATTAGTGCTGGAAAAACAGCTCCCCGGACACCCTGGGAGCCAGCGAGATTCATCTGTGTCTCATTAGCACAGCCTTCCTCCTCTGTTTGTTCTGCTAAAATTAACTCTCCTCCTGGAAAATAAAGAAGTGGAGAAACACCCTCCCTCCCTGGCACAGCCTGGCACAGCCTGGCACAGCCTGGCATGGCCTGGCACAACCTGGCACAGCTCGTCCCATGGCTGATCCTGGCCTTAAGACCTCCAATGGGTGCAAGGGACAGACACCAAACCCAGGGCAGCCCCCTGATCCCGTGAGCTGCTCCATCCTCCAGCAGAACACACATCCCACCCCTGCTCTGCCAGGAGATCTGCAGGAAAAGCTGCATCCCCAGAGGCAGAAATGCCCTGGAGTGAGGGTTGGCTGCAACCCCTCTCTGCCACCCTTCACGTCCATCACCTCCCACCACAAGCTCCCCCAAATGTCACAGAGTCACCTCCCTGCCTCAGCTCCCTGTCCCAGTCCCCTCCTGACAGGACAGTTCCACCCCTTCCATCCCCCAGGGCCCCATGCCCAGGGTGGGACCTGCCTGCACCTCCTGCCTGCACCTCCTGCCCACACCTCCTGCAGCCTGGCTGGGCACCAGGGTGGTTCCCTGGCCGGGTCCCACCATGGATGACCCCGCTGCCCCCTGGGAATGTGATCCCAGAGCAAAGGTGGCCCCACTGTGGGTGTGAAGAATTAGAGCTCAAATGGAGAGGTACCTCCAGCAGGGCAGGACATGAGTAATCGGGGTGGGATGGGGTTTTCCCAGGCAGAGCACACAGACCCAGGGATTTTTGTGTTTGTGTTCACATCTACTTAACCCCGTGGATCAGTTAATGCTCCTGTAAAATTACATCTGTTACTCGTCAGGCTCAGCATTTCCATTCGGCTGCCAAAGCCGCTTGGATATTTATAAAACAAGCCAAAACCAACCCAAAGCCTCAGGCCCACACAGTGAAGGTTTGTCAATCACAAGGAATCAAAAAGAAATCAGATCTGTGGGCACAGATCTGCACAGCACCAGGACTGCAGTGAGTCCATGGGGGGGTCTGTGGGGTCTGACAGCAAATAACCCGAGTCTGGACCCAAACCCACCCCTGGATCACACAAGGGGAGGTCACCCTGACGGCTGGAGATGCTGAGGTGGGATTCAAGGGTAAGCTGGGACCCCTGTACCCAGCTGAGCTCCACGGGGTGACAGGGAGAAGGACACAAATGGCACTGATCATCAGCATTCCCAGTAAAATCCATAAGAAATAAACCCCAGAGCAGCACGGGATGAGCCCAGAGCTCTGTGCCCAGAGCTCTGTGCCCAGTACATGCCCACCCTGTGGGCCAGATCCCTCTTCTGGTGGGATGGAGACCCCGATCCAGGCCTGTTCAGGATGCTCTTCTGAAGGTTATAGGCCAGAAAGGATTTTTTTTTTTCATAGAATCATCAAATGATTTTGATGGAAAGGGACCTTAAAGCCCATCCAGTTCCACCCCCTGCCATGGGCAGGGACACCTTCCACTGGCCCAGGGCATGCACAGAGCTCTGCACCCCCATGAAAGCTTTTCTACACCATAACAAGCCCCCTAAATCCTCAGTTTGAACAGGGGGTTGTAGAGCTCTGAAGGAATAAAATCTCCTCCCTCACGCCCCTGCTGAGAAGCCAAAGTCCTGGGCTGAGTGGGCCGGGCTGTGCCATGTTGCTGTGTTATTTAGCTGCACTGGAAATGAAGGATGAAGGTGATAAAGGGTTTATTTTAGCAGGCAGCAGCCACTGACTGCTGGTAACGCAGCGAGGCAGAGCTCAGCTCCGCCAGCCCCATTCCCATTCCAGTCACGTGCCCCCAAAATTGCAAATGGAGATTTGTTACATTTCATTTGCTCCCATCCCTGGGAAGCCATTTGCGATGAGTTCACGTCTCCCAGGAGGCTCCATTCCAATCAAAGGGAAAAGAGAGAAGGGAAAAAAAAAAAAGTCACGCTACGGCGGCTGACAATGATATCTCGGAGCTGATCGCGGGCCCTGACTGAGCTACACGTTTTAATAACTGCCAGGGCATGTGCAGCTGCAAGGCTGGGCCACTGCCCCGGCCTGGGGGACACTGGGACACTGCCCTGGGCTGGGGGACACTGGGACACTGCCCTGAGGCTGGGGGACACTGGGACACTGCCCTGAGGCTGGGGGAGGATGGGGTACAGCTCCCAGGATGGGGGGTGCTGGGCGACTGCTTGCAGAGCTGGGGGATGCTGAGCAGGCTGGGGGATGCTGTGGTACCTGTCCCAGGCTGCAGGATGCTGGGGGACAATTCCTGGGATGGGGGATGCTGAGGCATCACTCCCAGACTGGGGAATGCTGGGGTACATCTCCCACCCCAAGGGATGCTCAGGTCCCTCTCCCATCCCAAGGGATGCTCAGGTCCCTCTCCCATCCCAAGGGATGCTCAGGCCCCTCTCCCAGCCCCAGCAATACTCAGGTCCCTCTCCCATCCTAAGGGATGCTCAGGTCCCTCTCCCATCCCAAGGGATGCTCAGGTCCCTCTCCCACCCCAAGGGATGCTCAGGGCCCTCTCCTATCCTGAGGGATGCTCAGGTCCCTCTCCCACCCCAAGGGATGCTCAGGGCCCTCTCCCAGCCCCAGCAATCCTCAGGCCCCTCTCCCATCCCAAGGGATGCCCATCATTTTGGCTCAATCCCAGTCTCTCCCCCCCCCACTGTCTCCAGCTGCCTGCACACCCACCACCCTGAATTTCCATCTTTCCTCTTTCCCCACAATCAGCCCCCTGAGCTGGGCAAACCAAAGCAGGGTTTTTGATGAACTCAGGGAGCACAGGCTGAGCATCTGCTTCAAGTTTAGCAATTTGAGCTTCCCACCCGCAGAAACCGAAAGCAGGGCTGGCTGGGGCTCTGTCACTTTGTTTTTCTGTAGTTCCTCCTTTTTTTAAAAAAAATCTTGTTTTCACCTTCGAGCATTTTCGTGGCTGAGGGCTGGTGTTATTGATGAGGGCATGTTATTCTGGAGCAGGAAGCTGCCTGACATACTGCCTGCCTGCTGCTAAATTGAAATCTCCTAATCTTTCCAATCCTTTTAAGCACTGGCAAATGAAAAGGCAGCACATTGTGGAAAATCTCTGCTCCAGGGGAAGCAAGGCAGGATCTGCCAGAGCCAGAGTGGGAGCTGCTGTGGCTCCAAGGGACAGAGCAGGGAGCAGGAGAGGGGGCTGCTCCTGCCTCCAGGCCCTCCCTTGGCACAGGGATGTCCCTGGATTTAACCAAGGCCCTGTGAGCACAACCTCGCTGGGGTGCTCTGCCCAACAACCAGCCATCCTCTGCAGCAGGTCCATGAGTCTGGGAGAGCACATTCCTGCATGTTCACAGCTGACACTGCACCAGCCTTGGGAGCACAGTGTCTCCCCAGCTTCATGAGAAACGAGGGACACCATAAAGCTAAAACTTCAGGAGCCCCGAGTTAGTTAAATCCTAAATAATGTGCTCAGCCTGCGGGAGAGATCTGGAGCCAGGCTGGGAGAGCTGGGGGGAGTCACCTGGAGGAGAGAAGGCTCCAGGGAGACCTGAGAGTCCCACCCAGGGCCTAAAGGGGCTCCAGGAGAGCTGGAGAGGGACTGGGGACAAGGGATGGAGGGGACAGGACAAGGGGAATGGCTTCAAACTGCCAGAGGGCAGGGAGAGATGGGAGACTGGGAAGGAATTCCTGGCTGTGAGGGTGGGGAGGGGCTGGGATGGAATTCCCAGAGAAACTGAGGCTGCACCTGGATCCCTGGAAGTGTCCAAGGCCAGGTTGGACAGGACTTGGAGCAACCTGGGATAGAGGCAAGTGTCCCTGCCCATGGCAGGGGTACGGAAAAAGAAGGTCTATAAGGTCTCTCCCAGCCTAAACCATCCCATGATTCAGTGACTCCATGATTCCCTGCACCCCACCCAGGGTAGGGGTGTTCAGACCAGGTTGAATTTCTGGCTGTTGGGAGCATCTTCCCTTCCACTCCTGCACGCTCCTCCCTCCTGCCCCCCAAATCCATGCCCTGCACCCCCAGCCCTGGGTGTGGGTCCCCTCCCAGGGGTCCCTGTGCTGGGACCATCCCGGAGCCCTGGGATGGGGGGGATGGGACCCACAGGGCAAGGCTTGGCCTGCTTGTATTTTTAGCATGTGATGCTGGGAAAAGGAGAGCATGTTCATTAACCTGCACAGCCAGGAATAACAATTGCCTTCCATCAGGACCTCATGAATAAGTCGCACCATCTGATTTAGTTATTTATATCCTTCCTGCTGGTAAATTAATTAATGTTTCATTTGCAGCACAGGCAGCCCCTAAGACACTTCTCCCTGCTCTGAGTGGGCATGTCACAATGTCATCGGCTCTAAGAGGTGTTTTCTGTGGGATGAGGGTTGGTAAATATGGATCACTCGCCCATCAGTGCTGCTGGGTCACCTCTCTGTGCCCTCATTGTACCAGCAGCTGCGCCCTGGGGGGTGTTTGTACACTGCAAAGGGTCATTTTTAGTCTTTCTGCTGGATTTTAAGCAATGTTCAGCAGGAAAATCGTGATCCTGTTGCTGGAGAGGGTTCTGGTCCATCCATCAGGGAGAGGACGGGGACAGCTGGCAGCCCCGCAGGGCCAGGGGTGCCCAGGGAGCACCAGGGTGCAAAAAAAAAGTGCTTAAAGGAGAAAAAAAAATGCTGCAATAAACACCTCCAAGGAGATGGACAGAAGGGAAGGAGAATTATTATCTTATCTGGGGGCAGCAGGAAAACACCGAGCCTTTGAAGGGAAGGAAGGGGACAGGAGGGGGACAGGAGGCTCTGAAGGGCTGCTGGGATGGGTGAGCAGTGATGAGGTGGTCTGGGATGATGTGGGAAGGGGTTGGGGATATCCAGGGTGGGCACAGCCAGCTACTCACCCCCCTTACAGCGGCTGGGGCTGGAGCCAGAAGGATAAAACCACTCCCAGGGGATAAAACCATTCCCAGGGGATAAAACCATTCCCAGGGGATAAAACCACTCCCAGGACCATGGGGGCTGAGGGTGCCCCTGCCAAGGGGGGTGCAGGGTGGGGGCTCAGCCAAGGGCAGGCACTGCCTGCCTCTCCCTTGGCACCTCCAGGGTTTCCCACACCAGCTCCCTCTGGCCACGGCGGGAATGCCGAGGGCAGCACGTGACTCCCTTGGGATGCAGATAAGCTGGAGAAACAAACTGCACTCCCAAGGTCGCTGAGGAGCTCAGGGCTCCCCCCAGCACGGGGGCTGCTTCCCTTTGCACTTCCCGAGCCATCACCCGGTGCTTTGGAAGGGTTTAAAGCCGAATATTTTCTCTGGCACAGGATGAGCACCAGGGAGATGCCTCTCGTCCCTTCCAGCTGCTGTGTCCATGTCCTGGTGCCCATGGCAGGGCTGCCCACGGGCACAGAGAGCCTCTGGTTTGATTGTTTGCTTGTGGCATCCTAGTGCACCCAATTATTCCTCAGTGCAGCCAGTGGTGGTTCATTTGCTCTGCCATCAGAGACTTGAATGCCAAACACACCTTCATCTGCTCAGACAGTGTGTTTTATGTGTGTTAAGCACTGACAAACCTGGGCCCAGCTGGGGGATCCCATGGGACCCCTTTCATGCCACGAGAGAAGGTGCCCCAAGGCTGGACTGGTCACTTAGATTGGATATTAGGGTGAATTTCTTCACTGAAAGGGTGGTCAGGCACTGGAACAGGCTGTGTAGGGATGTGGTAGAACCATCTTCCCTGGAAGTGTTCAAAAGGTGTGTGGATGTGGCCCTGGGGGACGTGGTTTAATGGTGGCCTTGGCAGTGCTGGGGGCATGGTTGGACTCACTCAGTGATCCTAGAGGGCTTTTCCAACCTTAATGGTTCTGGGATTCTGTGATTCCAGCTGCCACTTCCATGGCAGTGACCCACACTTCCCTGGCCCTCAAAGAGGGGACCTCAAGTTCCATGTGCTCCAAAACGATGGAGCTGCACCCTGTTGATGTGGGCTGGGTGGCTTTTCCCTTGCCTCCTGATTTTTCAGGTGCTTCAAAGAAGGTGATCAGTGACCTCAATACATCCTCCTTTCTGAACATCGTGGGGACAATGAAGATCTTCCTCTCCAGGCCCGCATTTCTCACCCGAAATCCCTCTAAACCAGAAGGAATATATATTCTATAAACCAGCCCTCCGCGTGCCAGACCTGGCAATGTCCAATTTCCAGCCCTGCTCTCATTTTTCTGTGGTTTGGATGACATTTTCCGTGGGTTTGTCTGTGCAGGGGGCTCGATGCCACCCCTCACTCACTCTTAGGCCCCCGTGAGCTGCAGCAATAAAGGCGGTGCTGGGGAGATGTCACCGGCAGGGCTGTTAATGCCCGAGCCTAATGAATATGAATGGGCTCTTCATAAACGTAGCTTTGTGTCATTAAATTCCTTCACACCTCACTGGCCGCGGAAAGGTTACTCAGAATTAAATGTAAATCACATATTTACTGGTACGAGACAGATCGGCGTGTCGGCTTTTTTAAAAACATATAATTTAATAACGGCGCGCTGGTCCCCCGGCAGGGCTCGGGTGATGGATTCACCGCTCCCCCCGCTCGCCTGGGAGGTGATACAGATCTCACATGATGGGCAATTCACACCATTTTCTTTCCAAAACAGTCGACTTTGGTTCTTAATCATGTCAGTGGCTCAGAAATGAAAGGAGTTATTTCACCCGTGTCACTCCAGGTAATTAAAAGATTAAGGAACGGCTTCTGTCGTGTTGCAGAGGAAAGGGCTGGGGTTGGCTGGGGGAGTGGGGAGCACCAGGGTTGGGAGCACCAGTCCTTTGACTGATCCATTTGACCCCCCAGCCCCCTAATGGGATCACAGAATCCCAGATTGGTTTGGTTGGAAGGGACCTCAAAGCCCATCCAGTCCCATCCCTGCCATGCGCAGGGACACCTTCCACCAGCCCAGGCTGCTCCAGGCCCCGTCCAGCCTGGCCTTGGACACTTCCAGGGCTGTTGGCTGTGGCACAGATCCACCCAGCCCACCCAGCCCCAGGGACAGGGCGATGCCATCGGCACAGACGGCTCAGCAGGGATCGGGAAAAGCAGAACATTTTTAAGAAGCTCCGAGAGCCATCCCAGCTGCCCGCCAGCAAAGCCCCCTCACAGACTGCTTTAAACAGCCCCAGCACGTATTAGCTTGTAAGGGAGAGCTGATTAGTAATTAAATGGCTTTTAAAAATAAAACCATTAAGACTAATCCCATCAAAATTGGAGCTTCATCCCGTCAACTCTTATTAATTATCGTCCCACCTTGCGGGTTCCGAAGGCGGGGCTGGCGGCAGCTCTGGAAATAAATACCTGTATTTTATGGAATTCCCTCTGCGAATAAATATTTACACTCCATTAAATGCTCTCTCCCATCCCTTGCTCTGAGGTGGGGAACATCCCCGTGGTGCTGCCAGCTCCCCGTCTCCCCCTGTCACTCGTGTCCCCACCACAGAGACCCTCGGGCAGCGCCATCCCAATGCCAGGCACGCTGCCACGGCTGCACCAGCAGCTGCAGGGCTCTGGTGGGAGCCTGGGGCAGCCTTCCCAAGGGATAAACCAGGGGCTGAGCCGGGCTAATCCCGCCGGAGCGGCTCACCGCCCTCTGCGGCGATGGAGACGCTCGTTCCGGCCGCAGCACCTCGTTATTTCCCTCCAAGTATCAATAATTTCAGGGTTAAAGAAACAAAAGCTCCTTTTTGCTTGTTTGTATTTTTCCCCTCATCAATACTGGGGCCAGGCAGGCCACTTCCAGACAGTCCCCGGGGCCCACTCAGCTATTAAAGATAGAAATTATATCTTCATAACCCAGGATATTGCTGCTCGCTTATTTATGACTTGCTCCATTTCAAGAATATTTATTCTAGACAGGGAGCCTGATAATTTTCATCCAATCTACTTCTCATAGCTCAGGGCAAAAGAATGGAACAGCTCAATTGAAGGAGCACTTTCCCATTATTGCCAGGTAAGGGCAGAGCACGCTGAGCTCATTTCTGCCCTCGCCTCACCACTGCTGCATCAGGCTCCTTTTATATTTATCCTTCTTTTTCTCCTCTATTTTTTTTTTTTCTTTTTTAATTCATCGAGGAATGGCAGCCCACACAACCACTTAGAGGAAGTACTGCATAAATCCCAGTGCAGTAATTACCCATTTGGAAACATGACGCTTTAGAGGAGCAGAGGCACCGTGCCAGGACGCTCAGCACGCTGCTCCTGCTCCAGCTCCAATCCTCCCCGGGCTCGGGGGAACTGCTGCACTCACAGCCTCGGAAAGCTGAGCCATTCCAGCCAGGCAGGGCCTGCAGCCCATGGACAGCAGCTCGAGGGCGGGGGGAAAGGCTGTGCGGGGTCAGGGAGCGGAGGGAGGGACCCTCATGTGGGGCCTGGATGGGGGGGAGCCCAGGCCGGTGTGGGGTGGGGCTGCCTGCGGTGCTGGGGTGCTGTGGGATGCTGTGGGATGCTGCAGAGATCCATGGACATCCTGGAGACACGTCCCACATGGAGCGATGGCCTGAAAAAGAGGGAGTGATGCCCCATAAGAGGAAAGAAGTGATGGATGGATGGAGGGATGGAGTGGTGCCCCATAAGTTTGAATTGTGCCCCATAAGTTGGGGTGGTGCCCCATAAAACAAATAATGCTTCTAAGGTGGAGTGATGCCCCATAAGATGGATGGATGGGCGGATGGATGGAGCAATGCCCCTTAATGTGGACAAAGCAATGGCCCAGCAGATGGAATTCTGCCCCTCACTGCAATTCTGACCCATAAGGCAGACAGAATGATACCCCACAAGCCAGAATGATGCCCCAGAGGCTGCAGCAATGCCCCACAAGATACCAGCACCCACCTCCCCTCAGCACCCACCTCCCCTCAGCACCCACCTCCCCTCAGCACCCACGTCCCACACCCCACAGGGGCCGGGGAGCACCTTCCTTCCTCCAGCTGTGCTCCCACCGCCCGCCTTAAATGTCAGAGCCAATGGAGTGTTGAAAAGGCTTTATTGCTTTCCGTGGAGCCGATTAGGAATATCTTCTGCTGGGTAAAGAGCAATATTGCAATATGAAGGATGGGGGAGCGGGAGGCAGCCCTGTGTGAATTCCCCACAGGAACCTCTGTTCTTGCAGCCAGAACAGTTATCAAAAAGACAATTTAGGCAGGATTGCGCTCTAACTAGCTGGAGGACAGGGAGCCAGCCCTGTACAGGAATCTTTCAGCCTCCAGTAAATGAAACTGCAAAAAAAAAATCAGCTTTTCTTCCTCGTCTTCAGAGGGGGAAGGTGCCAGAAGGAATTTTTTATAACCATCAACTTAACCCAGCGCTCCCTTCCAACGACAGGACCTGCCGTGGGGCCGGGGATGAAGGAGGCTCAGCATCCTCTCCTGCCATCCCCTGCAGCCCCTGCAGCCACCAAAGCACCTCAGCAGGGCACAGAGTGAACTCGCAGCCCCCATGTTTCATCTCATGGCTCCTGCTGTCCCTGCCGGCCCAAAAAGCACAGCTGGGTGTAAGAGGGACCAGCCCAAAAAAGCACAGCTGGGTCTAAAATTAGACCTTTGTCCCTGTTAGAAAGAGGTTTGTGCCACCACAAGACAGCAGGTTCAATGGCCAAAGGGGAAGAGATGTTTCGGAAGAGACACCAGGAACTGTGGGATGAGGATCTACGTTTCTGGAGGCAGAAAGGCTCCTGCTTTTGTGGGGACATCCTGACCTGGGCAGCACCAGCACTGTGGGACCCGTGGTCATCTCTCTGATCACTCACCATGTGCCTTGGGTGCCATCCTGCTGGAAAGCCAAGGCAGGGTAAGGGCCCTGGCAGCCAGCGAGGACCTGGGGAGGCGTGTGCCAGGCCTTGCTGTTAATGGTAATTATTTATGGAGCACCCTGAATTCACCCCGTGTTCTGGAACAGCAGCACGACAGCCAAATCCATCTCTGGTGAGGCTGTGGGAAGCAGAAAGTCATTTCCATGGGCTTTGATGGGAGCTGGCCCGAGTCCTGTGGCTCTGATGACATCCCTGAGAATTGACAGCAAGCACTGCCAGCAGAAAAATGACAACTTCCCACCCTGAAATTACATATAGGCACATGGGGGGGGAAAATTCCCTCTATTTATTCCTTGGCCAGGCAAAACTGAAAGCAAACCTTCTCCAGCTGAAGTCCCCACCCTTCCCCTGGAATCAGTGGCACAGCAGCCGCTCCGGTGCTCTGTTATTTGCCACCAAGGGAAATAGCTGGGCTTGGATTGGAAAACACTGCCTGGGAATGTGGGGGTCTGTCAGGTCAGCTGGATCCTGGGCATGTGTGTGGCACCCCCTGGCACTCGCTGGAGCATTGGGGCTGAGCCTGGAGGGGATCAGGGTGATGTGGGGGCTGGTTGTCCGTCTGTCCGTCCCAGGGCCCCAACCTGTGCAACCAGGAGAAGACTTTGAACAGCAGTTATTGCACTGGAGCAATTAATGAGAGTCAGGAGTGTGACTCCTGGTGCCTGTCAAGCAGCCAGGTGGTCCCTACTGTCCCTTCCCCAGTGCCTGACTGGGGCCACTGGGCATCCCACCGGACATCCCCCTTTCCAGCAGGGAGGAGTCCCAGGGAATCACGAACTGGAGGGTGAGCACATGGGCCCTTCTCAGCTTCTGCAGAGCTCTGCCTGTCGCTGTCCCAGCCCCTCTTTTGGTGCTGCTCTCCAAAAAGCATCATTTGGGTTTCCTGGTTGGAAGCATCTCTTAAAAGCCATGGGGCCTGCATTGGTTTGTGCTTCCTTCGGGAAAGCTGGAAAAGGGTGTTTGTTTTCCCAGCCCTTGTCTCTGCTTGCTCTCTGCTCCCGCAGCTTTCCCAGGACGGCCGAGCCCGCGCTGACGCTGCTGGGAAATTTCCAAGCCGGACCAGCAGCCTTGCTCACAGCTCCTCCAAAGGGAAAGCTCATTAAATTGATGATCCAGGGATCCTTTATCCAGAATCTCCCATTCTTATTAGAGGCATTAATTAAAACAATAGCAGATCAAAGCACTCCGAAGCATCTCATTTGGGATGATGCCTCCTCCCCTCCGCATCCCGGCTTTTGTTCTCATCCCTTTGAGGTCAGCGGTGCTGTTATTGCACCAGCAGCATCCCGGGGCAAGGCGGGAGGAGCGGGAGGAGCAGCCGAGCGTCTCCCTGCAGCTGCAGGAGCCGGACACGAGGGCACGGGGGTGACGATTCCCATACACGCTCTGGGAAAAGCGCCTCCCTCCTCCACCTCTCCCGCTGTTCCAGCCCCTCTCCACGGCTCGGAGCACGGCGAAGCTCCTCATCCTGCACGGCCAGTTGAGCAGCCGCCCTGATGGGCTGCGCGTTCTCCTTGAGCAGCAATTAGCAAGTGCTTGGTGTGATGGGCATCTCCTCTGAACTCCTCTTCAGGCTCTTCCAGCTGCTGCTTATTAGCGTTTGGGAGCGCAGGGGGAGCGGAGAGCGGCCTGACCCGGGGAAATCTGCAGGCTTTTATTAGCGCTGCAGATAATTACATTTAATAAGGACACCGGCTTTTCCCACACCAGATAGCTGAACCATCCATCTTCCCTTTAATAATAAAACCCTCTCCAACTCATTTACATTCATTGTTCCTTTTGCAACACAACATTACACCCGTTTTATCGCCCCCGGATCTAGCGCAGTCGGCTCTCACCTCGCAGGAGTGCCCGTGCCGTGGGGAGGGGGTGTTCCCAGGGCAGCATGTCCCCATCCCCACGACTGAGGGCCTGGCAGCCCTTTGCCTGGGGACCCACAACCACCTGAGCACAAGCACCTTGGAACATTTCACAATAACTCTGTGGCTTTGTGGACTCCGGAGCAATTACTCACCTGGCAGGAACCTGCACTGCAGGGATTGCGCCTCCAGAGATCAGAGAATGAATCATGGGATCAGGGAATGGTTTGTGTTGGAAAGAACCTTAAGGTTCATCACGTTCCAGCCCCCTGCCATGGGCAGGGACACCTTCCACTAGCCCAGGTTGCTCCAAGCCCCTTCTAACCTGGAACACTTCCAGGGATCCAGGGGCAGCCACAGCTTCTCTGGGCAACCTGTGCCAGGACCTCCCACTCTCAGGGCCAAGAATTCCTTCCCAATAGCCCACCTAACCCTGCCTTCTGACAGGGGGAAGCCATTCCCTGTGTCCTGTCCCTCCATCCCTTGTCCCCAGTCCCTCTCCAGCTCTCCTGGAGCCCCTTTAGG
>JAWWLV010000018.1:1181078-1204281 GCA_035041135.1 Platyrinchus mystaceus | reverse complement strand
AGCCTTCTCTTCTCCAGGTGAACCCCCCCAGCTCTCCCAGCCTGGCTCCAGAGCAGAGGGGCTCCAGCCCTGCAGCATCTCCGGGGCCTCCTCTGGACTCTCTGCAGCAGCTCCAGGTCCTTGTGCTGCTGTTCCCAGGGCTGGGGCAGCTCTGCAGGGGGGTCTCAGCTGAGAGGAGCAGAATCCTCCCTGCTCTGCTGCCCACCCTGCTGGTGGTGCAGCTCAGGCCATTTTCTGAGCCCAGCAGTTGATTTTCACATCATTCAGCAGAGTTATTGCTGCTGTATCAGACCCTGTGAGTGTCTGGCTGAGTCACGGAAAGAAAGTGGAGCTTTAGGAGCTCTCTCAGGTGTCCTGATGTTATTTCCTCCCCTCCACTGACTTAAACCCAGAGTTAAACAGAGTGGGAGGGAAAGTTGCAGAACAAATGTTATCCCATGCAGGGGAGAATTGCCAGTGGGGTTTGTTAGGCAATAGCACCTAATTAAGAGTTTAAAATCTCTTTTCATAAGCAGTTTCTTCAAATGACTGGGTTATTCCACCTGCACAGTGCCTGCCCTGCTGGGGAGCGTTCTGCTCTCGAGCTGGAGCTTGGCTGCATTTGCAAAAGCTTTTCTTTCCTTGCAGGATGATTATTTTCACTGCCAGGGCTGTATCAAGTGCTGAACAATACCTGGGCTATCACACAGCTGAAAATATCCAGCTCCATCTTCCTGCAAGAAGGAAATAGCTGGAATTACTGAGTTAGGAAGTGTGAGGGCAGGAAGTTGGGTACTGGGCAGGTACTTGATTACAGAGGTGGGAACAGTTCACCTGAGGGTCTGGGAAGACCCTGGGGAAGGTCAGAAACTTTCTGTGAGGGGAAGGCAAAAAACCCTCTGTGCCAGGAGTGCTGTGGAATATCCTGAGATCCAGGTGAAATATCTGGGTGGGAGCAGAGGCACAGGGAAGTGCCAAACCTCAGTGTCTCCGTGGCTCCACATCCTCTCTGTGTCCTCCCCCTGAGTGTCCCAGCCCTGCTCTTCTCCACCCCTCCCTACTCACCACGTCCCCTTCTAACCCAAACTGAGGGGCACGGGAAGAGCTGAGGGTGGGATGGACCCAAACAGTGGCTCCTCTTCTCCCCACCCTGTAGTTCTCCAGGCTACTGATTTATTCCTTCAAGATTCAGCTTCCATTTGCTGGGATTGTTTTATTAGTGCTCTCCAAGCGTTTGGGGCAGTAAAGCACCACCTGTATCATCCATCTCTTCCCAGGCTGTCTTTGGTGCTCCCCTGCCTCATTTTTCAGCAGGCAGTGGGTGTCACGAGTCTCAGGATTTGGAACTTGTTCCCTGGCTCCCCGTGCCCCTGTCCTTTCAGATGCATTCTCTGTGGTGATAAAACCCCATTAAAGCCTGCCTGAACATTGCCTTTGTTATTTATTGCTCTCTCCTAAATAATATTCTGAGATTTGGCCGCCCTTCTTGCCACCACGTCGCCTCCCATCTCTCACTCTGGGACGGCACTTTTTGCCTCTTGTCCCCTCAGCCAAACGTCAGCAAGGGCTATAAAATGATGATTTGATGGGGAGAGCACAGGTGACAGGATTGGGCTTGATTTAAAGAAGGGAGAGGCAGCCCTAAGCTGTGAGAAGTAGAATAATGTTAATTGTTTTACCAAATGATGAGAGTCTGGCTGCTCCACCAGTGAGGCAAAGCACTTGTGCCGAGCACTACACAAATTGGATGCAGAAATGCCCCCATTTCTTGAGAGCTGGCCTTGAGATGACAAATAAGGAGTTAATTTGTACATGGTCACAGTCAGAGGTCACAGAGCCAGTGAGACCCTGCAGTTCTGAGCCAGGGGTGAGAGCCAAAGGCACCAAACAGCAACACTTCTCCTGAATAAACCCCAGGGCTCCTCTTTGCCCCACAGGGTGTCTAAAGCAGCAGATTATTTTAGCTGTTCATCAGGAAAATGTGCAGGTGGCTTCAGGTCAGCCTTGGGTGTCGTGGATCCCATTGAGCTTCATGGAGACCAAAGGGAATCCCTGGATTTAACATGAATGTTCAATTTGTGTAGGGAAACCTGCTCAAGCCAGCACAGCCTTGAGAGGGGGAGGCAGTCATAGAAAAATGGGATGGTTTGGGTTGGAAGGGACCTTAAGGATCATCCAGGAAGCAGGGACACCTTCCACTATCCCAGGTTGCTCCAACCTGTTCTGGAACACCTCCAGGGATGGGGCAGCCACAGCTTCTCTGGGCAACCTGTCCCTGCTTCTGGTTTTAAGTGCCTTGCTCCTGCAGTCAGTTTGAAGGAGGTGAGCCCTGTTTCTGTGGAATTCCTGGGAATCCTTCTGTATCCATGTGCTCAAAGAGGCTCAGGGGCCACAGCAGATGGGTGGGGGCTGCTGCACATCAGAACTGCAGCCCAGGAGAAACAGAACGGGCTGGTTTGATGAAGATGGGTGAATTAATCAAATCAATAGTTTTAAGCACTTAATGCCTAAAGTGGTTTGAGTGTTGGTGATAAAAGCCTGTGTAAACATAATGTATAAATACTCAGGAATTGACAGCTCATTCTGGGAGAATGGATCTGCTGTACGTGGTGTGTAGATAGTGTTGTGTGTGTCCCTAATCATAATTTATCTCTTTACAGAGTGCTCAGGTATTAATCAATTGTAACAATAATGCTCTGAGTTAGTGCTGAGTGCAGCTCAAGCACCATCTGCTTGGATGGAGGGAGAACTGGCTCAGGAGCTGGTTTGCCATCGAGCAGGAACTCTGCAGGAGCTGGGCTTTGTAAGGTCAGAGCTAAGCACAAATTCATTCAGATCTGCACATTTTGTACAGATGCTTCTTATCAGATCTTTGTGACGTCGTGGTGTCTGCTGAGCTGCAGCCTGGAGTGAGCTGAGCCTTTAACCTGGGCTGGACAAGGTTAGAAACTACAGGCAAAGCCTCAGTTGCCTGAGGGCTGGCAGATCTCGGGTGGTTTGGGGTGTAATCTTTGTGATCCTGAGCTCTCCTGCTGTCTGATTCCATCCTGATCCGGAGGCACTGTGTTTCATGGGAAGTGAGGATCACAAAGAGTGGCTGTCAGGGCATGGCCAGGGTGAATATAGAGCTGTCACTTCTTTATTTGTGCCCATGCTTGGCCTAAACCGAGTGCTGTCACCACCAGAGCCACAAACCTCCTGCAGGGACACGTCCTGCTCAAAGGAGAGCTGGATCTTGCTGGGCTCATGGCAAACTTGGAGCCTTCTCACTTCTCTTTCCTGCTCTCAGTCCCTGGCTCAAGTCACCAGAGGAGCTTTTAAGCCTGGCTTAAGTTCAGCCATGAATTTCGAGGGGTGTTTTTAAAGTCACGAATGGAACAGCCCTTTAGCTCCATGGATTTGAGTAGAGCTTGGAAATCTCCTTGATCCCTGGGCTTTAACCATGGGCTTGAAGTTAAAATGCACACTGAAACTCAGCTTCTGTTTAGCCCCAGCAGAAGGGGTTTAAAACACCCTTCCAAATATCCAAACATCTTTCCAGGTTCTTCCCTACCCTGCTGTTCAGCTGCTGGAAACTTTGCCAGGCCAGGTGATGCAACAGCAGCCTGTTTTGACTGTCTAAAAGGTGCCTGGATTTTTAAAATGTTTATTAAGATAGTAACATAAAGCAGGGAGATGAAATGTTTTAAAACCAGCCCTGAGTGTTATGTCTGCTGGCTGATAAATCAGTGCCCTTATCAACTCCTCATGCATTGCAATGGACTTGGCAAAGATTAGCAGAAGATGAAAGGCCTTTATTACCCTCATCCTCAGACTTCTGAACACTCACACTCAAGGACAATTCCCCACACCTTATCTGGATGGAGACAGCATTGATTTAGCTTACATTAACCTTTTAAGACCTATCAGATTAGGCTGGATACATTTCACTTGATAAGAACTTAACTGGAGTTCAGTCTCTGCTGTTCCTCTGTCCTGTAGTGTCTTATTAATCACCATCAGGAAACCTGCCTCCCAAACTTTGGGTGGCAAAGTGTTTTTAATCACAATTTCAGTTCTAAAATTACTGACCAGTCTCCCCAGCCACCTCAGTCATTTTAAATCAATTGTTCCCAGGAACATTTAACTCTCTAACAAAAAGTCTTCGTGCTCTGCTGTTTCAAGGCTCAGCTCCAGGCCATAATTCTCAGACCATCCTCCTCATAATGTCCTGTACAACCTCATTCTCTTTTGTGTCTCACCCCGTTGTCATTTTATCCAGATTCATGGTGTGGGTTTTTTTGGGGGTGTGGGGAGGAATTTTGTAAGGTGGGGCCTTGTAGCTGAGTTCTTCACACAAAACCTGATCTGGGGTTTGATGGGCAAAGAAAACCCTTGGCATTTTATACCCCCTTGTCTAATATACGATAAGAAACTTCAAGCAGGACTTGTGCATCTTCCAGTCCTGCTGAGGCCACTCACAAGTGCAGTGTGTGGTGATAACTGAGGACTCTCTTTTGAACCCACAAGAAGCACAAAAAGGCAACTAATGCCCCCAGAACAGCAGCAAAACCTCGTGGCTGGGCTGTGTGTGAACCCTCTGGGCAGGATGGTGGTGACGTGGGCTCAGCTTGATGAGAAAAACATCCTCCCCAGTGTCCTGACCTCAGAGTTCCCATCACAGCAACTGCTGAGGGAGGGGAATGGTTGCAGTTTAGTCCCAAATCTGAGGCTTCCGCTGGATCCTGCCTGTTTACTATGGATGGCCCTGCTGATCAGCCCCAGATAAGGGTGTGATTATGTTAATAAGGGACCAGACCTCTGGCACAGAACTCGCTGTTTAGGTCCAGTACTTGTTAGAACAACGCCTTTAAAACACTGCTGCGTTTAACCCTGCGCAGCAACAGCTCCTGCTGCTGCTCCTTCACCTCATCAGCCCCGTCGGGAGCGATCTCTGGACTCGGCAAGACAATGAGACCGCGGGGAGCAGCGCTGTGTGACACCCTGCGACACGTGTAGTGCCAGCAGCTCCCATCACCTGCGAGGGGAAACGCTGCTCATCCCCCCTGGGAACTAATTAGGGCAGTCGAGCTGCAAGGGGGGTTTTTGCACCGCGGTGCTTTGCAGGGCGATTGATGATGGGCTGTTCTGCTCCTTCCCACAGATTAGCGGGGCCGTAAAGACAGAAAACAAAGAGGCAGCCCCATAAAAACAGCCGAGATAGTGAAGAGATCAAAAGTAGCACAGCACAGGGACATAACTATAAGTCACCGGCTGCAGGTGGCATTAAAGATGTGGAGGGTTTGTTCTCACGGGGATTGGAATAAGAAGAGTAAATGGCATAGAGCTAACCTTGGCTTAAGATAAAATATTTTCGGTGGTTGTAGGAAAAAAAATACAATGGGAGTGGGTTGAGAGGGCAAAGGGCCATCAATATTCCTGAGAAAAGGGGTAAATTTCTCTCAAATAACGTTAAGTTTTTATAGTTTTCTTTTTAGTATAAATATGGTGTAATCCCTAAGGGGGTTCGGGGGCTGGGAGGGGAAGCAGGAGTTAAATCCACAATGGGAGATAATAGAATACATTGGAATACATAGAAATACAACTGGAATACACTATCTGGCCCTGATGAGCAATTTTACAGCACAGCTGAGACTTTTCCTCCCCAAAAGGCAAGAAGATTTTCCTCTGCAGGATGAGGGTGTTTGGTCCATGCTGAGCATCAGGAACAGTCCTGGATGTTGTTCTTGGAGCTCTGCCCTCCAGCTGTGCCCAGGTCCCTCCCCAGGTCCTCTGAGCTGCTGCCTTGGGCTGAAACCCCTCCAGGGAGTCCATTATCACTTCTCCCTTGGTCAATATTCCAGCTGATGACCTCTTTAGTGTGCTGGTGGACACCTGGTGAGCCCTTTGAGCCTTTAGCTGGCATTTTCCACCAAGGATGTCACGGTTTCAGGAGCAGAACCCCACTGACAGCTCCCATTGCAGGCAGACAGGCTGGTAGGTGTCTCCTGTTTCTAAATCCTGCCTGGGAAGCCTTCTGGGTTTTCCAGCACTCAGGAGAGAAGAGCTGGGATGGAACAGTTCCTCAATTTACCAAAGTGTTGCAGTTTCTGGGCACTGGGTTAGGGTGGGCAGTGCTTCCTTTTACCACGAGGGAGTATTGGTGAGATCACTGCTGGGCAAGTTGTGGGCTGGGGCATAAGGAATTATTGGTTGTATACTGGGGATAAATAGTTCCCTGTGAGGGTGGGGAGGCCCTGGCACAGGTTGCCCAGAGAAGCTGTGGCTGCCCCTGGATCCCTGCAAGTGTCCAAGGCCAGGCTGGATGGGGCTTGGAGCAACCTGGGATAGTGGAAGGTGTCCCTGCCTATGGCAGGGGGTGGCACTGGATGAGCTTGAAGGTCCCCTCCCACCCAAACCATCCCATTATTCCATGACCTCCATCTGCTCCTCCATGCTCTTCTTTCCTCCATAGCAAGGTGGTGCCTTCAGGCTGCCCAGAAACCCCAAGAGGGGACAGCAGGGAAGCTCAGGTTTTGTCAGGAAAAGGTGTTCTTATCCCAAATTCGGGCTGTCCCCTCTCCATGTCCCACCAGCGCTGCCCTTGCTGGCAGGGAACTGGGCTGTCACTAATTCCCATGTCTAAATGGCATTTAATGCAGTCTTGAAGGAGATCTGTACACAGGACGCGAAGAGGGAACTGAGGGTTATTGCTGTCAATATAATTAATTTCAAGCTAATTTGAGCATCTGATTAAGTTTAGCATTACCATAAAAACTAAACTGCTATTTAAAACCGGAGAGGGGTTTATTAAATAAGTGCTGGAATGCAACAGAAAGCAAAATGAAGGTAATAAAGTCACTTGAAGTAATAAAATTAAGTGAATGCTGGAGATAATCCTTTGATGGATCTTTCCTTTACCCTTCCCCGGGATGGGGATCTTCCTTCCTCAGCTGTATTTCCTGCACAGACCTCTGAAACTTTTATGGGTCTGTCTAAATCTTCATGGAAACAAAATATGTATTAAAAAATGGTCAGTAAAATAATTTTTCTTTGGAAAAGGAGGAGAAAATGTCAAGGGGCAGAGGGGGCTCTGAGTGAGCACATCACCTTGCTGGAGCTCACACAAGGTCACGGCCAGTTCTGCTGGCTGGGAATGCTGCTGGGGGGAAAGGACAAGCAGGATCCCCCCTGGGGTGATGCTTTGGGGGCCTTCCTTCATCACTTTCCTGCCTCTAATAAACATTAGTCCACTTAGACAACTGGTGGTGAAAAGCCCACGGGGTTTCTCCCACTGTGCCGGAGCCAGCCAAGACAACTTACCCTTCTCCTCTGGGTTCACGTGTCAGCCAGAGAAAACACTTATTTACTCTGAAGGCCACAGAAGCCTTAAAATGCAAAGCCTGAGATAACACTGATAGGATCACACAGACATCCAAATTCATTTATACTGCTGTCCTAAGCAGAAGTGACTCACTGATAGCACAGGAACACAGTCCCTCCGGTACTCGTGGGCCTCCGCAGGGATCCCGTGCCGAGGGGTCACGGCAGAGGATGAGCTGGTGCTCGCTGTCCCCACTCTGTCCCCTGCTCCCAGAGCCCCAGGCACTGTCTCGGGCCAGCAATGGTGAAGGGAAGTGATGGAGACACGTGCCAAGGTCGTGCCCTGCCTGTGCCGGGCTCAGGAGGAGCCAAGGATGGAGGTAAGTGCGGTCACGGTCCTCGCTCCGAGCCCTCCGGCCACGTCCGCACTGCTCTGATGGCTCAGCCACCGTGTGGGCTCTGCTGTGCTGGGTCAAAACCAGCCCAGATGGGAACAAGGGACCTTAAAGCTCACCCAGTGCCACCCCCTGCCATGGGCAGGGACACCTTCCACCAGCCCAGGGTGCTCCAAGCCCCGTCCAACCTGGCCTTGGACACTTCCAGGGATCCAGGGGCAGCCACAGCTTCTCTGGGCAGCCTGTGCCAGGGCCTCCCCTCCCTCCCCGGGAAGAATTGCTTCCCAATATCCCCTCTATCCCTGCCCTCTGGCAGTGGGAAGCCATTACTACTTGCAGCAAAAGCCCACAAAGTCCATTAAGGCTTTCCCTGTTGCTCTCCTGGGCCTCACTCCCCCTCGGGACTTTGCCCAAACTGGTGACCAGACCTGCAGGAGCCACACACCTACTCATCACAGTTTTAGGTAGTTTCAGCAAATATTGCTTCCATCCTGAGTCCAAACTTCCCCTCCTAAGTTTTCCATCCGGCACCAGGGTTTGCAGGTAACTCCTACTGCAAGGCTGAGCACAATTTAGATTATAAAATATAACCCCGGGCTGTTTCCTTAATTGATTTCTTTTGTTTCATTCTATTCCTCGAAGATTTGTCAACATTAATTTTTATATGTTTAACACTTTGCAAATACTGGCCAACTTTTTAAAATTAATGAGTTGAGATGGAGATTGAATACCTTCCCTCCCCTACAACTGCAGCAGGGAACGACCATGGGATGAGAGTGAGACGTGTTATCAGCATTTAATTTGTGAAATTGGAGTTATTAAAAAGTGAATCTGCCAGCAGCCACTGGCAGAGCATTTTTCTTGCTATTATTCCTGCATTCCACAAACCAAAAAGCACCACATTTCCCACAATAATGTGATTTCAGCTGAAGTCAGAAGATTCGTGGGTTTTTCGCAGGGTTCAAGTCAACAAATCAGCAACAAATCACATTGAGAGTGAATTCCTGGGAAGAAGTGGTGTTTTAAATACAGTGAGCTGCTGAGGGCTGTGCCCTCTAATGACACACAGCGTGTCAGCCCGTGATAAAGCGTCAGCCACTAAAACTAACAGCCCCGGTGCCAAATCCTCCCAGGAGCCTGCTCCCAAAGAATCCGGCCGTTGGATGCTGGGAGCGGATCGCGTGTTTATAAAACTCCCTCGGAAAACGCATTTTTGAGATGGCTTATATTAAAGTGCAATTACAGGTTAAGTAACAAATTGGCTCGTTGCCTAATAGAGAGAAACACGCTGTGACAATCAGATAAGGGGGGAATTAAACAAGATGGCAACAGCTACCGGGGAAGGAGCTGCGGGCAGGAGCCCGTGGTGCTGCGAGCGATGCCGTCAACCCCGGCTGGATGGGGCTGGGGGGGCTCTGCCGTCACCCGGCCCCTCAGACCCCAGACACTGAGGACCTTCGAAACCCCACACCGAGGAATACGGGGTAATAGCCGGCAAACGGGCTCGTCTCCACCCGCCGAGCCCCAGCTCTGGTGCGGCGCAGAGATGCCGGCTGTCACCAAGGAAACCGGAGATTGCTGGAGCGATCTCCAGCTCGGCTGCCTGCTCCCTCCAGGGACGGGTGTTTCAGCAGTCGAGTGGCTCTCCACCGGCCTCCTCTGCCGCTCCTTGAGACAGGGACACCACTCCATCCCCGGCGCCCACGGGAGGACACTCGCGGGAGGCTCCGTGGCAGCACTTTGCCACCTCCCCGCTCCCAGCCTGCTGCTCCGGAGTCCCAGCACTTCACCTCTGGCTCGGCACACACAGCGGTGGGTTTGAAGGAGCTCTCACCACTCAAGGAGCTTCAAGGGCCATCGTGGGGACTTCTGTGCAGGCCCTTCTGCCCAGCGGCGCTGGAGAGGGGCAGGTGAAGGTTGTCCACGCCGGGAGCTCCGTGTCTACTCCGCTCCCTCCCACGTCCAAGGGAACTGGAAAAGGTGACAGCTGTGCGTGGCAGAAGCAATGGCAAACCCAAGGGGATGGTTGAAAGAGTCAGCAGAATGGAGCAGGACTTCCCAGCCCGGAAGGGAGATGAGAGGGAGGTTGTGAAGAGGTCTCCAAACCTCTGGATGCATGGAGATGGCAGAGGCAATTAACCATGAAGGCAAACAGGGACATCTCTCCACATCATCTTGAAAGATTTAATTCAAGTTCTTTGCCCTGAAGGTGGAAACTCCCCGTGGCTGGTGCAGCACAGCCACTGTTCTCCTCCACAGAGCCTGGGCTCCCCTTCATAGAACCACACAATGGTTTGGGGTGGAAGGGATCTCAAAAGTTATCTAGTTGGATAATTTGCATGGCCTCCTCTGGACTCTCTCCAGCAGGTTCATGTCCTTCTGATGCTGGACCCCAGAGCTGGAGGCAGCTCTGCAGACGGGGTCTCACCTGAGCGGGGCAGAGGGGCACAATCCCCCCCTCCCCTCATGGCCACTTCCTGGAGAAAGACCAGCAAGGTCACCCACACACCAACACCGACTCTTACAGGTCCTGCAGTGGCTTCAGCATCATGAGGATGAACAGGACCCCCTAGTCCAGCTCCTGCATTGCACGGGACAAGGAGCTTTACCCAGGACCTCCCGGGTGGCACAAGAAACCTCTGCAAAAGGTGGTTTGAAAAGCTGCCGTGGGGAAAGGCTTGCAGAGCCTCCACAGCCTTGGCCCAGGAGATTTTCATAGGATCATGGGAGCGTTTAGGTTGGAAAAACCCTCTGAGACCACCGAGTCCAACTGTCCCACCGCTGCTGCCAAAGCCACCACAGACCCGCGTCCCCAAGTGCCGATGTCTGCGACCCCATCCCACCACAGTGTCTGTGCAGCTCCTCCCCGGGTGAGCAGGGGCTGTGTGAGGACCAGTGCTCCCTCCTTCCACCTCCAGCCCACCCACCCCGACCAGGCCACCGCTGCATTTATCCCTGCCCGGCTCGGAAGCGCCGGGAAGCAGCGAAGGCAGAACACTCGAGCACGGCGAGTTCTGCGCAATATAATTCTCTTTAATCTTTTAAGCATTTGACAGTATTTGCTTGAAAGAAGGAGCAACAAGTACATAATTATTGCACTAATTAAGCTGCCAAAACACAAGCATGCTGCAAGAGCACCTTTGAAACAGTGAGCTCTCGATTCATTAGCATCTGCTGTAAGCTTATTAATCACCTAACAGGCAATTAGCAAGCTGTTACTGTTTGAGACTAGTATGTAAATAAATTCTTGGGTTAATTTCTTCCTCTGATAATAAAGAAAACATTATGAAAATTAGCTAAGCGACAATGTAAATGATCTTGACTGTTAATTATGTGCTGGTGTTACATATGCGGCCGCCGTGCAGCAGATAAAGGATGCACCTCTCATTTGGCGGAGTTTTAAAAATAAAATTGTTGACAGAGGTAATGGGGAGGTTTTCTGCAGCAGAGCCACAGCTGTTTGCCTTCAGCTCCCCAGGCCCAGCACCGAGGACTGGCTGCAGTTCCCAGCGGGGTTTCTGTGGCACTGGGATGTGCCCACTCAGGGGCCTGTGCCCGCTCAGGGGGCTGTGCCCTCCTGGCACCGCTCTCACCCTGCCCTGGGGCCGGATCCGTGCTCCATCCAGCACTCCGTGAGGATGAACCAATAAAAATTCATGTGGAAACCCAAGGAGTGCCCTGCCTGCCTGCCACTGACCACGGAAAGGAGGAGAGGGATGCGTGTTCGCCCCCTTTCCCTGCAGAAGGACCTTGTTTTATGGCCCAAACAAGATGATTTGACTGCAAAGCCATTGATTATCTCCACCATCCCTGGCTGGTGGTATTGACTTGTTATTTGTTATTTACTCAGGGAACAAGTTTTAAGTATTGCCCTCCCTGTGGCAGCGCCCTTCACCTACCATCACTCACCCACCAGAAAGAATAATCCTGTGTCAAAACAGGGCAGTTCCCTGGAAGCTGTGAGCAGAGGCCTTGAGCAGCCTCTCCAGAGGATCCTGCCCTGGGCAGAGCCCCTGGGGACATAGGCAACAAAAAATGCCCTGTGCCAATGCCCCAGAGCCATCCCCTCTCCCTGTGCCAATGCCCCAGAGCCGTCCCCTCTCCCTGTGCCAATGCCCCAGAGCCATCCCCTCTCCCTGTACCAATGCCCCAGAGCTGTCCCCTCTCCCTGTGCCAATGCCCCAGAGCTGTCCCCTCTCCCTGTGCCAATGCCCCAGAGCTGTCCCCTCTCCCTGTGCCACCACACAGACTGAACCCCCAACCCTGCTGTGCCGTGGGGCTGGGAAGGGCATTTCCCCGATTGTCACCTTCCATGGACAAACCTCTGCCCTGCTGTGAGCTCGGCTTTACAGCTTTCTCTCCCCCCAAAATCCCTCCCAGCTCCTTTAAACATGCTCCAGCGAAGCAGAAAACTAATTACAGTGAACTGCACGCCTGCTCGAGTGAGGAATTACCAGCAGCAGAGGTTACTTAATAATCTTATTAATTTAAACTATTTTATCACCATCTTTTGCCCCATAATTATGCGTGCAAAAGGCACACAGTGTATTTCACAATTAAAAGCTTGAAACAAAAGATGAAGATTAAGGGTGAGATGAGGCACTTTCATGCAGCTCCAGTGGCTGTGGGCAGGGGAGGGACATGGCCATGGGCATCCCTGGATTCCTGCCCAATCCCTGAGAGTTTTCCAAAAGGAAAAGTTTTGCTTTTGGGAAAAAAAAAACACACCAAAGTCTATAATATTAATTTTAAAAATACAAAGTCATCAGCACCTTTTCAGGGCCCAGTTTTGGGTGTGGAGTTTTGCTTTTGCTTATAACGGCCACGACTCTTCACCGGTGTCAACCAGAATCAAAACTTCAGCAGCCACGGCTGTAAAAACCAATTCCAGGTTTCTTTTTTTAATTTAAGTGTGTAATTTCAGTTAAGGGGAACTCAAAGCAAACAGTATTTGCTGCTCCTGCTGTATCTCTGTGATACAGGTGACGTGGGGATGCTGCACATCCCGCTCCCGGTGCCGTTATCTGTGTTTGAACAGCGGGGAAAACCAAGCCAAACCAACAAACCACCGGAGAGGAGCTGCCTGGGATCGAATCAATCCAAGGAAAGCTGGGATTTATGGAGGGAAACGGCACTTTTTTTGGTTTCTGTTGAGGCTGGAGTCACATCTGCCCCTGGGCCCTTCCACAAACATCTGGTGCCGGCGGCAGCGGCGGGATCCGTCCAGCCAAATTGCCGGTGGGAGAGCGAGCCCGTGATGCGCTCCAGGCTGGAAAACCGCTAATGGCTTTGCGCTTGTGGTGGGCCGGGAAGCGCGGCTGCCGGCAGGGAGGAGCCGCGGCCAAAGGCAGCCCCGGCCCGGAGGGGAGCCGGTCCCTCCCAGGGCCCCCCCGAGCCCCGAGCCCAGCGCTCCGGCGTCCCCTCTGCCACAGCTGAGCCCTCCGTCTGCCAGAGATTGTTTCTCGGCATGAAAAATTTACTTTTTAATGGGCCAAACTGCCGCAGCCTCTGAGCTGGATCCGAAAGAACCTCTTAGCGCAGGGCTCCGAAGGGATCTCCAGCCGCCACCCATAAAACTGAAACACAGTTTGCACTAAAGAGCCATTTACGAGCCGTTCCCTGCTTGTCTTCTTGGGCCCATGCGCTTGTTGTGAAGCTCCAGCACTTGCTCCTGGAAATGGAAACTGATATTTTGGAACCACACTGCTCATGGCTTTTGTTTTCGAGTTAAAACAAGCTCAGAAATCAATACATTTTATTCTTTTTTCTTCTACTCCAGGATCCAACAGCAGAAGCAACCCTGTCAGCCTGGCCAAGGGGAGGCTCAGGGCCAGGGGGAACAGATGCAGGAAAATGATCTGGGACATTTGCAGATGTCAGGGAAGGTGGAATCTGCCCAAAGACCCACTGCCAGGACAGAGTGGGTGCCTCTGGCTGGGTGAGTGTGAACCTCTGCAGAGACCCACGTTCCCACCGTGCCAGTGGGACACGGGTCTGGTGCTGAGTGGATTTTTGGTAGAGCTGCAACTGTGGTTTGGGTTGGAAGGACCTTAAAGCCCATCTTGTTGCACCCCCTGCCATGGGCAGGGACACCTCCCACTGGACCAGGTCCTTTCCATTTCTTTTCTCCTGCAGTTGGCTTCGATTTGGCAATTTCCCCGAGAAAAGTCGATTTTATACACTCTGAAGTCTCTAATCGACCTGTTGTGAGCAGTGCAGGAGGGTATCAGAATTACACAGTTCACCCCACATTCAACAGCCCATCTGGATGGCCCTGTTAGCAGCAGCCTCATTGACAGCCTTGTGGAGGGTTCAGCCACCGGGATATCGATCCATGAAATATTTCACTGGTGAGTCACGGGAGGGCAGCCAAGCCAAACTGTTCACCCAGTTTGAGGAAAGGATTACTTTGGAACAAACCAACAGGTGAGGAAAATTCCTTTGCTGGCAGCAACAAAACTTCCACCCCCCGAGCGTTTGGAGTCCGTGTGTCACTGACGTCACCCCCGGTGGTGACACAGCCCGACAGAGGGACCACGATGTGCCGACAGGGCGAGGGGAGCCGGGCTGGGAGAGCGCCCGGATCGATCGGGAAAGGCAGCGCCGCTGTTAAAGCCGACCTTGGCCCGAGCCCCTTCCATGGATACAAAGGTCACAGCACAGCAAACAGCTCCCCGAGGACTGGAGATCCTCCCAGCACAGCCAGGACGGGATGCAAATATCCCGACTGGACAAATAAACACCTGGTGACTCAGCTCCCTCCGGGGCAGCAGAGAATCATGGAATCAACACCAGCTGGGCAGGGAGGGAATTCTGCCCTTCTCAGGTGAGACCCACCTGCAGAGCTGCCTCCAGCTCTGGGGAACAACAGCACAAGGATGTGGAGCTGCTGGAGCGAGTCCAGGGGAGGCCACGGAGCTGCTCCAAGGGCTGGAGCCCCTCTGCTCTGGAGCCAGGCTGGGAGAGCTGGGAATGTTCACCAGGGGAAGAGAAGGCTCCAGGGAGACCTGAGTGCCCCTTGCAGGGCCTAAAGGGGCTCTAAGAGCTCTAGAAAGGGACCTGGGACAAGGGATGGAGGGACAGGACACAGGGAATGGCTTGCCACTGCCAAAGGGCAGAGTTAGATGGGAACTTGTGAAGGAATTCTTGGCTGTGAGGGTGGGGAGGCCCTGGCACAGGTTGCCCACAGAAGCTGTGGCTGCCCCATCCCTGGAATTTCTCAGGGCCAGGTTGAATGGGGCTTGGAGCAACCTGGGCTGGTGGAAGGTGTCCCTGCCCATGGCAGGGGATTTGGAACTGGATGGTCTTTAAGGTCCCTTCCCACACAAACCATCCTAGGTTTCTATGATTTAGGCTGGAAAAGACCTTCAGGATCCTGGAATATGACCTCTCCAGCTGTTTCCCTGCCCTGCATTCTCACCCAGCCCCCAGAGGAGGAGGAGGAAGAGGAGGAGGAGGAGGGCTGGCCGGAGTTATTACCCGGATCAGGGGATGCAGGAGAAGGGCTGGAGCAGGGGATGCTGCCGGGGGACCGCCCTGTGGGGCCGAGGGGCTCTGGAGTGGGGTCCCGGCTCGGTCACCCCAGTCCCTCCGCTGTCCCTCCGCCGAGGGACTCTCCTACCACCGTGTGGCTGTGCCCGGCCGTGCACCCTCCTGCCCCGCGGGGACGGCCGGGGGGGACACGCACCCCCCACCCCGCTGCACTGGGGGGCCGGAGCCACGGGGGACACGGGGCCGTTCTCCCCCAGAAATCCTCGTCCATCCCGGCTCCCAAGGGCTGAGGTGGGTGGGAAGTGTTCCCACTGGACACCCCGACAGGTTCCGGCCACATCCTGAACCAGCAGCTCCTTCTCTCAGTGTCTCCACACTCCCTGTTCCAAACCTGCCTGCTCCATGGGACAAGGCCACTCACGGTGTTGGAAAAGCCCCTGAGTCCATCTGTCCAACGAGTCCAACTGTCCCCCAGCACTGCCAAGGCCACCTCTCACCCATGTCCCCAAGTGCCACATCCACATGGCTTTTAAACCCCTGCGGGGATGGGGACTCCACCCCTGCCCTGGGCAGTCTGTGCCAGGGCTGGACAACCTTTTTTGTGAGGAATTTTCCCCAATATCCAACCTAAACCTCCCCTGGCACAGCTTGAGGCTGTTTCCTCTTGTCCTGTCAATGGATGGATGGAGATACCTCAGCATTTTCCCCCCAGTCTTCACCAAAGAACTGCCCAAAATTTTACCATGTGTCTGACCTGGCTCAGCAGAGCCCAGAGCAGGCCTTTGGGTATTTTTTTCCTGCAGGATTGGCTGGATTTCTCCCAGCCCTGGGAAGATTTCTGCAGTTTCAGGTTAGCTGGATGCTCTGTGCCGTTGCACACACACTACACAGGCTCACCTTGGCGGCTTTAGAAACCCATCAGGCTCCGGAGAGATAACGAGGCCCAGGCTCTGCCATCTCTCCCAAGATCTGGTGATATTCCAAGCTGCTCTAAGCTCAGGTTTTGATTTTTCAGGCAGGCAGCTGACGACTTCAAAGGCACCAGTCCTCATCTGTTAGAAAAGCTCCCCGACTGCCTGGGAGCATCTGCCTTGGGAGGGGGTTGTGCCCACGGCCCGGGCCCAGCAGAGCTCAGGATCATCTGGGCAGAGACAAGGGAGAGATGTGGGGTTTTCAGGAGGCTGTGCTTGGGGTGAGAGGGCAAGTCAGAGCTTTAACCACCTTCCCAGGGCTGTTAAACTTCCAGGTGGCTTAAAAGAAGAGCAGGAGGGTTTGCTTTGATTTCCCCATCCCTGTGGATTTGAGCACAGTGGATACAGGCACAAGTGACTCAGGGATGAAACTCCCTCTGACTGCTGCAGAAATTAATGTTTTGCCCAAAAACTGCCAGAGGGCAGGGTGGTTAGATGGGATCTTGGGAAGGAATTTTGGCTGTGAGGGTTGGGGAGGCCCTGGCACAGGTTGTCCAGAGAAGCTGTGGCTGCCCCTGGATCCCTGGAAGTGTCCAAGGCCAGGTTGGACAGGGCTTGGAGCAACCTGGGCTGGTGGAAGTTGTCCCTGCCCATGGCAGAGGGTGGAAGAAGATAAGCCTTAAGGTCCCTTCCAACCCAAACCATGCTGTGATTTGTGATTCTATGGCAACCAGAGGTGTTCCAAAGCCTTCCCCAGGGTGGGAAGCAGAGCACAAGGTCCTGCATCTTCGGGGCTCCCCGGGCAGACCCAGCAGCGGGTCTCTCCGTGCCATTCCTGATCCCTGTGCATTCCTTAGCACGACACAGAGGAGGAAGAATGACTCCACCCCAGTGGCTCCTTGGGGGCGTCACCTCAGACGCCCCAGCACAGCGGGGTTGGCTGATCGGAGGCGGCAGGGAGGGAGTGCAGGAGCACAGATGATGCTTCCTAACCGGAGAGGGGGGCCGAGCGTTTTCAGCAAATTACCTCTGTTATGAGCCTGGCCATAAAAATCACCTCACAAGTGAATTTCGCTGCTCTCCTCTCCGTGCCCAATCAATTAGCACTTGAGTAATAGCAGGCCCATTAGGGCCAACTGATGCTGGGGGAGTTGTGTCACCTGCTGGAGGAATGATTGCTTAATCCTGCTCTCGGCTCAGAGGGCTCTTCCCCACCGCTCAGCCCCCAAAATCAATAGCAACAGGCAAATTGATGTTTCCAGCAGGAATCCAGCTGGGTGCTGAGGCAGCTCCGTGTCAGCGTTCGTGATCTCACACGCTCGCTGGGCTATAAATAATCCAGAGGAACAGCAGTGGAGGACATTCCCAACCAGGAGAAAGGGTTAGTTCAGCTCCTTACAAGTGCCACGCTCTGATGGCCCATCCCTGGAATGTTCCAGGCCAGGTTGGACAGGGCTTGGAGCAACCTGGGCTAGTGGAAGGTGTCCCTGCCCACAGCAGGGGGTGGAACCAGATGGTCTTTAAGGTCCTTTTGAACCCAAACCATTCTGTAATTCTGTAAATAACAGCTACTAAAGCTGAACTCAAGTACCCTGACACCATTATTCTTGGTGCTTTCTAGCCCAGCTCTAGCCAACACCTCACTATCAGTCTCCATTACCTCTTCCCATTCCCAGTATGGATTTTCACCCTCTCATTGGATACAGAAAAAGGGATGGAGGCTCAGAGGAAAGGCTGGGAGCTGGCACAGGGTGGACCCAATGCCAGTGCCCACCAGCCACCATCCCAGGGCAGCAGGAGACATCAGCTGCACCAGAGAAACCTTTCACTGCATGTAGAGAAATATCTAAAAGCAGAAGAGAAAAAACCTCCTGTGCCTTGCCCTGGGGAGGGAGCTTCGTATTGTAAGAGCAGGACAAAGCACTCCTGATATTGGGTCTGCCAGAGGATTTGAATGGGATTGGCCTGGGCTAACAACCTGTGATCAAAGCTAATCTCTGATTAGCTATACTGAGGAGATTTAATTTAGTTTAAAGCCTTACCTGAAATGCAGAACTGGGTATTATTGCATATCTGACCGGGACTGCTGTTGTAAAGCTGAAGTATTTATAGGAGAATTAAAACCTCCCTGGAAGCAATCACCCAAGGAAGCAGCAAAACTGATTGTGGTGTTACCAGCTCCAAACATTCAAAAATCACGAGTCACGCTCGAAAATGTCACAAGGTTTTAAAATGTCATATATTTGGGGTTATTTTTATTTAGTTTGAGAGACTGGAGTTCACATTTTTAAGCTGGGGGAGGTTGAAATCTGACTCTCTCCTAGGGAAGTGTTGATTTTCCCCCAAAACGACTCCAGGAGCTGAAAGTTCAGCATAATCCACTAAAGATTTGGCTGCTCCCGTGTGAGGGGCCGAGGTGAGGGGGCTGGAGGTAACCCCTGAACCCCCAGGAAAGCCCCGTGGAGGCTGATGCCCTGCCACACTGCAGAGCCTTATGTGTGGCTCCCAGCTGGATGCCCACACTGCTTTTCCAGGTGCTTCCAGGGGTGTTTCTGGAGAACCACGACTCAGGAAGGCTGTCCCAGCACCGGGGGCTGGTGCAGGCTCAGGGCAGCCCCACGCTCTGGAGCAGGCACAGATCCTGCCCCAGCAGCATCTCATCCCAGCAGCATCTCATCCCTTGCATGGGCTGTGGTCCAGCCCTGAACTCCCCTCTCCCTGCTGTCCTTCCCTGCCCAGGACAGAGGTGCTGCAGGGATCATGTGGGACTGTGTCAGTTCAGACCTGGCCACCTTCCTGGGTGCAGGCTGGGATGTAACCAGAGCCAGGACCAGCTCTGACCCCCACCCTGCCTTTTCCTGGTCCTCCAGCTCCTGCAGACAATCAGTTCTCCTGCCTCTGCCCGGCTCCTCGGCTCCTGTCCACAGACCTCTCCCATTTCTCCCTGTCTCTTCCCAGCCGTGACATGTTTGTCTGTAGGGCATAAAGGAGTGATGCTGACACAGTGGCAAAGAGCCCCCAGTGGGAGTGTGCCCATGGATCTGGCTGCTGGAGCCCTGGCCTTGACCTTGAGGGAGGAGCAGAATGCTGAGTGTTCCTGTGTCAGCACCACTCGGAGATGAGATGTGGATTCCCAGAGATTACAAAGGTGGGTGACCAGGACAATCTCTGTGTGCACATCATAGGTGTGGCACCTGGGGACATGGTTGACAGAATCCCAGGATCCCTGAAGTTGGAAAAGCCCTCCCAGACCATCAAGTCCCCCCTGTGCCCGATGCCCACCTTGTCCCCCAGCCCAGAGCACTGAGTGCCACGTCCTGCCCTTCCCTGGACACCTCCAGGGATGGGGACTCCAAACCTCCCTGGGCAGCCCCTTCCTATATCCAATCACCCCGTCTCTGAAGAATTTCTTCCTGATGTCCAACCTGAACCTCCCCTGGTGCAGCTTAAATCTGTGTCCTCTTGTCCTGTCACTGGCTCCACCCTCCTGTCGGGGAGTTGCAGTAGCTGCAGTGCTGAGGGAATGGTTGGACCCAACGATCTCCGAGGGCTTTTCCAACCTGAATGATTCTGTGATTGATTCTCTGATGCACTCCCAGACTCTTTTTGTTGTGTGCATCGCCCAGAGAGCCCCACAGGGCCTCGAGAGGACCCCGAGGTGTGGCACGGTGATGATCCCAGCACAGACCCCGGGCACAGCCGTGCCGGCAGCACCAGCAGCTGCAGATCCACCTTGGCTCGTAACCGTGCTCTCCCTGACAGCCCTGACAGCCATGGGCCCCCCCCGAGCTGCAGCTCCTGCCTCTCCAGCTGCCACTCCTGGATCCCTGCAGGGCACAGGGGTCTGGGAACCACGCAGCAGTCACTCCAGCCTGGCACGGGCCCGGCTGCCAGCAGCGCTGTCACCACAGCTTTGCCACCGCCAGCAGCCCTCGAGGTCACTGTCCACACACTGCTCATCTGTGGGGTGACACAGAGGTCCCCGGGGCCTCCTGCAGGTCCCTGGTGCTGCCCAGGGCAGGATTCCGGGTTAGCCAAGGCAGAAATTTCCCGTGGAACAGGCCAGCACCCCTTGGTGTGGCTCCTTGCTGCGGATTTCAGGCCCTGGAAGGTTTTCTGGGTCAGCCTGACCGGGCTGCAAAGGGGTCCTGGGAAGCAGGGAGGGGTTGCTGCAGCCCTCTGCAAGCCTCATTTCCTTGGGAAATCAGAGCAAGGGGAAAAAAATAACCATAAGCTAACTAATTCCTATTAGAAACGAGCTCCTCTCTCTCTCTCCTCATCTCCTGCGAGCGTTCTTGATTAGCTAATAAATGATTAATGGTGCCAAGAAAAGCCGGCTCCTTCATCTCCTGCTTTCATCCACCAGCTGCCTCCAGGGGACTTCAAATGTCACGGGCAGATGAAATGGGCTCCCCAGGACCCCACGAGTCCCTCCCCGGCAGAATCACCCAGGAGGAGAGGCCAAAGCCCTGCCCATCTCTCCCTCTGAGCCTTCATCCTCTGCCTGAACCCCGGAGTGCATCCTCTGCCTCCCCTAAACGCTCCCTAATTTCCCTAAGAGGGAACCACAGGCAGTGATGCCACAGAAAGCAGCAGGCACGTCTCCAGAATCCATCCTCCTGACAAGTACTCTATTTTAATGCTCCTAACAGCAATTTTTATTCTAACACTATGTGAAGGCACTTAGATTTCTATGCAGTTTTTACTTTTTAATCTCATATACTTCTTGCTGGTGTCAAAGTGTCACCATTTAATAGTCTTACTGGAAAAAAGAGTGTTTCAGATCTTGTTCCATAGTCCACATTGTGAATACATTAGAGAACCACTGAATGATTTAAGAGGGATTTTTATACCTCTGAACATGGAGGGAAGGGAAACGTGGGAGTGCAGGAGGGGCCCAGCCTCAGACTGAGTGCTAAAAAGATGGGCAGTATTTTCTGCTCCAGGCTCCCCCGAGGCAGTGGGATTTTGGGTGGGAAAATCACTGCTGGCACCTCCTCCTCCTCCCACAGAAATTCCCAGCGATGCTGCCTCGGCTGGGACACTCCATTTTAACTCTCCCAAGCAGTTTTCCCCCATGAGTGTTCCATTTCACGGGCACTTAGCACCAGGAAAGCAGATACCCGGTGCCAGGGGTTATGGTGCCACAAGGAAATCACGCTCTGCTTCAGATGTTGCTGTTGGAGTTTCCCCAGGTAAGAGGCAGAGCAATCCCCTGTGGATAACAGGACATCCCTGGCAGCAGCAGGGATGCCCAGTCTCACCCTTTCCTGCCAGAGCAGTGTCCAAGGATGCTGCTTTTGGTGGTCCCCACACCGTTCCACCCCACAGCACCCTTCCCAGGTCCTGGGGGGGGGACATTCCGAGGGGTTTAAAGATGCTCCCAAGGCCCCCGATAAGGAGAGCAGGAGTCAGTTCAGTGAGATCAAAGCTCTCCCTCCCCAGCTGTGCTTGCCCTCAGCAGCGGCAGCTCCTGACAGCCCCATCAATTTGCATTCCAGCGCCACCAATTCCACCCAATTAGTTCACTAATCTCTCCCCGCCCAGGCAGTGAAACACAGACCAGAGCAGAGACAGGGATGGGGCTGCAGGGAAGCCAGGCATCATCAGCATTATTATCATCATTATTGTTGCTGTTGCTATTGTTTTTGCTATTATTATTATTATTTCTGTTGTTGTTATTGCCGTTATAAATTATTATTATTATTGTAATTATCGTGGGCATCTGTAAAGATCATCTGCAGCCCGTTTATTCACCCCATCAGGATTTCACCTGAAATTTGCTGAGGCCTGCTGTGTCCAGTGGCACTCTGGGCATTTTTCTATGAGTTCAGGCCTTGCCCAGGGCCTTGCATTCTCTCTCTCATGATATATCCACAAGGTTTGATGGTGCACCAACAGTTCTACCCATCCAGGTCATCCCAGTGAACAATTTCAGTTTTTCCATGGACTCCACTCAGAATGTGGGGGCTGAATCTCCATGCAGGGCACAACCCAGGGAGGAGGAACCCCCCAAATCCCCCAATACCTGCCCAGTAGGTGAGTGGGGCTGTCAGAGCATCCCCCACACCATCCTGCCACCAAAGGTTGTGTCTGGGGGAGAGAGCCCAGAGCCCACATCCCCTCTCTGGCACTCAGGACCACAAGAGCCCTCCAGCCTCCCATCCCTCCCACTCCCCACCAAGGCACTGGCACCTCCCCATGCTTTTGCAGGGCCCCATCCTCCTCCTGCCCCAGAGCAGAGGTGTCACCCCGGGGTGCAGAGCACTAATTATGGAAAGCAAGGGCAGGCAGAGCAAAGCCCGGGGCTTCACCCAGGGATTTCCACGGCATCCTTTCCACAGGTTGGCTTTGGCTGCCACAGTGATCCAGCTCCTGAGACTACCTGTCAAGCCTCTGTGAATTTTAAATACAAGGTAAAAGGGTTTAACTGGAGCACAAGGCCTCTGAGCACACAGGAATAACTCGGCTCGGCGTTCCCACAGCTCCAGGTACGCGCCAGACCCCGGCTCGACACCGAGCAGAGCTACAAATCAAGGGCCAGACATGATGGCAAACATATTCTCCGCTCTTCCCTTTCTTCTGCTGCAAAGGAGATTGGAGGCACACATGGGCTTTGCTTACATCTCATTTCAAACAAAACACACAGGCACAAATAACGCCGGCTGACAGCTCTGCTGGCGGAGGGGGTGGAGGAGCAGCAATTCTGCAGCCACAGCCCCGGGGGCTGCACGGGGGGGACACAGCCAGGGCAGGGACAGGGACAGGGCTTCCCGGGGCTGGGATCCACCCCCCCCTACCCAGAGCCCCCCTGCCCACCCAGCAGGCACCAGGCTTGGTACCCCTGTGCCAAAGGAGGGTGAGCAGTAAGGACTCCAGTTCTGGGGAGGGGGATTGCACATTCCAGTGCTTCTTCCACCTCAAATGGGAGAGAAGAGAAGGCTTACTTTGGGCTGGAAGGGACGGTAAAGCACCCCCACCACCACATCCCACCCCCTGCCACTGCCAGGGACACCTCCCGCTATCCCAGGTTGCTCCAAGACCCATTCAACCTGGTCTTGGACACTTCCAGGGATCCAGGGGCAGCCACAGCTTCTCTGGGCAACCTGTGCCAGGGCCTCCCCA
>JAWWLV010000018.1:1170220-1180978 GCA_035041135.1 Platyrinchus mystaceus | reverse complement strand
TCTCCTGGAGCCCCTTTAGGCCCTGCAAGGGGCTCTCAGGTCTCCCTGGATCCTTCTCTCCTCCAGGTGAACCCCCCAGCTCTCCCAGCCTGGCTCCAGAGCAGAGGGGCTCCAGCCCTGGGAGCAGCTCTGTGGATCCTGTGAGTCTAAATCAGCACCACCTGACTTTGGTGCTGCACCAGCAGGGTCCAGGGGTAAATTGCACTGCCAGCCTCTGCCCAGCCCAGGCTGACCAGGAGCCCTTGGGATCCCCAGCCTTGGGCTACCGGGCATCAGGAGGAGGTTGCCACACAAGGGATGGAGCAGTGATTTTGGCCTCCTCCAGTGAGCTCCAGCAGAGCAGGCTGTGGAGCACAGTGCTGCCAGCCGGGTGCTCCCTCCCCTCCGCAGTGATGCTCACCCCGGGGTGGAGAAGCCCATTTGCATTTCCCTGTATTAATTCAGGCATCCAAGTGGAAGATGTCGATGTCTTTTTAATGCACCTGCCTTTTAAGGCCGAGCACAGAACCTCCCCGTGGCACTCTGTGCACACACAGCCACACAGAGGCAGTGATTTATGCCGCCGGATCACAGATGCAGAGGTTTGGGATCCCGCTGCACAGTGGGCAAGGATTTTGGTTTTCCATAGCTATTTATTTGCATAGCAGCGAGTGCAGGTGATTAATAGAGAGCGCTGCGGTCAGGGCGAGCCCGCGCTGAAATACGGCCCCGCTGCCAAGAGCCGCAGCATTAATTATTAACTCCGTCCAGGAGCTTTGCCACTCTCCCAGCCCCAGACGCTGGAATAGTTTCCTACATAAAAGAGCATTAAGTGAAAGCCCGGATAAAGCCGATCGCTCGGCAAAGTGACGTCCCGCTTTCAAGACCTATTGCTCGGCAGGCAAATTTACAATCCTTTAATTCCATTTACAAGGCGGCAACACAAAGGGGAGCTGGAGACGGGGGCTGGAAGCCGAGAGACTGAAGGGGAGGAACAAAATAAACAGGAGTCCAAGGGAGCCAGGATCAGGCCCCCCCCCCCCCGAAATTCAGCTGCTCATTAAATTCCAGCCGGGATTAGAGGCAGGAAAGCGCCGGGTAAAGATTTCACCCTTGTTCAATGGGAGGTATATTAAGTTATATAGGTTCCATCTTGTCCCTATTCATGCCTGGCTGGGTTGTCTATACCCGAGCAGCAAAGCGTAATTTGCTTATAAATAATTGACTTCTTGGCGATTAAAATCTCTTGAGGGGCTCTGGGTTTATTCACAACAAGCCGCCTCGGCCTGCCGTGCAAATTAGGCCTTTCAAACCTGCCTCATCTCCAACAGAAATGCTATGAAGAGTGATTTTTTTATCCCCTGTAATAACCTTCAACTAACCTTTAAACTGAAGTGAATAATTTAAATCTTATTTTCATATCAATGGGGGAGTCAAGCCAAGCAATTATCTTTTATCTGTATACTCTGTCGTCAGAGCGAGGCATAATAAAGTTTTCCCAAGTGGGCAGAGCGAGGCAGCGAGAGGAGGAGAGAGCGGGAGCGCGATGGGATCTGAAGACATTAATGCAGCGATGAATTATTCAGTAATGAGTACAAGATCTGCCATAAAAGATCCGCCAGCGCCCGCCCGGTGAACGCCACAAATTGCCGGATGGTCGGTGCAATTAGTGCCGGAGCGGGTGGGTGGCCGACACCCCCTGCCCGGGGAGGCTGGGCCGGCACCCCCCGGCACGGTGGGGCGGAAAAAAAGGGGGAAAAGGACAAAAAAAACCCCCCACCCCCAGCCAGGTTGTCAGGGGGGAGTGGAGGTGAAATTCCCCACCGTGCTCATTAGCATTCTGCCCGGCTCCTTCCTCCCCCCCATCCCGCCGGACCCTCCATGATCTTTTTTTTATTAATTCATAAAATCCCGTCCCTGTGATTGAGGCGCTGATTGCAGGAGCAGCCAAACACGGGGCTGGTGGAATATTGCATGTTCCCTGCCCAGCCTCGGCGAGGGAAACACGGCCAGGGCATCAAATATTAATCCCTTCCCTAGGCCAGGGCCGGGGAGAAGCAGGACGAGGGTGGCTGAGCAGGGCTGGGAGCAGGGAGAAGCCAGGGGAAAATGAAAATCCATCACTGAACCGCTGCACTGAGCCTTGCTGAACTGCTGGAGTTGTATCCCTCTTTTCCAGCTTAAATGTGGCTTTAACCTGCAGGTCCCACTGCAGCCACAACCACCCGGTGCTGCCCCCAAAGTTTAAGGTCCCCAAACTCCTCTGATTATCCATAAAAAAGGTGCTGGCACCTCGCACTGCTGCCTTCCAGGGGATTGACTTCATGCCCAAAATCCAGTGGGAGGAGCAGGGATGCTCCAGGCTGGGGACCCTCCTTCCCTGCTCCTGGGTGAGCCACATCCACCACACCACCCCTGGTACCCTGTAAATATCTGCAGCACAGCAAAGGCAGGTTGTGAGCGTTTTCCTCCTTGGTTTTTCCACCCATCACTGGTGGAGGGCTGGGAAATGATGGACAACTCAGGAAAATCCCAGGGGGTGGAAGGCTGGTTGGTTGCTGCACAAAACAAGGACCCAGGGCAATCCAAGCAGTGTAAGAGCGCTGGATTAGATGTCAGGGCAGCTCTGGCACTGAGCATTAAATATCTTCATGTAATCTTTCCACTTAAACCAATGATTAAACAGATTTAGCAGATGATTAAACAAATAAAGATTAATGAAACAAGCAAAGCAATCAAATCTTTATGGGGGAATAAATGCGTGATTCAAAACAATATTAGGACAAATTGTCTAAAACTAATAGTGGATGTGTTGCTTTTGTCTAAACAGCGTTTGTTATGTTCGCACTTGGTTGCAATCAAAATATTTGCTCAAACCGGGATGGATCTGAAAATCCAAAACACTCGCGAGGATTAAAGAAAAAACAAGGAATGTTTTGCAGGATTCCTTGTCGCCCTGGGCTGAGCAAGCAGCTCCTGCCCACCCTGGGTGCCTGAGGGGGCCAGGGGACCCCGTGAGAGTTGGGCTGAGGGCTGGAGCAGCTCTCGATGATCCCTGAGGATGGTGAGGGATGGGACAGCTGGAGCACGGCCAGAGGGACCCTGGAGCACGTTCCAGCCCAACAGCCACCTCTGCTGGGCCCTCTTTAATTAATTTTATGGGAAATAGGTGTTCTTTAAGGTTCCTCCCTACTCCAGCCGTCCTATGATTCCATGAACCCAGGGCTTTGCGTTCCTCTCTAAGCAGCAGCGGTGGGTTTAGAGCTGTAAGTCTTTTTCTTTCATCAATTTTGCATACAGAAAGATCGTGTTTGCTCTAAATACTTTTGTTTTTAAAGCCTCCTAAATTTTTGAAATGAAAATAACAAGGGGGAGAAAAAAAAAGAAAAAGACTTTTCCAGACAAACTGTCAGGAGGCTGCAGCCGCCAACAAACACAGACAGAGCTCCGCCGGAGCGCTTAATTAGCAGGGGAAGGAAACGAGGTGCCAAACCCAGGGCTGGCTGTGCGTGTTCCTCGGGCTGCAGCACACGTGTGCCTGCAGGTGTGAACACGGATGTCCTGTGCACACACGGCCACAGCACCCCTGGGGCCTCCCAGAGGTGGTCCCTGCTGGAACGGGGTGTCCCAGCGCGGATGTCCAGGCTGTCGGTGTGTTCCTTGGCAGTGGGATGACGCTCTTGGACAAAACAACCCCGGTCAGCACCGTGGGATAAAGCCAAGAGGTTTAACTGACACTCCTAAAATGTTGGGGGATGTGGAGTGGCCGCTTAACACTAGTGGATGACTTTGTTTCCAAAAATAAGGAAATGGGGAGGGATGCAGGGAATTCCTGGTGTCGCAGGGCCAGATCAGATCCCTCCCTGTGGGCCACACCTGCAGTTAAGGGCATAAACAGCTTCACCTCCCACCCCTTCGGCCTCATGGGATGGAGGTGAGCATCCCTTCTGCTGAGGTCAGGGAATCACAGGATTATGGAATTGTTTGGGTTGGAAAACCCCTCTGAGATGGAGTCCAAGCTCCTCCAGCACTGCCAAGGCCACCACTAACCCATGTCCCCAAGTGCCACTTCCACACGGATGTCAAATCCCTCCAGGGATGAGAACTCCACCCTTGCCCTGAGCAGTCTGTGCCAGGGCTGGACAGTCCCTTCTGTGAAAAAATATTCCCTGATGTCCAACCTGAACCTCCCCTGGTGCAACCTGAGGCCACTTGTGCTTCTAGAGATGGAGCGAAACGTGCACTTGGACTCCAGCCCTCCGCAGGGTCCTGCTCCAGAAGGTGCTGGCACAGGTGGCTGCAGTGAGATCCAGGGGCTGCCAGGCTGTGCCTGGGGTGCTGACAGGAGCCTGGACCGGGAGCCCAAAGCCCCCGGTGCTCCCACCTTCTGTCCAAACCCCGCCTGGACCCTCCCTCTGAGCCGCTGCCTCGGCTCTGCTTCAGCACAGGGTGCAGATTTACATTCAGCAGCTGCAGCAGGAGAATCCAGCAAGTCCATGACATGAATTCCAAGTCTCCCTTCCTCAAGGAAAGGCTGGAGCCAGCTCAGCATCCCTCCTCTCTCCCCCCTCCTTTTTTTTTGGAGACTCATTACTATATTGTGGATATTCTCCACTAAAGGGCATCTCTTTGAATGCATTTGCTTTTTTATTAATGTGTGCTAAGACAAGTCAAGCCTGATTATCATGAAGACAATTGCTGAATTCCCTCCTGGAGAAATCTCATCTAGACTGTGTAGGCGTTTTAATTTCAGAGACCCATTAATTGGCACAATTGCTTAAGCAGCTGCTTTCCGTGTCATTTTAGGACCACTTTATGAAAAACAGAGCTTAAAAAAAAAAAAAAAAAAAAAGAGAGAGAAAAAAGTATATGACAGGCCAGAGCTTTCTACATGGCAACATAATTAATGCAAGGAGCTTCCTTGGAGCAGCAGAGCCACAAAAAGCCACCAAAATACGGGTGCCCTGTGCCGGCTGCGTGCGGGGAGAGCAGCAGCCCCCGCCCAGCACCCACCACCCTCTGGGAACCAGCTGGGCAAGCAGCTCAGCACCCTGCACTGCCACAGACACCTCGTTATCCCGGGGCTCTCTGGAAAATCAAAGAGCACATCAAAGGGGAAGGCAAAGGGATCCAGCAGGAACCAGCCCAACGCATCCCCCAGGACCGGTGGCACTGCGGGTGCCGGAGGTGGCGGAGGGGGACCGGGGTGGTGTCTCTGTCTGCACCTCAGGGGTGATGAGGAGGGGTTTGGGGGGTGGGAGAGCACCCTCAGCAGGGAGGTGGGAGGAGCAGGGGGTCCAGCTGGGTCTGATGGCCCTGGACTGGCTCCAGGGGCTGAGCACCCCCGGGGCTGTCCTGCACCAGCACTGCGGGTGTCACAGCCAGCACACTCAGGCTTCCCACGGCAGAGCCCAGCTCCCAGAACTGGGTTAATTATTGAATTAATAAAGAGCGAATCCTTCACTCCAGGAGAAGTGGCCAGCCCGAGTTCTGTGCTAGTCTTTGCCACAGGCAAAAATACACATTCCCATTTATTAATAAATAAAGCCGTATCAATGCCCCAAATTATCAGCGGAATATATTTGCTAACCCAAAGCAATAGTAGGAACAATTACTTATTAATAAAGCAATAGCTAAATCTAATTACATCCCCATCAGATCCTGCAAGTAATAAAACCACAGTTGCCTTCCAGAGCCGAGGGACCTCCTGACCTCAAATCAAAGTTTAAACCATCCATCAGCTCCCAATACATTCCCAGCACATCCAGCAATTACCATCACCTCCATGCGCTCCCCGGCAGGGGCAGGGGTCACCCCATGTGCTGCATGGCTGTAAGCTAGAACAGAGCCTCAGAAATCTCATTATCCTGTTAACCATACATTTATCTGACAAGATAAAAGAGACTAGGTGACCAAGCTATCATTAAAGATTAATAGAAAGTATAAAAAATTCAGCTGCAACCAGCATTACTGTTTAGTGCCTGTGATAGGCCTGACAGGATTATTAATCAGGCAGCCAAAAAGATTTAGGTCTTTGCTCTTGGTTTTCCCGTTTCAAGCCGTTGGTGTCGTCCCCCGTCCCCGGCAGGTCGGGGCTGGACGGTGGTTAATTGGTTCTGGGGGGTTTGGACGGGAGGACTCGGATCAATTGTGGGATGCCGGGGGTGGAGGTGAGGGCAGCGCCGGCCCCGCAGCCATGGGATGCTCCGGGAGGGCCGCAATGTTTATGGCAGAGGCTCCTCTCCCCGTGCCAGGCTATTAATAAATTGTACAGATCAATGCCAGGATTAATTTTAATAGAGGGCTACAAGGATCACGCAGCTCCCAGGGAGATTTTCCCTTCATTCTTAATTCCATTTAAGTTTAACATGAAAGATTCCCAGGTAACACCTACACAGGAAGAAACGAGATTTCCCTGTTTTTAAGTCTTAAGTATTCTTTTTATTCTGCTTTGCTTTTTTCCCTTTTGATCATAAATCAATGTCCTTCTCTGCGTTCCCGGGAAGCGGGGCTGCAGGCACTGCCCTCCATTTCTGCACCTGCCAGGGAGAAAAACCAATAAATTAGGGAAGGGGTTTTCTAAAATACTGTGCAGAGGGGGGAGCCCGATGGAAGGGGGTCCCCAGCACCCCGTGGCCCCACTGCCAGCACACTGGGGCTCCCCTCATCCCCCTCCTCTGGGGGTCCCTGCCTTGATTTCCTCCAAAAAACCCACTGAAATATTACTGAAAGCTTTGTCAGCCTTTGCTGCTCCAGCCCCAGAAATCACTCAGGTCCTTTTAAAAAATCCCTGCCCTTGGCAGGCGATGGAATGAGATGGTCTTTAAGGTCCTGCCCAACCCAAACCATTCTGTGATTCTGGGATATGAAAATATCCCAGTGGCAGCTTTTTTTGGGATAAGTCCACTTGGGATGGCTCAGACCAGCACAGCAGTGTCCATCCTTTTCCACAAAAATGGAACAAACCAGAGAAATACCTGTGACCATCAACCTTCCATGAGAATAATTTGCTTAAAACCACCTAAAAAATATTTTTCCCTGGAAAAAGTGAAAATCAACCTGCAAAGGCCATGGTGCCTCAGGAAGGGATCCATGCAAGAGCCAAAGGGAGCAGGTAAGCATGGAAGTGCCTGAATCACAGCCCAGAGCCTGGCTGGGAACACAATCTGCATACCCAGGGTGGTTTCCATCCCAGTAGCACATGTAATCCTTTACAGGGAGTTTATCTGCTGAAAAAATCACGTTTAAAAGCATTTCCCCCGTGAATTACCATGTTTTCAATCAATTCAGTCCATTGTGTGAGATTCTGCAGTTGGGCAATTAATCATCAGACATAATTGAAATTATGCAAAGAACAAACTGGGCCTGTAGAGATGCTCAGGGAGGTTTGGTGACAAGGGATGCACCGGAGGGACCTTCCACCTGGGACGGGACATGTGCCGGCCCTTTCCTATAAGGATCCCTCCCAACCACCTGCAGCAGCATCAGAGCAAGACCCTGCTTTTCCAGTGATGCAGAAACCCCTCAAATCTTCTTCAGAGAGTCCCAGAATCCCAGAATGGTTTGGGTTGGAAGAGACCTTAAAGATCACCCCATTCCACCCCCTGCCATGGGCAGGGACACCTTCCACTCTTCCCAGGTTGCTCCAACCTGGTCTTGGACACTTCCAGGGATCCAGGGGCAGCCACAGCTTCTCTGGGCAACCTGTGCCAGGGCCTCCCCACCCTCCCAGCCAGGAATTCCTTCCTAATATCCCATCTCTCCCTGCCCTCTGGCAGTGGGAAGCCATTCCCCTTGTCCTGTCCCTCCATGCCTTGAACCCAGTCCCTCTCCAGCTCTCCTGGAGCCCCTTTAGGCAGTGGCTTCAAAATGGCTCCCAGAGCCCAGAATAATCCAGGGAATCCAAGCTGTGCATCCCGCAGCACTGGAGCCCCAACAGCCCCAACGTGCCTTGGTCTGCTGTGAACTCCCCGCCTGAAGAACAGGCTGTGCAGGCAAACAGGGAAGAGGGCTTGGATTTGCATAACCTTCTGCATTCCAAAGCCAGAGATGGTGGTTGGTGTCAGCCTTTGAGCCAGGATGCTAAAAAGCCTCGGAGACTCCTGGTTTTGCACCCGTGCGGGAACTGCTGTGCAGTCACTGCTGAACCCCAGATAAATCAATTCCAGTTCTGCAGGACGAGCACGGGGAGCACGGGCTGGTTAATCCCCATCTGCAGGAAGGTAGAACTTGGCTTCACGGCCTCTTTGAAGCTCACAGGAGTGAGATAAAAGAGAAATGTTAAAGCTTCTCCAAAGCGAGCAGGAGGGGGGCGGTGGGAAGCGGCCGAGCCGGCACTTTGCCAGCGTCGTGGTACGGCAGAGCTCGGATCTTTATGACTCTGACAAGCCTGGGATGAAAGGGAAACCCCCAGCACATCCCCTGTGCTTCAGCAAGCAGAATCCAGGAGTTCCTCCCGGCTCCGAGGCCACGAGTCGATGCCATCGGGTTTGCTCGACGGTTTGGGGCTCAAAGTGATGGTTTCCGATCCGCAGCGTCGCGTGAGGCCGGGAGAGACTCGGCTGGGCCGGGCTCTCAGGGGCAAGAAAAGCAAACCCAGATTGATCCAAAGTTCAGTTCATCTCCGAGGGGTCCAAACCACAAGGAAAGGGATCGAAATTTCCAGCATTCCCAGGGTTTTGTGGTATCCCCACCCCAAGGGCTGGGTGGACCCATCAGGCAGATGAAAACCAGGTGCCAAAAGCTGTCCTGAGGGTGACTTGGGCTGGGGGGGTCCAGATGAAGGGGGCTGGGTTCGGGACATCTAATTCTAACTAAATACATGTGATTCTTGCTAAAAATATCCCACCACATCCCTATTTATCCTGATCTGGAGTGGAGTGTTGTGGCTGCCACGAACACATCAGTGTTCACCACACGATCCTCCGGCCTCTCCAGGGTGATCCATGGATGCTGCTGCTCTCCTCGGAGGCTCGAGGTGTCTGGCAGAAGCTCTTGGTATGTCGGGTGCTGGAAACATTTGGAAGGAAAATCCAACCCTTTTCTGGGGAGGAAATGTCCAAAGTAGATAGAAGATAAAGTCAAATTAATTATTTACTTACATTAGCTCATGGAAACCTTCCCTGGGAACCCGCCGAGACCAGCGGGCTCCAATCTTTTATCTGTTTAGCAGGATAAGATGGAGGAGAGGATGGGGGGGGGAAGAGCTTAATGATGGTGTCTGTTGATCATCAACGCGAGAAAACTGAATTGCTTCCCTGAACCTGAAAAATATCAAACTGCATAAATAAATCCATTTAAATTATTAATAAAGGAATTTACATTTGGAGCCTGAGCATGAGAATTAATTTCATTTCTTATGCTAAACTGGCCAGTGCAGCTGATGAGTCGAGAATTAAAAGATGCAGAAATGAAGGAAAATGAAGGTAGGGGGGGCTTGTAAGGAAAAAGATGCAAAGTGGGAATTCTTGGTCCTAAATAAAAAATATTCCAGCGGCTGTAAAGCAAAAGAAACGGGAATAAAAAGGGTCTTTGGGTCTGAAGGTGCTTCAGGAGTGATGGTCCCTCTCCCTCACCATCACTGACAGCCAACAAGCGCCATGGTGGCAACTCCATGGAGGACACAAGGCCAGGACGTCGGAGCCGCAGTGGCACTGGAGCGGTGCCCGCAACCCAGAGCTTCTTCCACACACCCCCACCCACATCCCCCGTGTCCACAGGGCACACGGGCAGGATGACCCTGCTCCCTGCCCAGACCCCACGGAGAACAGCCCTTCTTGTGTTGTTTATCCCGTTCTTCTGGGAAATGGGCTAAACAGCAGACAGATCACACACAGAAACCTCCTCCTACAGCCGCCCTTCCCTCGGCCGCCCTTTCGCCGCAGCCTGTCTGCAGCTCCTCGGGCCGCGCTGCTGCTTCATGCGAGGAGACATTCCAGGAAGACGAAATAAAACAAAAATAGACATTTGGAGGGGCTTTTGTTTTGCTTTTTCACAGCTCCCCCCCCTCCCCAGGTTTGACTCCTGTGAACACACTTGTCGAGTTGATTTGCTCGCGCTGCCTCCGAAGCGTGTCCTTGCACCGGAGACGCTGCTCTTTTCATTCGGCTCCTCAGAATCAGAAGAAAAAACTTGGCAAAGCAACAATAGGGAAGGGGAAAAAAAAAAAAATGAATAATCTCCGAACAGAAGTTGCATTATGTGATGTGGTTGCCATGTGGTTAAGGCTGAGAGAGGATCATGCAAGCGCACTGTGGGAAAAATGATAACGGGAGAAACGACCCCAGAAATGCCGAGGGTTTGGAGTCAGAGGTTGGAAGGCAAACCCGGCGGTTCTGTGCCATGGCCCGGTGCCAAGGGATCCAGGAGAATCCATCACACCCGGCTGGGTGAGCCGGGGTGGGGACAAAAGGGGTTGTGGTTGTTCCCTGTGCTCAGTTGGGCACCTGTGGCCATGTGGATTCTCCTTGTGGGGGTTTAGGCTGGGGATGCAGCACTGCTGGCAGGGCAGTCCTGTGGGTGCCAATCCCAAACCTCATGGGGGGAAAATCCTCACACAAAGGTGGGACTGCAGTGCTGCAACCAGATCTGGGAGCCCAGATAGCAGGAGGATGTGGAGCTGCTGCAGCAGGTCCAGAGCAGGCCCCAAAAGATGCTCCAAGGTTGGAGCCCCTCTGCTCTGCAGCCAGGCTGGGAGAGCTGGGGAGAAGAGAAGGATCCAGGGAGACCTGAGAGCCCCTTCCAGGGCCTAAAGGGGCTCCAGGAGAGCTGGAGAGGGAC
>JAWWLV010000018.1:1150322-1163974 GCA_035041135.1 Platyrinchus mystaceus | reverse complement strand
CACCAGATGCAAAGACCCCGGCCATGATTCTCCTTCAGGGATGACGCTGCTGGAAGAAGAAAATAACTTGCATTTCTCTTTGTAGGAGCACGAGTTCCTTGGTGTTCCCCACCTGGGCTCTCCCCAGAGAGGGGCCTGGGCAGCCACGGGCTTTTGTGCCCTCCATCAGCCCAGTGGAATTAGAGGATGGTGGAGCTGGCAGCATGTCCTGATGGAGGGGTCAGTGCTGGCACCAGAGGAGGGGTCAGAGCTGGCACGAGCAGCAGATTCCCTTCCCAGCTGGCTCCAGAGAGCCCCAAAACAAGAGCTGTCTGAAGCACGAGTGCTTTGCTGGCAGCAGCTCCCTGGCAGCTCCTGCTCTCCTCGAAGTGGGCTCTGCTGCTCTGCCAGGTGACTCATTTTACAGCTATTTCGAAAATCAAAATAAATATGCCTGGGGGAAACGTCAGCGGCTCCTCTGCTCCACAGAGTACTGGAGGCCAAGACTTCCTGGGAGCATGGAGTTATCCTCAAGACTGCCACAGAGGGGATGCTCTTCTCCATCCTTTCCAGCATTTTTCCCACCAAACCTGCCCAATTCTCAGTGCTGAACCTTGTTCTGCCAGCTGGACCTGGAGCAGAATAAAGCCAAGCAGCCAGAAACAGCAATGGACCCTTCTCCTCTTCTCCTCTTCTCCTTTCCCAGCAGGAAAGTTCACCTGGGATGGGAGTGGAGCCAGGAGTGTCACAGCATGGGGTGGGACGTGGCCAGGGTTTGGTCCTGCGCTCCCAGCCGGGATGTTCCTGTGGCAGGGCTGTGGATGGCAGGGCACAGCAGCTCTCCCTACCCATTGGCAGCACAAAGGAGGGCAAGGTGGGGAGGGGGGAGGCAAAAAGGGGTGAGAAATAAATCAGTGAGGGATGCTCAGATGTATTTAAGTGCTGGGTGGACTAGTTTCAGAACATTTCAGGATGTGAAACACAGAGCGACTCTGAGACAAACATGAGGAAACAAAAACAAACATTCAGGATATGTTACCTAAAGCTGAAAAAGCAGTCTATCCTCCCAGCCTGGCTGGGGAAGGGAATGCCCACCGTGGTGTGGCCCCAGGAACGCTCACATTTCCCATCCCTGACTCCACACCTCTGCTGCCACGTTACCTGAGCCCTGTACAAAGTTCCACAAACCTGGCTCTGTAATTAAGTGCTTACAGGATTTGCAGGCTCTTGGTTTCGTGGTGGGAAACAGCTCCATTAAAGCTCTCAAGGTTTAGCAGGTCAGCCAGAGGAATCCTCACCCCCAGGAATACCTGGCCATACTCCAGGGATACCCGGCCAACCTGGGCCGGCTCGGGCACCTCTCACACAGTGAGGTGAAGCTGCTCCTGGCTCCCCATCCTGCAGCACCCCCGGGTGCTCTGTCCCAGTGCCCCACTGGAAATGAGCTTCCCAAGCTCAAGGGGGACTTTGGACCCTCCCTGAGGCCCGGGGTCCCTGCTGGGCTGCCATGGGATCCGCTGATCCACAGTGAACCCGGAGCATGGCAGAGCCTCCCCTTCCTCCCCTCGTCACAGACCTTCAGCCACTTACAATGTCACTTCAGCTGAGTAATAAGCAATTATGATTTAATTACTCCAATGCTCTTCAGCAGGAAATTTCTGAATAATAATAGTCATTTTTATGGCACCTCATTTATCCTCTCTCCTCTTCCTCTGGACTTATCCAGCACAGCCTCGAGCCTCGGCACCGCCAGACCCAGCGGAGCCGATCCCCACCGCTCCATCCTTGGCTCTTCCCACCACACCGCTATTAGGAACGGCACGGCGGGACTGCAGCCACACACCCTCCCATCCTGGAAACCCTCGGCTCACAGAGAACCCGACAAGTGCCGCTAATTCATAAATATTTAACACCCAAATCTGCTGCCTCCTGATAGCTTTTTCCAGAGTTTCTATTCTAATCCATATTCCACCCCCTTCCCCTCCCCACCGGCCCTCCTCGGTTTTTTTTCCCTTCCTCTTTGCCGGGCAGTAATCCAAGTGCTGAGATGACTGTTTCACTTCCCTGCTGTCATCAGTTGTTTTTATCTTATCTGGACCGTGGATGCCAGTCAGCAACCCGCTGCGGTCTTTCCAGTTGAGTCCTGACCTCCGCAATCAGCCTCAAGATGTCCTGTAACAAGCAGATACGGTTACTCAACTTGTCCATCAGCACTTCTGGGGGAAAGGGGGGGGGGGAAAGGAGGGGGGGAAAAAAAAGAGAAAACCCTGTCAGAAGCCGGAGCTGACAGCCGGGGGTGAGGAGGGGGTGGGGAGCTGCCGGAGCACGGCTGGGGTGGCGATTCTGTGCTCAGTGGGGACAGGGGGAGCTGCACGAGCCCGGGGGAGTGTGGGGGTCCCCACACTGGGGATGTTGGTCCTTCTCCTGTCACCCAAGGCCCTTGTCCAAAGTCCCTCTCCAGCCCTCTTGGAGCCCCTCTAGGGTCTGGAAGGGGCTCTGAGGTCTCCCCGGGGCCTTCTGTTCTCCAGGCTGAACATCCAGACCTTTGTCGCTCTCAGCTGCCTCGTCCCCTTCCCAACTCACCTGCAGCATCTCTCAGCACCGACTTCCACAGTTAATTTATCAGTTTAATAATGGCATCATGGAGAAGGGCGAAGCGAGGCCAGCACCGAGCCAGCTCAACTTTATATACATCTCACCCAGAGTAAAAATGTCATGTAAGATTTACTCAACATGCATTTTATCAAAGTGCTCAAGTGCTGAAGTAAAAGGGCTTTTAGTTCCAGCAGATTGAAGGGGGTGGCATGTGGGGAAGGAGGAGAGAACGGATGGATTTGAGCTCTGCCAGAAGCTCTTGTTGCTTTTGCATCAACATCTTTATTTTCTAAGAGAGGATTTAAGACCTTGTTGTGGATAAACAACCGAGACTGGAGGAACTCAAACGGTGAGGAACTGTAAAAGGTTATACTGAAAAATGCTCTTAGTCTGCATGAAATAAGATTCTTTCTGGAAACATGACACTGAACATTGAAGGGAGGGGGAGGAATAGCTGTAAAATGGCCATAGAATAGGGGTTACAAATTAAATATAATAAAAAGAATCCTTTTGAATGAGATCTTAATTTAACCTCAACATCATGACCATATATTTCAGGAAATTAATCCCTTGGCCTCCAATAAATCCAAAGTATAACACAACCACTTATGGTTCAGCAATGAGCCATTAGTATGGGCTACAGATCCTGCAAAACCACCAGACCCATTATTTAGGAATGTGCTGAATTCCCTGGGGCTGGCGCAGCTCGGCAGCGATCAGGGCTGGGCTGGCATTGGCCACGGCAGTACCTGCACCCCGGTCCTGGGGCTGCCAGGTTCTTCATCCACCCCATCCCACCCCTCCCAGGACTTCCTGAGCCAACACCTGCTCCTTGCCTGCAGGGATAACCGGGAGAGGTCTCGGGATGGGATCAGCCCCGTGGGGAGCTGGATGCCAGTGCTCGCTCAGGGCTGGGCTTGTGCTGCTTCCAAAACACAACAATTGAGGACAGAAGTGCAAGAGCAAACTTCCTCCGGAGCCTCTCCGAGCCCTCCCTGCCAGCTTGGCACCGGGATCTTCTGCATATGCCCCAAAATGAGGGAAGGAACTTCTAATGAGTCGAGAGTGTAACCTTGCTCTGAGAGCGAACATATGCCACCGCAGCTCCCTTGGCAGAGGCTCCTGGAGCCGGCTCCTGGCAGGGAATGCTCTTCCCATCCAGGCTGCAGACAGTTTGGGGCTCTTGAGAAGGAGCACGTAGACCAGGTGAAGCTTTGCAGGCGTCAAAGGACCTGCTGGCAGAGCTGCTGCAGTCCTGCTTCGTGTCAGAGGCAGCTGCCCGTGCGAGCAGCCGGATTCCTCCTGGAGACACAGCCCGGCGAAGCACAGGAATACTGCGGAGCAAGTGGGGATTTGGGTGTTAAAAGGCATCCTTACAGACAGCAGCCACCCCGCTGTGATATAATCCCACAGACAGGGACACAAAGCCCCCAGCACAGGCTGGAATCCTGAGAGCCAGCACCCTCTCCCCAGATTTCCTTTCCAGGCAGGAGGAAGCAGCAGAAGTGGGAGCGTGTCCATCCCGACGGACAGACCTGCACAGAGCTGGCCTGGAGAGGTTCAAGCTGGAAAATGACATTTTGACAGGGAGAAAAAAACAGTTCCCTATCTGAAAGCTTTTTCTGTCAACAGTGTAAGTGCAGGGCAACACTAAGTCCCAGAGCATCCCAGGAAGCAGTCACAGGAAAAAAGGCAAAACTGCAATTTTTGATGGGCAACCACAAAGAGATGGGCAGGACCAGAGGGAATGACTGGAGCTGTGTCAGGGGAGGCTGGGGATATTAGGATATTGGATATCAGGAAAAGGTTCTTCCCCCAGAGGGTGGATGGGCCCTGAACAGGCTCCCCAGGGCACTGGTCATGGCCCCGGGGCTGCCAGAGCTCCAGGAGTGTTTGGAAAACTCTTTGTAGGGACAGAGTGGGGTTGTTGGGATGCCCTGTGCAGGGCCAGGAGTTGGACTGGATGATCCTTGGGAGTCCCTTCCAACTCAGGATGTTCTATTATTCTTTAGGATCATCCACCACCCCCTCTCTGCAGCCCAGCAAACCTTTTCACATGGTGTAACCCACTCCTGGGCTGGGCTGGCCCCGACAGGAGCCCAGTGACCACCACACCGACCCCTTCACACAGGAAACTTCCCAAATTTACGGCGGGATCTCCCACCTGTGGCCACACGGGGGGTTTCCCACCCGCAAGAGCTGCCCGTGGTGGGAGAAGGCGCGAGGTGGGAACAGGGGCAGCTCTGCTTTCTCACCAACCACCCGAGTTCTCCCTCGGTGCCCAGCGCGGTTCCCAGATCGCTGGAGCGGCTCTGGCCTGGCGGATGCTGCGGGTTTCTGTCTGGAACACGTTGCACAGGGAGCCCAGGGCTGAGAGCAGCAGCTGAAGCAAAGCAGCTGTAACAGTGCTGGTCCTGTACGTCCCGCTGGGAGACTTTCAATTGATGGGCTTACAAGAGATGAAATATTCAGTAGGATTAAGAATTTGGAGGAGGTGGAAATCAAAGTGAAAAAGAAAACAAGCAAAAACAGCTTAATCTAGCCTTCCAGCGCTAATTGTCATTGGGATTCGGGCTAAAACAAACACAACAAAACGAGCTGCCAATTTGAAAGGGGAAGGAAGAGGGCGAGGACGATTCCCATCGCAGCGAAAGCAGCAGCGTCTCATCTCCTCCCGCAGCCGGCAGGGCCGGGAGGGAACAGCCCGTCCCCCTGCCCTTGCCGCAGTCTCGTGTGGTGGGCAGGACCCGTCCTCCCACAGGGGCACGGTGGTGCCCCTGAAACGAAGGTGCCACCAGAAATGTTCCCCAAGCCTTGGCGGATGTCAGGGAGGGAACACCCCGTCCTCCCCACACTCACCACGATCCACAGGGGCAGGACCATGGATTGGGCTGCCCAGGGAGTGGAGTCCCCATCCCTGCAGGTGTCAGAGGAAGGCCTGGATGTGGCACTCAGTGCTCTGGGCTGGGGGACAAGGTGGGGATGGGGCACAGGGGGGACTCCAGGGGCTGGGAGGGCTTTTCCGACCTCAGCGATCCTGGCATTCTGTGACCATCTTCTGGTAAGGGCAGGGATGTCTTTAGCAAAGATACCACCATAAATGCCCCCCAAACCCCACCAGAAGATCCCCCCCCCGGGCTCTGCAGCCCCCTCTCCTCGCTCACAGGGGGAGCAGAGCCCAGCCCGGCCCTCTGTGCTGAGGCTCAGACAGGCAGATTATCTCACAGCCCAAGCTCAGTTATCCAACACTGCAATTTAAGTTGACAATTACATGGTAACCGACTTGCACACAAAAAGAGGCTCTGGAAGTATTCCCAGAATACAGAAGTCTGACAGTATCCACCCAATTTGTTGCAACAACAAAGAATACTGGAATATGTCCTTTCATTTGGCAGAGGACTCTCTTATTTTTTAAGGCTAGGTGGAGAAATTTAGCCTGCTATTTAGGGAGCGTGTTGTGCCTTGAGAGTGACAAGCCAAGAGTTTCACTAGAAAGCCAAACTCCAACACAAATTGCATCCTGCCACCCAAGGAATGAAATTGCACCAAGGAAAGAAATTAGCAGGGACAAATCTGTTGTGGGGGCTGTGGTTTGGGAAGGTGTAAGTGGGGGCTTTATGGATTTCCTTTATATATCCCCCTTCTCTGTGGTACCTCCAGGAAAAACAACATCCCAGCAAGTATCTGCCTCGTTTTAAAAGCTCTGTTCATGGCAAAGCTGAATTGTGAGGGTGGGGAGGCCCTGGCACAGGCTGCCCAGAGAAGCTGTGGCTGCCCCATCCCTGGAAGTGTTGAAGGCAGATTGGACAGGGCTTGGAGCAACCTGGGCTAGTGGGATGGAATTAGATGGTCTATAAGGACCCATCAATTCAAACCATCCTGGGATTCTATGATTCCATGTGGGACTGTGTGTCCAGGCTGCTAACGCAGCAGGAGTGGGATCCGTGGTTATCCCAGTGCTGTATTGGGGCTGATCTGACCAAACTCCCAGTGAGATGAGTCTTGTGGGTCTGGGTTTGGGTTGGGGCTTCTCCTGGTCTGCCCACAGTGCCCCGTGGAGTCAGAACCTCTCCCCCTTCTGTGCTGTCTCCTCTCTCACACCTTGCCCTGTGCTCCCCATCTGAGCCCCCCGTCCTGCCACCCCCCCTTGGCTGGGCTGCTGCTGGAGCAGAGCCCGGGCTGGGGATGCCCAGCTCCTCTTCCCAGCCCTGCTCCTGCCCCTCAGCTGCCCGCTGGGACTGGCTGCCAGGAACCTGGAAGGAAGTGGTTTGTGGAAGGGTGGCAGCGAGGAGCCAGCTCAGAAATGTGGCTTGAGGTTTGTGCTCTGGAAAGCTGAGTAATTTCCACCAGAAGCAAGACCACAAGAATAAAATCCATCCCAAGAAAAGCCTGCACCACTAACCTTTTGAGAAAGAGGTCGAGGGGTTCAGTGACCTGGAGGTGTCCAGAGCTGAGCCCCAGGGCCAAGTGCCCCTGCTTTGCTCTGCACAGGCAGCACCAGCATTGGGAACCAGTTCCAATACTCTCACAGGGAAGAATTCCTTCCCAGTATCCCATCTAACCCTGTCCTCTGGCAGTGGGAAGCCATTCCCCCTTGTCCTGTCCCTCCAGGCCCTTGTCCCTCTCCAGCTCTCCTGGAGCCCCTTTAGACCCTGGAAGGGCCTCTAAGGACTTCTTGGAGCTTTCTCTTCTCCAGGCTGAACATCCCCACCTCTCCCAGTCCCAGGGTTTTTTTTGGGAAATAGGCTTTTATGGCCCTGCAGATCCATCTGGGATGATTGGAGGAGCTCAGGAACAGCTGAGCCACTGCAGGTGTCTGATTTTAGGTGCAGGACATGTGGGTGAGCCCAAGGAATGGCACCAGCAGAGGAGCCACAAGTCAGGGCTGCCCTGACACTGCACTTGTACTCAAAACTGGTGTTTCACCAGAACTCTGTGGATGGGACAGCAGCACCTCGCTGCGCCTGTCAGCTCTGGTTTGGTGAATGGGCCCCTCTGCTGCTGCTCCCTTCTTCCTCTTCCTCTTCCTCCCTGCCCCACGCCTGCTCTGCTCCTGCCCACTAAACCTTCCCACCCAGCAGAGATAAAGCCCAAATTCCCCAGCCATTCCCCCAGCGCTGCCCAGGCCATGGCCCCAAGTTCCCCATCAGTCACCAGAGGCAGGACGGAGGAGGCGGGACCGGCTGGGACACGGAGCTGCCTCAGCACCACAGGAGTTCCTCGAATTACTCAACACAAAGCCCGGCGAGCCCCGGAGCAGCCACAGCCCGGGTCGCCTCCCCCGCTGCGGTCCCGGGCAGCAGAGCACCCTGTCCCCATTCCCATGGCCCCGTTCCCCCAGCCCAGCACTGGGGTGGCAGCAGAGAGGGGATGTGGGACCTGCTGCTCCAGAGACACGGAGAACTCACATCCCACCTGCAGCCAGAGTGTCAGCGACACCTGTCCAGACACAGAGGTCTGCTTTCTTTAGAGAGGATCTCATCTTGAAGGGGAAAGAATACTCCACAAAATAAAAATTAAAAAAAAAAAGAAAAGCAAAAGAAACCACGGCCACATCCTGCCTGAACCTGTGAGGTGTTACTTGTGATGAGGACACTCGGGCAGCAGCACTGGGGGCGGGAGCTCTGCTGCACTTGCCAAGTGACATTTGAGCTCTGAGTCAATCCACTGAAGCCACAAATCCATTTGCTTGTGAGCATGAAACCACAGCAGCCCATGGTGCTCCTCAGGACCACGTGTGCCACCACCTGCCCGCTGCTGTGCCCCCCATGGGGGTGCTCTGTGTCCTGTGGGACACCCTGCAGGGACCCCTGTGAGCTGATCCCGGTGCTCCCCTGGGCTGGGACCCCACGTGTGAGGGGGCTGAGCCCTCCCAGCACAGGCTGCAAGGACGGGGCATTGCTATGAGCAAGATGGGAGGGGAAAGAGGGTCTGGAAGAATCATAGAACCAGAGAATGGTGTGGGTTGGAAGTGACTTTAAAGGCCATCTAGATCCAGGACCCTTTCCAGGTCATCTACCCCACAGCACCTCGGTGTGCAGGCTGGGCTCCCCATTCCATCCCCACGCAGCACCACGTGGCTCCTCGGCCGTGCCCAGGGTGGCACAGGGATCTCACCTGCCCCAGGTGCCAGCCCACACCCCCAAACCCCCTCCCGGGCAGGGCTGGACCCTCACCCCTCGGTGTGGGGCTGGCTCAGGGAGGCTCCTGGAATGCAGCTTTGAAAGCCCGGTGCTTCTCCCCCGTGGGTTGGTAAACACTCGACGTGGGTGGCTGGTGACTCACGGGCTCCTCCGCAGAGCACTACAGGTGCTGAGGAGCGGAGGGAGCCGGGAATCGGCACTGGAGAACGGGAGGAGAAGCCCGAAAAATCAGAGGCTGCACCTTTGGCCAGCCAGGACTCAGAGGGTGGGGGCTGAGTGCCCTGGGAAGGGCAGTGGGTCCTGCTGGGGTCCCCTGACAACGCTGGTGTGACAGCACACACCCGCAGCAAACAGCCCTGGCATCACACGCCCACCCCGGGCCACCCCTGATGCCACAGGGGGCCAGCAGGGCAGGGGCTCCCAGGGCACTGTGAAATGACTCCCTGAGGCTGTTCGTGGGGGAGCACAACCACTTCACTGCCACAACAAACCACATCACCTCGGGAGGGTTTGGGGCTTTGCCCCCAGGAGACCTCCCTGCAGCGAGATGGAGCAGGGTGGCACTGGAGAGGGTTTGGGTGGCTCTGGCACCACAGACACCCCGGGTTCAGGCACTGGCACAACAAACCATCCCCTAATAACACATGGTAGTTGTGGGAAAGGCTCAGAGACCACACAGGCACCACACACCCTCCTCCAGGCTGGGCAAGGAGGCAAAACAACCCTCGGGTGCTGCTCAGTGACAGCAGCCAAGTGCCCCCGCACACCCCCGGGCACACACCCACTCACTGTGTCAGCCAGCATGGCACAACCTCCCCAGACCCAGGCACCGGGTTCACACCCGCAGCACCTCCTCCCCTGAGCTGGGGTTACGCTCGGCAGCACAATTAGGAGGAGAAAAGTAATTACACGGTAGAAAAACATGAGAGAGAAACGGCAAAGCATGTTTTGGGGGGAGATGTTATCTGTGGAGCAAAATCGTGCTCTCAGGAGCTTTGACGGGTTTGGAATGTTTTACTGTGGCACTACAGCACCAGGAGAACACCCGGACTGCCAGGCAGAGCCACATCCCTGCCACCAGAGAGACTGGCTCTGCTCCATTCCCAACTGGACACACAGAGCCAGGCTGGACTCACAGACAGAGCCAGGCTGGACAAAGCTGGGCTGGACACACAGAGCTGGGCTGGACACACACAGCCTGAGTGGGTGTTCAGAGCCCAGCTGGACCCTCACAGCCCATCCAGACACTCACAGCCCATGCAGACACTCACAGCCCATGCAGACACTCACATCCAGCCTTTTTGCACCCAACACCTCCACACAGCAGCAGGAGCAATAGCTGAGCTCCCTCTGTGTAGACCAAGAACAAACCAACCCATTTCCAACAGGCCACCAACTGCTCCGGGGCAGGAATACTCACCACTCATTCATTCCTTTTTTATTAAAGCAGCACTGCACAGGGTTTCTGGAACAGCCACGTGCACATTCTCCCTGCTGAGGATTTTGCTCCTGGCTGCAGGTGATATAACCTGTGCCCTGAGTTGGCTCAGCAGGAGCAGCACCCACTTCAAACCCCGGCTGCGCTGGCATTCGCCGCCAGCAGCGCTGCCCCAGGAGGAACAAGGAGCCTCTCCCCTCCCTCCCACCTCCCTTTCTCTTTCTTAACCTTTTTGGCTCCTTTATTAAAGCAACTGAACAGTTTAGAGGTTTTTTTCCTCCCCCCCTTCTGCTGTGTGGCTCTCGTGTAATCTGCCTTGAATATTTGATGTGGAGTCTCTCGTGAGAGTGAGGAGTGTTTTCATGGGCGCTGGAGGAAAACTCTTGCAAGGCAGAAGTGGTAATGAGCACCCCTGAGTACCCTCTCGGTTTCACAACCGCCTGTGTTTAAAAATGAGCAGGAATTGGGCAAGTGGTTCTCATCTGGGAGCGGCACAGCCTCCTGCTCCCAGCAGTGCTCTGCCTTCCAGGAGCTCGGAACAGTCAAGCAACACTTGTTTATTCCAATTGAAGCTGACACCAGCAGCAGCCCAGACCAACCAGACGAGCTCGTGTGTGTCCTGTTTTATTTCCAACTCAGATTAACAGCATCTCTTTAATTCCTAATGGCCCATTCTGGGATTTGCAGGCAGTGTTCAAACACCGGCCCGGGCTGTGTCACTCCACGTCCCCCCACTCGTGTGTCCCCTCCGTGCCCAACATCGTGATTCCACACAAGGTGAGAGCTCCCAGCCCAATTACGTGGGATGAACTCCTGGGAAGCTTTTCATCACACCCACACACGTGGTTTTTTCCACATCCAGGTCTCTGAATTTAACACAGCAGACACGATTCCTCTCCTTTTCAAAGGCAAAATATTCCCTTTCATTTCCAGACCTCTGTACATCATAACCCAGAGCAAACTCCGCGCGGGGCTGCTCGGCAAATCTGTGGCTCCAGGTTGGAATAAACAGCTTGGAGAGTCCTGAGGGTGATCGCTGCTCATCCTGAGAGAAGTTTGCCCCCAAAGCACACACCTGCAGGGCCCCTGGCCAGGCTGGCAGTGGGATGGGAGCTGCTCCGGGCTCAGCAAGCCCTGACCGGGCTCGTGGGGGGAGGATGGGGCAAAGGCTGGGGTGAACTTGTGTGGGTGCTGGTGCTCTCCGTGCCTGCAGCATCCCACCACATCCCAGCCAGACCATCTGCATCACCCCGACAGGGTCGGTTACCACATGGATCGGACAGGAAACAGGATTCCGGATGGATCCTTCGGGAGCAGCGGGGTCCCACTTCTCCAGGAAGCCCCAGGAAAACGGCTGAGCAGCAGATGCTCTTCAAGGGCCATGGCTCGTTCATAGGGACAATGGCAAAGCAGCCACAGAGTGGGAGGAGAGGCAAATCCATGGGACAAATGAGGCCTCGCTGGGGCCTTGCCAAAGCCTCGTCCCTCCCCACGCTGCCTGCAGGAACTGCTGCAGCCAGGGCTCGGTGCCCGCAGGGACCAGCCAAGCCCAGCCCCGAGTTCTGCGAGGACCAGGGGTCCGTTTCGGAGATCCAGGGTTTGGTTACTTTAATGAGGATTAACAGGTTGATTAGTGCAGCTCGGGCAGGGCTGGGGGCTTTGTGTGGGACCAGCCCGGGCTCCTCCTCCTTCCTGTGCCCCGGGGGACCGTGCACAGCCCCTCGCCCATGCGAGACGGCAGCACAGCCCCACGCCGGGATTATCCGCCTGTTCCCGGACAAACCCCGGCTGTGGCTGTGCCAGGGCTGTCTGCAGGCAGGGGCTGGGGGCAGGAAGCCCCTGCAGAGCCCCGGGGTCACAGCTAGTGCCCACAGCCTCCCACCCCTCGGCGAGAGAGAAAGGGGCACGTTCACAACCCCCGCTCCTCGTGGGGACTTCAGCCCCTGATATCTGTCAGAGGGACAGCACAGCAGGGCATGAGCTGCTCCTGGAGGTTCCTGGAATGCACTGAAGATAACTCTGTTCTCCAAGTGGTGACGTTGGATGCCACTTGGATCGAGCTGGTCTGGTGGAAGGCATCCCTGTCCATGGCAAGGGGTGCAATAAGATGAGCTTTAAGGTCCCTCCTAACCCAAGCTATTCCAGGATTCTCTGTGTCCAGCACCTCTCTGCCAGAGACCCCCCTGCTCGCTCCATGATCCAGACCAACCTGGGCAGCTGGAAGGGTCATCACCGAGGATCAGCCGCGCTCTCAGATGAACCAGCATGTTGCAGCAACATAGGAAGGAGATTTGTTTCCCCCCTGAGGCTGCTCCATCCCCACCCCGCTGTGCTGCAGTAGGATCAGAGAACATTATTAAAATAGTGTCATGTTACCTATCAATAATAAGTAACCAGAATAAATTCACTGCTCTCTGCTTAATAACCCTTCCAGATTTCCAGAAATGGGTCCTCATGCCGTGAGCCCTTCAGATGGACACCAGTGCCACAGCTCAGAGGCAGCCCAGGAGAACCAGCCCAGCTGTAATGGCAAAGGGCTTTTCTCCTGCTGCAGAGGGAGGAGGGGGATTTTGGGACTCATAAAATAGTTAGTGTCAGTGCTGTGCTCCTGTTTAGGTGCAGCCCAAGCATCCATCCTCAAGTCCCTATCATGTATTTGCAGCTGGGAAGTGCTACTGCTGCAGATCCCTGGATTCCTTGGCCAGCAGCACCATCAGGGTTTCATTCCCAGGGACAGGATCTGGGGCGTGGGCAACAGAGGTAGAACAGAACAGCAAAGCTGGCCCTGAGATTCTCCCAGCTCAAAGAGGCTGTGGCAGAGTCCCCAAACCCCCCCGGGGCAAAGGATGGGATGAAGCCACCAAAGCCAATTTGAGCTGCCCAGTGCAAGGAGCAGCAATTCTGGGAGAGCGTGGTCCGTCCTGTGCACATCAGCCTTGCTGATCCCAAACCCACTGTCCCTGGGGATGCTCTGCTCTTCCCCAGGCATGTTTTAGCTCAATTGGCTCTGGGTGTTGACGCTGCTACAGGCCCAAAGTGGCTGTTTTGCAGGGGGAGGCTCCAATGAAGCACAGTGCCCTGGATGGGAGTTACTCATCCTGGCAGCCCCAGCTGCAGGAGCTGGCTTACAGCCTAAGAAATCCCACTTTTCCACCACTGCAAAGTGGGAGAGAACAGGGGGGGCAGCACAAACAACCCTATGGCATGGAACAGCAGGTCTCTGCCCTCCTGTGGCACAGCCCATCCTCACCCTGCTGTCCCCTGCACGGGGAGGGCAGGGCATGGCCAGCACCTCCGAGTGCCCCTGTGCACGTGGGGCTGTGACACGGAGGTGGATGCCTGTGATGCACAGGAACACCCTGGCAGCAGAGCCACAGCCCTGCGAGGGGAGCAGCACTGACCAGGGCAAGGCAGGAGCATCCCATGGGATGTGTGTCAGAGACACAGCCCTGGAGACCTCACAAGGGGCTTCCTGTTGGTCCTTTTTGCATGTGCCC
>JAWWLV010000018.1:1137184-1148304 GCA_035041135.1 Platyrinchus mystaceus | reverse complement strand
TGTGGGAAGGGCAGCCCGAGGTGCCCACAACACCCACGGAGGGGCTGCCAGGCTGCACTGACCCCCACCCACCCCTGCGCCCCTCCGTGCCACCCAGGCTCCGGGACGGGGGTTCCCAGCTGGAGGTTTTCACCAGCACGTGAGGTTTACCGAGGGGGTTGGAGACAGGAAAAATAAGCAGGGAGATAAAAGTCCACTTCAATCAGGCGCAGTGTACAGACAAATCTCTCCCAGGACGTAAAAAGGGAGGAAAACCAACAATGCTTCAGGCTGTTTTTCTCTCCCGGGGATCTGGAGCAGTGGAGAGGACAGGAGCCAGCCGAAACAGCGCTGCACACACCAGGTGCATGGAAAACTGGGATGGGAACAGCAGTTTGCCTTGTCCACGTACAACCTCCACCTCCTCACCCTGCACCCTTGGGCCGGTGAGACCGGGGTGAGCCTGATGTGCTGGAGGTGGCACTGGGGCAGGTCCTCAGCACCCCAGACCTGGCCGGGGAGGGGGCATGGCAAGGTCCAAGGTTCAGCTGCGACAGCACGTCCCTGCTGACTGTCCCAAATACAGCCCTTTGAAGACACCCGGGTAAGTAACATGCCTGGGCTCCTTTCAGTCCAAAAATAGTGCAAGAGGTGAGAAGACCTCATCTGACATGGGGACAATCTCACACTGTTTCGTCCAAGAGGCCACATGTGCCCAGGAGAGCACCCCAGCTATGCTGAGGAGGAGGAGGAGGGGGGGAGGAGGAGGAGGAGGAGCAGGTGTCTGGCTGGGGAAGGACAGAGAACACTGTGAGTTCTGGCTCTCTGACACAGTTTGTCTCATTCTTTCCCAGTCGCATCCCCCACGTGCTCCTGCTCTGCCATCTCAGGGACAGGCGCCTGGGGGAAGGTCGTGCTCCGTGACCCGACATCAAGGTACCTCCCCAGCCAGGGAATTTATTATTCTCCCTGATAAGCTATGATCCCTTAAAGACACTTCCCTGTATCCTTCCATCTTACACAGCTCTTCCCTGCCAGCCTGGGAGGTGCTTTGAGCTGCTGCCTCTGGTTTAAATGGAGGATCACACGGCGCGGGTGGAAATGCAGCGATTGGGAAGCGACAAATCTCCCGTTTCCCCAGGAGCATCTGCAAAGCACGAGCCTCCAAGCAAAGCTCCTCTTCCCTGAAAAGGAAGAGAGGGAAAAGAGCAACGCTTCAAAAATCAGAGCTTCCTTTACAGGGATTTAAAAGGGAGAAGATGCAAAACACTCCATGAATTCCCATCTCTGCGAGGCAGAGCTGTGGAGGTGAGAATGTGCAGTCGTCTGACAAGGGCAGCACGGCACAGCACAGTCCTCCGCCTCCAGAACACCTTCTCCCTGGAGATCTGAGATCAATTCATTTCCATACTGGAGACAGTGATTCTTTGTGAGCTTTAGGAGGGACAACATCAGCTTCAGCCAAAAAGGAAGGCTCCCTTGGGGGCTGCCGAAAGCGCTCCCACGTCCTCACCTCAGCCCTGCCTGCGCAGAGAGGGAGGTGTGGAGCACAAGGCACGGGCTGTGAGGAAGGGCTGGGAGGCTGGAGGGAGGAGGATGAGCCAGTGGGATGGGCTGGAGCACATCCAGCATGCAGCAGAGCTCGAGGTCACATCATACCTGTGGCTGTATGTGAGGGACAACACACACAGCACTCAGGTCCTTGGGTGCTCTGGCCCCTCGTTGTGTCAGGGGCAGTCACAGGGGTGGGTGACACAGGGACAAGTCACCTGGACACTGCCATGAACCATCTCCGTGTTCCTGGTGCTGAGGGTTGGAAGAAGGGGGATCACAGGGTCCTCTCTGCCCCTCAATTTTCCTGCTGAGCCACCCGGTGCAAAGCAAGACCCAGCCATGGACCCAGCCCAGGGTACTGAGCTCCCCTGTGGCAAAGTCATTCCTCTCAAAAAGGCTGGGAGAAGGAAAAGATTTGTAGAAATGAAGAATCCAACCCTGAGAATAATGTACCAATCAACAATCTCTACTTTTGGATTCACCAAGTACCATTTAAAGTGCTCAGAAAACAGTGACTCATCTCTGATGCTATTGTTAAAATCCACACCAAGGTGTTTTTAGCAAATATCAAGTGCCCTGATGAAGAGCGTCAGGAATAAAGTCTTTAAAAAAATTAGTATTTCTTTCTAAAGGGAGCTGATTCATTACATTTTAATCCTAAAAAAATATAATCAGAGAGTCCAGATGAGGCCATGGAGATGCTCCAAGGACTGAAGCTCCCCTGCTCTGCAGCCAGGCTGGGAGAGCTGGGAATGTTCACCTGGAGAAGGGAAGGCTCCAGGGAGACCTGAGAGCCCCTTCCAGGGCCTAAAGGGGCTCCAGGGAGAGCTGGAGAGGGACTTGGGTTTCCCAGAGAAGCTGTGGCTGCCCCTGGAATCCCTGGAAGTGTCCAGGGCCAGGTTGGACGGGGCTTGGAGCAACCTGGGATGTTCCTGCCTTTGGCAAGGGATGGGACCGGATGACCATCAAAGGTCCCTTCCAACCCAAACCGTCCCAGGATTCCAGGATTCCTGGGATCTCTGTCAAGCTCAGCAGCTGCTCATGAGTGCTGCTGCCTGACTGATGCGGGGGGATGGAGGATTTTCCTGCACCTCTGGAACATCCTCCGTGGTGCTGAGCACTGACACGGCTCAGCACAGCACGGCACGACCAAGGACACCCAGAATCTGGGAGCCAGGCCCAGAACAAGGCGCTGCAGAAGCTCTTTATTAACCTTGTCAGTGATCCCTGAGGCATCTGCCAGCGGAGCAGCTCGGAGCTGCAGAGGAGGGGAGGGCAGGGCAGCAATCTGAGGGGCTGCAGGGTTCCTCCCCCCAGGCCCCCTCCCTGCACGGGCAGCCCCAAATGCTAATGCAGATGCCAAACCCCTGTAAAATGCCTGCTGAATTCTGGGGAATTAGGAAATTTCCATTTCAATTCAAATACAAATTAAACTCCAAGTTGTCATCAAAGAAAAGAAGAAGATGAGGATCAAAGTGATGCAACACTCTGGGAAAGGAAAAGATTAAAGAAAGTAAATTGAACAAGATTTTAAAGAGATATTAAAAGGTGTTAATGCAAGCTAATGCGGCTAATGAAGAGAAAGGGAGGCTATTCAATTAACATTTGCAGCAAGGAGAGGAGAGCTTTCTACACCTCCGCTATAACATCAAAGGGTGGATGCTACCTCTTATTAAAAGGGAACATAGAATATTTAAAAGGCAGAATAGATTAAAATAGATTTCAGATAATTACGTCTACCTCCATAATGGCAACAGTTTATCATTATATTCCAAAAACAAATCTAATAATATGTGCCACATACTGCGGTTAGAAACATTCTTTGAAGTGCTTCAGAAAAGCAGCAATTAAACCCAAGCACAGACGGGTCTGTGGTTTCCCTGGGTAATGGGAACCTTGGGATGTCCAGCTGGAGCTGGGAACGGCGCCCCTGGCCCCAAGGCCGGCTGAGGGGCAGGAGGTTGGGCTGTGGGGCTGCTCCCTGCAGAGGAGCCCGGGCTGGCCCTGCCGGCTCCTTAACACGAGCTGACGGTCCGTGCTGGCAGCAGAGCCAGCCAGGGCTCCCAGGGACCTTCAGCTGAAATTAAGGGTTGTCTGCTATGGCCAAAAGGACCCTCTGCCCCCTCCCGCCTCTGCTCAGCACATCCCGCTGCCCTCCCGCTCCGAGAGGGGACAGGGAAGGCAGGGAAAACCCTGGAGAACACACACAATGGCAGAGCACAGCCTGGCTCCCCACAAAGCGACAAGGCAAAGCCTCCTCCTGGCCTCCCCTGCGGGGCTCTGGTCCTGCTGGCAGCCAGGAAGCTCCCGCAGCTCCCGGCGCACCGGAACGCCGCGGGGACGCAGCGGTGTCTGACACGGGAGATGCTGTTTGGTTGGTTTTCAGCGACAATTAAAGATAATTTGAGTGTTTGCAAACACCTCGAAAGCAAACAGCGAGGCCCGAGCACAGCCCTGTCTCCCTGGCGGGCGGATGCTCCGCGGGCTGCTGTGTTTTACCAGCAGGGATTGCTTGCAGAGCTCTGCGTCGCCGCAGGGCTTTTATTGTCACAAAACAAAACCAGGGAAAGAAATGGAAAACCTGTGTCTTGGGAAGAGCCCAGAGCCACAACGCTCCCACCATGCTGGGAAGCAACGAAGAGCCCAAACCCAGCTTGAGTGCAGCCGGGGCAAGGCTGGAGAGCACCCGGGGAGGCTGTGCTGGAATCTGTTTGCTCCAAACTGGACTCTCCTTTAGGGGCTGCACGCTGGTCTGTGCACAAGGTGGGCCCTGAGCAGCCTGAGGCGATGCCCAAGCCCAGGGCTCTTGTCCCCATTCCATGTGTCTGCGCTCCCTGTGCTGGGCTGAGGCCAGAGGGAGATGCCGAGCCCATCCCATCCCTGCAGCACGATCCCACGGCACAGAGGCTGCCAAGACACAGCAACCACCAAAGCCTTCTGAAAGTTATTTTCTTTCTGGTTAGAGGGGGAAGAAAACAGACACTGTGTTAACCCCGGGGCAGGCTGTCTGAGGAGGAGAATCCGTGTGGTTTTAATCTCCTCCCGAGAGGCTCAGCACCAGCCCTGGTTCCTGGGAGCCGGCGGCCGCCTCCTCACGTGTCCCTGGCTGCGGAGAAGCCAAAACTACCCAAATCAGGTGGTTTTGGGAGACTCAGACAAACCTGTCGCCTGATTCTGCTCCTGCTGGAGCCACTCCTCGGTGTCTTCAGAGACTCATGGCATCTTCCCTAATTTAGCCAGGAAGAAAATCAGGGAAAGGCCCTCTTTTGCTCTGTTCTGAGGTGGGATTTTGGCTTTTTTGGCTCCCTGCTATCGCTGGGGGGCAGTTCGTGGGCTCACCCTGGGGGAGCAGCCCCCTGGCAGCACTGCAGGAGCCCATCACCTGCACAAAGGTGTCCAGCACAAGGGAGCAGGAGCTGGGAGCACAGTGAGGGTCCAGCTCAAGATGCTGGATGTTGGCACTGCTAATGTCTCATCCTTCCCTGCTCCAAGTCATACCCAGAGGCACACAGGGCTCTAGATCCCACAGGAGACGCCCTTTCCCAAGAGCATTTCTCCCCTCTCCTGCCCTTGAACGCTTCCAGATCATTGCTCTTAACACAGAGATTATCTACTTTGTCAAAACCTCTTTTAGCCTTCCTGAGTAAAACGCTCCTGCCCTGCCATTTCTGTCCAGCTTTGAGCTGCCTCCATCCAAGAGGGGGGAAGAAGTGACGGAGCTGGGAGTGGGACCCCTCCCAGCAGGGTCCCCAAGGCCTGGGCACAGACCACCACACTCTCCCCACACCAGGCAGCGTTCGAGGATGCTCTGCTTCTACTGCACCTCTGATCTCCTGCACAGAGCTGCCCAGGGATGTGATGAAGGGAAGGAGCTTCCCCTCCCCATCCCGATGGGACCCCCAGCAGTCGGGAATCACTGCTGCCCCACGCTGGGCTCTGGCAGCCGCTCGCGGGAGGTGTCACTCCCCATCTCATCCTGCTCCCTTCCCGGGGCAGGCAGGACCTGCTCCCGCCCGTCGCAGCCGCTCAGCCGTGAACGCGTCCCTGGAGCAAGAGCAGACTGAGCCCCGGGAGCGCGGTGGGGCCGGGGAGCATCACCGCTGACACGGGGCGAGCAATCCTCTGCACCACCTCGGAGTTTCTGCTCCCCGCAGTCAGCACAGCGCCCGGCTGGAGCCCTGCTGGAGCCTGCTGCGGGTGGGGGTCTCCAGCAGAGCTCCCCTCTGCTCCACAAAGGAGCGTTTCCTTGGATGGAACCAGCGAAATCCCCGGGTCTGGGGACGCAGCGCTGAGCCCGGAGGAGAGGCGGGATCTCCTCATCCCAGCGAGGGCGTATAGAACACACAGAATTAGCAGAGCTCGTTATTTCAAGTGCCAGAGGATTTGGTGGAGATGCAGCAGCTTAACAGCCCAGCATTAGCCTGGTGACCGGCTCAGCTCCACCGACAGAGCCCTCAGCCCATCCCTCGCTGCCACGAGGAGCAGGCAGAGAGGTCTGGGCACTGACACCCCCAAGGACACCCTGCCTGCCCCCCTGAACCCCAAACACCCGCCCTGGAACCCTTCTCACCCCTGTTTGGAGAAAACACCCATTTTTGGGGATTCTTTCACAGGCAAATGTCAGTTCTGATGAAACATTTAAATTCTCCCATGGGAGACATCTAAACAAAACATTAACATTTTGACTCAAAATGTCATTTCAATCTGGTTCTTCAATTAAAAACAAAATGACATTTCAAGTCAAAACGTCGATTTGAGACTGATTTTTTTTGTTGTTTAACTTCAGAAACCAGAATTCTATTTCAAGTAAGAGAGACAAGAAAGGCTTGTTCAGGAGCACTGGTTTCTCCTTGATTTGCAGAGCAAACACCCCCGGAAACCCAAATTCTGTGAACAATCAGTTTTAAGGTTTTTTGGTTTTTTTTAAAAAAAATTCTGCCAGGGAGATGCTGGTTCCTGAGCTGATTCACCCCATGAAGGAGAGCTCAGTGGGCCATCCAAGGGGGCCAGGATTGTCCCCATGTCCCCAGGGGCTCTGCAGGGGTCAAGGCATCACCTGTGCTCTGCAGTCCCCTGTCCAGAGACACAAGTGTCATGTCACTTGTCACCCTCGAGCCCCTGGGGACCACAGGCAGCCTTGGCTCTCCTTGGCTTGAGACATTTGCTTGGTGCTCAACATCATCATCACAGCAAGCATTTCCCTGTGGTAGAACCAGAGTCGAGCGAAAATTCCCTGAGCAATTTCCTGGAGGAGTTTAACATCCTTTCCCTGCCTGTTTTCTTCTCTCTATATATAAAATATCCCTTTATGTGCTACAAAAATGCTTTGAAACCGACTTATCCTTAAGTGTTGCAAGGCCTTTTTCTTCCAGCTGCAAAAACATCCTGGGGCAGGTTGGGTTGTCCCGCAGGAGGGCCGTGGCCTCGCTCCGTGGCACCTCGTGGCACGTCTACAAAGGGCTGGGAAGGCTGTGGAGTGGGTGACAGCATCCCAGGGAGTATCCTGTGCTGTAATTTAAACACCCAATAAGCAGTTACGTTACCAGAAGAGTAACTCTGTGTTAGAACCTGCTGAAATGTCCACAATAGACTCAAAACCGTACAAAATTCTCTTGGTTTTGGCTCGGCCCGGACTCCCAGCTCAGGTTAAATCTGCACCGGGGCCGACTGGAGAGCGAACTCAGCCAGCTGGTTTTACTGTCGGGTGAAGATCGTGAGAAATTCCACTTTGCAGGGCTTTCCCATGAAATGCAGCCACTGCAACCACGTCAAGTTGGGGCTTTGGGCTCATGGAAAGAGGCAGACCCACAGCTGAGAGCCCCATCCCACCACCTCTCCTTGGCTCAGCGAGACCTGGCACCAACACAGAGCTCAGGGTGGCTGTAGGAAATGAGAGGGATGGAAGGATGGACTTTGGGAACACCTCTGGCTCTTGCTGGGCCTTGATTTTGGCTCATCTAGAGCTTCAGGATGAAAGAACACGGGGTTGTACCCCACGCCTTGGCAGTCAGCAGTTTGGAGCCGCATATGTTGCAAAGTGTGACCTTTCTAAGCAGGAGACTGAAGGCACCTCAGGTTGAACTTGATGATCCCTGATGGCCCATTCCAAGTCAGGATATTCCATGATTCTGTGGTACATCCAGTCTCCAGCTGCTCCAGGTGCATATTGCAACCTGGGTTTGGTGAGAAGGCACCTTCCACCTTCTGCTCTTCCAAAGCTGCCCCAGAGGCTGCTCTGGCTCTAGGGGGTCTTCCTGGAGATGACAACTGAGGAACACCCAGCCTGTGAATCCCAAGACAGCAGCTATTCAATCACACATGAATGAGGACTTAACTTTCCAAACTGGATGCTCACAGGAATAGTAAGGCCGTATTTAGCTGCCCAAGTCATTTTGGGATGGAGTCGACGTGGCTCCAGACACGACCAGAGTCTGCTGTGGATACACAGACATGGTTCTGCTCCAAGGAGGTCACTTATAAGGCAAGGCTGGCAAAGAGTAGAAACAGCAGCCCAGGGTTGTGGAGAAATTTGCTCGAGGCCACACCAAGCCAGTGCCAGAGTGAGGAACAGCATCCAGCCTCCAGCTCACACCCCAGGCCCTCGGCAAGGAAACCACATCCAAGGGCTTCCCGAGGAGGCAGCCAAACCAAACCACAGACCCGGGCAGTGCTCGTGGCTCCCTTTGTCTGAAGCAGAGAGATGGTGAAAGTAAAACCCATCCTTTCCCTCTCGTCCTTCCCAAACCTTTCTCCCGAGGAGAAACACCAGCAGAGCCGAGCCCAGAGGAAGGGAGGATGAGGTTGTGGACTCACCACCCCTGGAAGTGTCCAAGGCCAGGCTGGACGGGGCTTGGAGCAACCTGGCCTAGTGCAAGGTGTCCCTGCCCATGGCAGGGGTGGGATGAGATGGTCTTTAAGGTCCCTTCCCACCCAAAGCACTCCCTGACTCTGTGTGCTCAGCTTTTGAAGGCTGATGGCACCCAACCAATCTCCTGCTTCCCCAGGAGACTTTCTGCACTGATCCAACACCCACAGCCCCCATTCCCACATCCCCAGGACTGTGCTGGCAGCTCCTGGAGCCTGGAGCTCCTGTCCCTCCAGACCAGGCTGATGAGCAGCCGAAGAACAGCACGGGCTGATGCCTCACCAGCATCTCCTCACCACTTGTCCCCAGCACAGGGGCCCTGGCAGCCTGGAGCTCTGTTACACCGTGTTCCTTCCCCGTGCAGGGAAGAAACTGCCACTTCGCTCTTATTAGCCAATTAGGTCCCTAATTAGCTGATGTAATTACTCCAAGGAAGTGATTTCATTTAATAAAAACCTTATTCCCGAAAGCAGACGGAGCCGGCCCATCACCAGCAGGAAGGGAGACGGGGGCTGCTGGGATGGAGATGGTGGGGGGACCCTGTGGGGACAGTGTGGGGATGTGGCCAGGCTGCTCTGGCCACCTGTGGGGTCGGAGGAAGCAGCTCCGTGTGCGGGGAACAAACACGGCGTCATCCCCGAGAACCCACAACGAGCTTCCCAGCAACAATTTGTTCTTTCACCAGAGATCAGATAAGTTAATCAGCGCGGCTCCATCTGTCGAAAGGACGAGGGGGAAAAAATAATACTGCTTATTTACATTTTTTTCCTTTTCTTGATGTAACTTCTAGATCTAATCAGCACCAAGCTGTGCTTTAATTGGAATTATATGGCAGACGTGCATTTCTCCACAGCTCGTTTGTTTCATCAGCACAAAAACTCCTCAGCCAAGTGGACAAGGTGGCTCTCAGCATCCTCCTGCCTGGCCTGGGATGTGTCCTCCTGCTCCTGCCTGGAGCTGGGGCACCCCGGGGACAGCTGAATGCCCACACTCCTTCCTGCGCCCCACAGGAGCTGGGAGATGGATGGGAGATGCTGGAAGGGACTCGGGCAGTTGGACAAGCAGGGCTGGCACTGAGGTGCCGAGCGGGAGCTCTGCAGGAGGTTGTGCTGCCGTGGCTGCGAAGCCTCAACGAGCCCCACATTTCTTCTTTCTCGGCAGCCCGAGAGCCAAAACGTCCTTCCCAGAACAGGAACAGCTATTTCGGTGTGACGCCGGGAATAGCTGCTCTCCCCGAATGTGACTCGACAAGCACAAGATCTTCCCCAGCCCTCCAGCAGCCTGAGCTGTAAAAGTCGATGCAGATATTGTGACCTTTTAAGAAGGCAGAGATCTGTGAGGTTTAAATAGCACACCACGACGACTCCCAGGCACAGTCGCTGCCAGACAACTCGTACACGACGATTTCCAGGTCAGCAGAGATGAAGCAGCACAGTGACCCCCCAAAAGTGCGGGCAGGGCGAGGGCGGCCGAGCCGGAGCCCCACGGCCTCGGGCACAGGGAGCTGCAGGCGCTGCCGCCGGGGAACAGCCCCAGTCCAGGCTGTGAGTGGCACACAAATGGGCACCGTCTGATTCGCTACCGACGGTTTTGAGCTGCAAATTAGCAGCCAAAAGCTGTTAAGTGCTCGAATTCAGGCGCGCTAATCAGAAAGGGATGGGGACAGGGACGAGACACCCAGTCTGCTCCCCAAAGCACCCCATTAAGGCAGAATTAATGCATGTATGCGAGTCGGGTCATTAGAGGACAAGGATGTTTGCACTCCTCCTTTCCCACAGCCCGGCTGGTGGCTAAGCTGGAAAAATCCCCAAGATGGGCAAATGCCAACACACTAAACTGCGGTTTATGTCACCTAGAGCATTCTGCAAAGTCTCAGTGATCTGCAAATAATTAAAGGAGAAAGCAATCAATCTTGTTGTTCAAAACAGCGATTAGCCTGGGAGAACCCGGCATTGTAATTCCACCGGCACCCAGGGGGGAAGATGCCGCATGCATAATGATAGCTGCGAGTCCTCACAAGTTCAAGGACCACGGGGTGTTCTCCGGTTGTGATGGGAATTTCCTACGCGTCTCCGAGGCTGTGTCATCCTGTGTTTCACAAGGCCTTTGCCAAAGGAACACAGGAACAGCTTTGCCGCTCGTCAGGCACGGCCCGAGGACGAGGGCACTTGTTCCTGGGTTTTCCCAGGACGTGACCCAGGAGTGATGCAGAGGATGAGGCGCAGGAGGTACAAGAGCCAGGGCAGCCCCCGGCCAAGACTGGCGACTGCTGAAGTGTCCACGGGTGTGGAGAGGGAGAGAGAGCTCTGGGGAGAGGCCAGAAGGCTGCACCGGGACAGGTGTGGCTGGCAGTGGAAGCCCTGCCCCATTCCAGGGAATCATTTCGGTTGGAAAAGCCCTCTGAAGTCATCAACTCCAGCGCATTGCCAAGGCCACCACTAACCCATGTCCCCAAGGGCCACATCCACATGGCTTTTAAAACCCTGAAGGGATGGGGACTCCACCACTGCCCCGGGCAGCCTGTTTCAGTGTTTCTTCAATTCCAGGAAGGAATTTTCCCAATATCCAACTTGACCCTTCCCTGACACAGCTGGAGGCCGTTCCCTCTCCTCCTGTCCCTGTTCCCTGGGAGCAGAGCTCGACCTCCCCCCCGGCTCCCCCCTCCTGTCAGGGAGTTGCAGAGCCAGAAGGTCCCCCCTGAGCCTCCTTTTCTCCAGGCTGA